>VXBO01010503.1:1369117-1409451 GCA_013400135.1 Rhinoptilus africanus
GGCCGCCGCGCCGCACAGCCCCCCGCCTCCGCGCAAGGCCGCGGGCCGCCCCCGGCTCCCTCCCCGCCCGCTGAAACATAAACAAAGCGACCGGCACCGGGCCCGGCCCCCGCAGCGCGGCCGCTCACCCGCGCACCGCGGCGCGCCGTGCTNTCTTTGCCTTCACGCTCTCCGCCAGCGCTTTGGCTTCCAACCCTGGCGCGCTGGCATCCTTCCGTCTGCTGCTCCTACCCATCCTTCACGGCCTTGGCAGCTCCGGGCTTCCCGTTGCAGGCCTGGCATGGCAGCGCTTTATCTCATTATTGGGTGTCTGGAGTGTTGTAACGTTTTCATGTTCTTTATCTGCTCTGGCGCTGTTTTTCCTCTAAATCTTCAGTGCCTCTTTGTGGGATTTTGAGTTATTCGTTACCATTGCCTTTGGCTCTTGGCACCTGACATGAAAACTCTCTCCTTGGTTTTTCCATACTCTGTTAGGTGTATCATTGTCCTTTTGGATTTTTCTTCTCTCTTTTTTTTTTTTTTTACATAAATGCAAAACCATTTGAAACNTTTTTTTTCCCCAGGACTGTCCCTGATTAGAGGCAAAAGGAGGCCCCTCAGTGCCTTGAAGCCATGTCAATATGGTTGAAGCAAGCCTTTGTATATTTTTAGTACATAGTACAAAAACGGCCTTAGGAGCAGGATTTAAAAATATGTAAAATCTGCCAGTTAGGCACAGGGCGCTGTAAAAATGGACATTTCACATTTCATTCGTGGTCAAACATTTGAGTGGCCTATGCCACATTTTTGAAGATGACAAATCAAATATTACATTGAGATTGTTGCTCAGCATGATTGTTGCAAAGCATGATTGTTGCAGCTTTTATCCATCTGTAATGAACATGGATTTTTACATAGCAAAGCTGGTGTTTGATAATATTCCAGTTCTGCCCACTATCTTGGTGTTAAAAGCTTCATTTCCGTAAAGCTGTCCATATACTACTCGTGCCCATTTTAGTGAGATCTCTGCAGTCTCTGGCCTTAAAATTATCACTTGATTTAAGCAAGCCCATTTTCACTCCATATGTTAGAAGTGGTTCTTCTAGAGATCCCCACAGACAGATATATGATGATTACTTTATACTTATACAAAAAACCCAAAACAAAACTATCACACAGACTCCATCCCCAGCCCTCTATAGATGCCGCTGGGCTGTAAGGGTGTTTCAAGGCACACCTCCCACTTCACCTCTGATTATTTCCATGGGACAGCCCCAGAACTCAATTAGCCATTTTTTAGCTTTGAGGCTTTTTCTTGTTGCAGTATGTTCAATCACAGCCAGACATTTCATTCCCTTCCATGTTTATGTACGCCAAAGGCAAAGCTGGGGCAGAAGGGTCAATATGAATCCCCAAAATACCCTGCAGACAAAATTTAATCTGGGTAGGTCCTATTCATCTTCACCAGAAGATGAAACTAGCCCTGCTCATTTTGTCAGATGCACCTTCAGATGTTTCTTTCTATTGGCAGAGAGCTCCGGTGTTAACCCCTGGTCTCCTCTGCACAGAGAAAAACAGGGGAGGGACATCATGTTCAGCCATGTCCGTTATTTGCAACAAGACCCGTGGCCTTATAGGTCACTGATGTTACTCCTGATCTTTTTGGGAGAGTTATTGTTCCTGACCATCACACATTTGAAGTAAGACTGCACTGAGATTCTCAAGCGAAGATGGACAACAGTCCCTTTAAAGTATAAAATGGTGTTTTGCATAGGATCCAGATTTGTCACATTTCTTTTTCAGGGCATAATCAAATTCTCATTGAGATTTTATAGTTTACAAAGTTGATGCTTTTAAACAGAGATATATTTCTAAGTGACTTTTTAAAACTAGTCCTCACAACCTTGTACGCCATCAGCATCTATTGCCATCTTGCATGTAGAGCTGACAAGCAACAGAAATAATGATGCAAAAATTAAACAAAAAGATCAGATTGGTGTTGTTGCAAAGCATGATGAAGCAACATTATATATTTTAGTAGAGGCTCCAAAATACATAAAGATTTTATGAAGGAAAACTGTCAAAGGAAGATAAGAATTTCATACTGTAAATTTGCTACATACCAATATGTAATAGTTTAAAAACCTAAAGATAATATGATAGATAAGCTGTAAAGTTCCTGTGCACTACACAAAATTTACAAGACATTGAAATAATACCTCTCTAAGTAAGGACAAAGGTTTCTTTGATTGTGTTTGTAATCAGATTTTCAAAACCGAGTCCCTATATAAGAAAATAAAAACTTTAAGAATGTCATTGAGCATCACTATAGTATTGTTTTCAAAACTGCGTTGCACAAGTACTTTGTTACAAGCATAATGGCTATACTCATATATTGCATATGTCTGGGTGGAAACTGCTTTCTGCATTGTCCTGACTGATATCCAAGAAAATGCAAAACTAAAGTGCTGATACCCATGAAAGTAAACAGGTATTTTGCAATGGACTTTAATAAAACCAGCATTTTTCTGTGGACCTTTTAACAGATTAGGAGGATACAGGAGAGAGCAGGAGTATGGATGTGCTACCCCAGAAGATATAGGCCAGCATACAGGAGATTCCTATTTGTTTATACAGGATCGGTACCAGAAGAAGGAAAAAAGTTTTGCAGAACAATACAAAGAGACTACAGGAGGAAGCATGGCTGCCTGGCAGGGGCAAGGTCTTGGCAGCAAGGGCTCTCGCACTGTGGCCCTGCTGAGGCCACAGAACAACATAACTCGACAGGATTTTTGGTGACGGGTTTGACACTAAAGGTACACGGTGGCCCATAAGAAAGTCTGAAAGGGTCTGTTTGGCAAAATAATGGAATCATCAACCTCATAACTTGATTTTTTCTTTACAAAAACCCTATGAAAGTTTATATACAAGGAGAATCTGATGAGCAGATTTATTTAATAACAGAAACTCCAAAATAAGGTTAATGAACAATCTGGAGCATGAAAATAATTGTCTGCATACATGTAATTGTTAATCATTCTCTTATCTCCTCGGTTTCAGTGTCCATGTAGCATTAGTCTTGGATTTGGACTGCTGCTTCAAAGCGAGCAGTTGTTGAATGTTCAATAAGTATGTTGATAAAAGAAGTGCCAGTAAAATTTGAATTATATCAAAATACTGCAAGCTTTCTTACTCCCATGCACTGGTATACAAGTCTGTTTATGCACATCATATTAAAATGTCTAGATTCAGCACTGATGAAATTACATTAAAAATATAGTTTTGACATTTTTTAATATTTTCAGCAAGTTCTTATCAATTACCAAACTCTTGGTAGCAAAAAAGGTTTTAACACATTGATGTTTATAAACTTCAAAGCAAAAAATTCAGGCTGAAATCTTTGGAGTCAAGGCAACGGATTTCAATATCTGATTCAGATTTTGATGTAGAAAAATCAGAATGTCAGAAATTAGAAATTATAAAATAACAGGCACAAACATACATGGAGTAGTCACTTTTGCCCCAAAAAATCCATAATAAAGAATAATGATTTAGTTTTGCACCAAAATGAATTAGCATAATACACACAGTAACTCAATAGGCTTCAGCCGAGTGGGACTGCAGTGAACACACACAAGGTGGTAACTGCTTAAACCACAATAGCTGTTTTTCAAGTACTTATCTGATTGTGTCTACAGTCATTTTTAGACAAGCTAAAAATAGAAACAAGATATTCTAGGCATGTGTTGTAACTACAAGATACCAACACTTAGACAAAGAACTGTGTGTATTGATTTTTTAAAAATCTTTTTAGTTATATATTTAAAAATATTCCTTTGCAAGAGTGGACCATCTCACCTTTCTTTTTTTTTTAAAACCATCTCCAATAGATTGTATTGCCAAAAATTGAATTTCATGGGAGTTCTCAGGCTGAGCCACCTGTGCAAACATGCAGCCACTACAATGCTGTCACTTATTTATTTTAGACGCTTATATATTATCATCACATAGGCACCTAGGTACCTTGCAGCAGTGAAAGCTGCCTTCTGGAAATTAACCAAATTAACAAATCTTCTCCTCACCTCACTAATTATTTCATCAAGAAGAGACCAACAGGAATTGTGGGTACTCAGGAGGCCCAGATTTTCCAAGCTAAGGCTTGATACGTCACAGCCAGGATCAACATCCATGTCCTCTGATAAAAACAGGTTGATAAATACCGTTTTCTAAGTGCGATATACGTGGAAAGAAAACCCAGACTTTGAAACACTTTAGAAAATTCTAGTAGTAATACAAATATGTGAAATAAACAAAGCAGTTTGGTAATATGTTTTCTTAAACATTTTTTTTATCATTGGTTGTGGCACAGAAGCTGCATTTCACAAAAGAAAGTGAAATGGAAATTCACTAGAAGCTAATTACAACCACAACCAAATTAATTGTCAATGACAGCCTAAAAAAGTATACAAATAAAAATGAACCAAGAATCACACATTCTAATTGTTGATAAATACAGCTAATGTTAAAATGTTTCATTCTAATAATGAAATAGATTTAAAAGAACCTAACAAAAGAAACATTGTAACAACTAGAGTTGTTATTTAAGTATGGCTTGAAAAGCAGCGTGAAATGAACTTCAAGCCGGTAGCTGGAGGGACCTGTATTCCGTCTTTGAATGGAACTAGAAACAGTCAGTAGTTGCCAAATATTATTTTACACCTGAATTCTGACTATTAGCAAATAATCATGAAGTCGGGTAAATATTTTTTTTAACAGTAACCAAAATGAATGGAGCGCTTGGCTGGCTTGAGCAAATGTAAGGGCAGGCAAGCAGCCACCGTGGGGCACCATGCGACAGGTTATGTGAACGTGCACATGGGTAGGGCCACGTTCATGGCTAAGGGATGCTGAAGCTCAGTGAAAATGACATTTCTGTATGTCTAGTCAAGCACCTGTGTTCTCTGAAATGACGTTATTACTATTAACCCCTTCTTTGCTGACCCTGCGAAGTTCTTTCTGAGCTGCTGTAATTCCACGTACAGCCAATTTATATTGATCAGTATACCGAGTGATTAGGCAGCAAAGTATGTATGAGCAGTAGACACACAACTGGAAATTGTTTGTGGAGAGAAGTGCAGTTTAACTATTTGAAGACAGTGTTTATGGTATCACATGCCTTATATTTCAATACACTGATATTAACACAGCACAGTGTGTTCTTTATTTATACTACTACTCAATTGAATTTTTCCATGGGCAATTTTAGAAAAAGTTGTTGGCGTTTGGCATTATCTGAGGACAACATTAGACAGCGGGTTCACTGGGCTGGATTGTGGCAATATATTCTACCTAAGTCGCAACTAAGTTGTTACGGTTTCTTTACTGAAATTCTTTCTTGATTGTAAAGGTGCGCAGCATTTCAGCTGTGGGGTTCATATCAGCAATCTGCCAAACATACTTCTAATTTATATCTGTACCCCCCTCCTGTCTTTCTAAATTGCACACTGACATGCCTGATCTCTCTTCCTGCACACCTGTAAATGAAGACTTTGTACTTGGCTGTCTAAGAATAATTCCAGAGCAAAAGGCATTTCCACACCGTAGGAACTTTCGTATCAGATGTTTCTCCCTTGTCATTATAAGGTGATCATAGCTGGAGAAGCTCCTGTGCCATCCTCTGTTTATGGTTTCTGCTACATGGCAGCAGTCAAAGTTGACGTAACTTCCGTCACCTGACACTGAACACCACCACTGATGACTCTGGTGCTGAACCCAGAGGATGCTGAAGGCAAACTTTCAGTTATGTTCTCTCCCACAAGTATTCAGTGTTCTTCAGCCCTAAAATTGTTCAATGCATCTTTCTGGTGAAAAAAAAAAGACTAAAAAGAGTGTCCAATTCTTGTCAGTGTTTTTTAATTTCAGCTTCTAAACGCTAACACCTCTCCCACGTTAGATAATGTGACTTGCACTAGCTCTGAAAAGAGCTAGAAAATTACTTAATTTCAAATGAAATTGGTCACCACCAATTATCTGACAGCCTGTCTAAATGCTAGTTGAATCTAGCATTCCATATAATGATCCCAATACAAAACCTAATGACTTCTGCATGTAGTTTTGAAAAACAACTAAATATGGGGATTGTGAACTAAATGGCAGGTAGAGAAATATAGACAATTTAGCTTTATCTCTTTTGACTTGGTATTTTATTATGAACCGACCAAAGCATTTAGAAGATAATTAATAGTGTGTGTTATGCCTATACTGAACAATATCATGACTTAGCACTAAGCAAACTACACCAGGCAGAATAAGGAGGGTAACTACAATAGCAATGGGTTCCCCGTGGGTGAAACTTTAGTGCCTGCACACACCTCTGCATTGGGGAATACTACCCTGTGACCACTTACGTACACTCATTTTAGGATTCTGAAAAGAAGATACATTTTGATCACTTCAACTATTGTAGAGAAAAATACTCTATAAGTAAAGTGTTAATCTGGTGTACACAAGTATATCTGAATGTATGCAGGTTTCATTGTGGGGCCCAATAGCAAAACAAATATAAAATCTCTTTCCCAAGAGAGAAAAGAGTTGGGGTTTTTTTCCTTATAACCAGCATCTATGTCACTACTGGGTGAAGTGGCTATTTTTAATGAAATTGTTCATGGAGTGTACACATGGAATTCTATCACCATATTCCAGGAACCTTTAAAGAAATTTCACTCTTTCCTCAGATTAATGGCCCAAACTTACAGTTCTTATTTAGAGAGTAGCTCCATTACAGTTTGAGAGCATCTGGCATTAAACAGTGCCAGTTTCTACTTTATATCATTAATTACTTGCTTCACACCCTCTCTTCATCTATCCTAGAAAGATGCATTGAAGGATATATCATAGGAATACTGCCTCTCATGGAGTTACTTATGGGATTAGCAAAGATGCAACCAGGTACCACAAACATGAGTTAGTTGTCCAATCACGCTTTATTGCCCTACATCACATCTCAAAAGCAGTGTAAGAAGCAGAAACAAATTAAACAGATTGTATTAAAAGTGATATTTTAATTGGGTCTCATCCATTCATAGAACTTTCTAAAGTCTTAGAAACTCCCAGGGGTTTGATCCAGCCTTTGCCAATTATTGTTCTTAAGGAAAACTGGTTACTGTCGCCAGTAGCAGGTAAGAGTTATGCTGCCTTCCTGCCCCCTTCAAACACAAACTTAAAAACAACCCCCAAAACACCTCCTTTCTCAGTTTAGTGGGTTTTAAAATTAACTTAAGAATGTTTTCTTAAAGATATGTTTCTTCATCTATTAAGTTGAAATTAATTTCCTTATATAGATCTTTCTATTGCATCTTGCCTACATATTGGCCTTGTCTCTTTTTCTTCAAAACTGAGATCAGGGCTACACAAATCAAACCTAATTCCCTTGACAATACTGCTGTGAAATACCCCTGACAGCAAAGACCAGAAAAGAGCATAGACTCACATCCCTATGTTGCTTTGCTAAGCTAAATATAGATGACTGGACCAAGTCCAATCTGCTTAGAAATCATTATGGAAATAAAAATTTAACTTGTATGTATACTGGACATAGGGCTTGATGCATGGAAGTTCACTATCAGAAGAAGTGGTTAGGTCCTGTTATATGACCTAAAACAAAAAGGAAGATTCCCTAATTTTTCTGAAAGCTGAAGTGATCTCCATTTAGCTCTGACAGCTCAAGCAGTTTATGATCCACTCCATGGGACTCTGACCTAAAACCAGTTAAAACTTAACAGATGCACTGTGAGTCTTCTCTGGTTAACAGAAACCCCACGCACACCTGATCTGTGGTTGTAGTTTTGACAGCCTGCTTGTACCACCATCAGCGGAGAAGTAAATAATAATCCTCACCTTTATGTAAACTTTAAGAGCTTCCCACACTTCAGCTTCTGTGGGATGTAAAGTCATTAATGTCAGAGAATAATTGGATTCTAACCCTTGCCAGTTCTCAGAAAGCTGGACGGAACATAAGGGAGATCCTAAGCCTCCATCCAGCAGTTCCTTCACTCGGATAAATAGTCTTTCATCTTGTTAACCTCCTTTCATAGTGATCTAGTTACATAAACTTTGCCACAATTACATATATGTCATCTCTACACAGTAAAGATTCAATATCTGAATGCAACTGAAGCTCTCATACTGTCTGGTTTGAGTTTATGAGTCTGAAATATTACTTCGGCTCAGACCAATATGATGTGAATAACTTTCTAAAATGGCTGTTTTCAATGACGATTTAGAATAGAGAGGAACCATGAGTGAGAATTTGATTTCACAAATCTGGAACGAGTGCTTACACCAACAGAAATACTACAGCTTTGTATTGGGTCCTTGTTTACACGAGAAGAATGATTGGGCCTTTTCTTAAAGCAATGGATCATTAAGTATTTAGGAACTTTGATTAGTTAATCAAAGCAACATTTCTATCTGATTTAATGGGAGTATATTCACATAATTTCTAGAAAAATGATTCAACAACACACTCGCTCTATGAACTCCACAAACAGCATTATACACGCATCTACTTAAATCAAATCTGGTAGCTCGAAATGCACCACTATAAATAACTTTCTGTCTACTCCCCACTCATTACCTGGGGAAGGAGCAGCCACAAACTTCTGTGCTGCTTTTCTCCCGCTAGTATGACTGTATTGGACTATCAGGCTGAATACACCCTAAGGTGCATCAATGCTCAGGGTTCCTTTTTATCATCAGCTTTTTGCTGATCGGTTGGTATTTGGATCCCTGAATCCAAAAAACGAAGAGCAGTACCAGTCCAAATGATCACAGCAAGAGGGTCAACAAATAATCTTTATTGCACAGTTGGTAAGATTTATTAGTAAATGTTGGTTTCATGATTCCAGAATGTTCTATTTGAGGCATCACGGATGTGAGACTTTTCTACCTAGTTTTATTCCTGCCTGCATTCCTGGCAGACTGACCTTCAGATCAGATTTATGACTTCTGGACCAAGACCAAACTTTAAAAAAAAATAATTTTGCTGCTATAAAGAAAAGGAGCCAGAGAAGGGATACAAAAAGATGGGTGATGTGCCCAGTGTGAGAATTCAGCAAAATGGATGTTTTCGGTGACATTTCGGATAAGGCAATATTGCATTCGTCAGTGTCAGGGAAGAGAGATTTGCAGGAACTGAGATGATGAAAGCCTGAATAAATTTTGTTTAAAGACAGATAAAGAAGACCATAGCTTGTAAATTTTATCCAAAAGCACATGTCAAGATCCAGATACAGCGGAAGGGTTGACCTAGGAAGAAGACCAAACTGAACGTGGGACCCAGAGTATAGGCTAGGCGTAACAGTGGCATCATTCACAGTGACTAAAAAAGAAAAAAGGATTGAGAAATACGGAAATGAGAGTGACTTTTTTTGGCCTTTTTTAACTTAAATGACTAGTTGCAGTTAGGCAAAGAGAGACAATGCAAGGTTTTCATTTGGACATGAAGAGAGAAATGTACAGTGGAGACATCTATGAAGCCTTGGCATAAAGATTGTAGCTGAACTTGCATTTGCAAGTCACATTGCTCAGGGACAAATTATAGGGAGAAAGAGCAAACAAATGCACCTTGGTGAAATGCTGATACAAAGCTGGAGGGAGAAAGTGAAGGATCCTCCAACTATTCCCCAGAAGTGCATTTATGGAAGACAAGAATCAGGAGCGGAGACAGGTTTAAAGTACAAGGAAGGAAAAGCCATGAGGAAGAACACAACTAAGTGTCAGCTGATAACTCAAACACTATGAGGATGTAGGGTAATGATGATTTCAGCTTCTGATGTTAAAATAATCTTGACTTGTATCTACCATAGAAATGGACAGCAAAAGAGATTGTCCCCTGATAAGAATATTTTCTTCTTGTAGCTTCTGGCCTTTTGTATGATACCATATTTTTTGCTGTGTCATCCAATTTTTGAGGGTCTTCTTTAAAAATAAATTGCTGTCTGCTCTAGCTGAATACTAACATATATCATAAGTGGATATTTGCCATTGCAATACATAACATACACTTTGATAATTTCTTCTGGTTTTGATTTGGTTTTGTTCTGTGGTGGTTTTTTTTTTTTAATACTTGGAAGTAAACAAATTAATTCAGACTTTTTGGAGGCAGACAAACTTCTATTTAGCTCAAACCAGAAGAAAGCCCTTTTGAAAGAATGAAATAGAATGCTAAAAGAAACAGAGCTGGGAAGAATGGAGGAACAATTAATGTGAATATTGAATAATTCCAGTAGAAGTTTCTTTTGTTTTCTAAGTTGTTTTTTTTTTCTTTACTTTCTTATACCCAGCTCACAGTTGCCCTGCAGCATCCCATCAGCTCCCTTTTCCCTGCTCTGAGCTGCACCCTGCAATAATTAACCAGAATTTTTCAGATTGAGCAGTATTTTAAAAAAACAATCAAATTCCCTTCTCTCAGTTGTTTTTTTCTGCCAGGCAGACCCATCAAAATCTTATACACATTGTCTGATGGATTTTGCTGCTCATAAAAGACACCCTCAGACCTCTGCTCTGGTGTACTGCTTCTCTCTGGATTGGCAGGGGGCTGAAAGTGACATCAGTCCACAGGGCTTTAGATCTAATGCTCCCATGTGCGTCAGGTAATCCAATTGAGTACTTATATGTTGAGGGACCCACAGATTTATATTGAGCCACTTCCTAAAAGCTGACTCTTATTACCTGGGGGCTGAACTACTGAAAAAAAACCACAACGCAACCCAAACCCAGAAAAAAAAAAAAGAAACAGGAGTGTAAAGAGCCTCAGCAGACATGACGTTGCCCTCAACTTCAAACCAGGAGCTGCTAGGCTTGGCTTGCAAGCAAGAGAAGGAACCTTACTGTTTACTTGCTTAGCCACTTGCCAGACCACACAGTGCTTAGTTACAAGATATAAACAAAGCAGTAGAAAGAGAGAAAGGAAGAAAGAGAAAGAAAGAGAGAAAGAAAAAGAGAAGACAGAAGGAAAGAAAGAAAGAGACGGAAAAAAACCCCAAGAAACAGAAGTCCAAGCAAGTCCTGAATATGTTTAATGTGACATTTACAACTATAATGATCTAAACAATCAGTATTGGGCAAAAACATAGAAGATTTCAGACTTTTCTGGATGCAGCATCTGTCCAACTTGTACAGGTAGGTTCTTACGTATTTCTCTTAATCTCATTATCAACTAAATAAGTGTTTAAGCATTCATATTCTTAGCTTTGTACAGTAGTAGCTAATATTTACTCTGGGTTTTTTGTCTATAAATTAAAGCTCATTTGATTCCTCATTTCATTAGAAGGCTGCCTGCTTGTATGAAAAATGGTAACATAGAGTTGGTCAGATTGTGGTCCAGAATTTCAGTGCTTAGTCCCTCCCGCTGTCTTCTGGAGTTAGAAACATTCAGCTATGACAGAATTTCACTAATAAAAATTCAGAGTGCCTCAGCCTATTTTTATTTTCTATTGAAGGCAAAGGAACAGAAGGCACTAAATTGTTTCTACTCTTACGGCAGGGATAAGTCGTCACAGTGTAACACAGTTCACATGATTCTGAAAAGCATGTTTAAGTATGTTATTTATTCATAGATTTATACTGAGTACTATTATTTAGGAAACAGCAATGAACTCCAAACAGCAGAAAGACACGTCTCTAGTTACAACCTGGGACTAAAGACTCTCAATTAAGAAACTGGTTTCCTATTTATTCTCTACTGCCCTCTAATGTGTTTTTAGACAAGTCTCTGCATTACAGTGTGCAGTTTCTAAAATAAAAGCAGCTTTATTTTATGGAAGTTTTGTCATAGACTTCATAAACATTACTGATTTAGAAATTTTTTGACAGTAATTTCAGAGGAATACAAATAATGGTATTTTACTATTTACATCTAAAGTGGCTCACTAATGATAGTGAATGGCACCATGCCCAGTGAGGTGGTGAAAAAGGCTCTGAGGCTTTCTCAGGTGATAGAGGCAGTCACCATCAGAATCAAAATCAGAAGCTTTGGCTATCTCTCTACTGCAAAGAAAGATATAACAGTGACACTTTCAGGACTCGAAAACTAGCTTTAGAGTACCTGTTTAACATAGGAACAATAGGCAAACCACAGCAGCATTGACTACAGTAGGATTAGCTGCTTGAGAAGCTATGGAGAGACTTTGGGAAGCCTGGACAGCATAGGCCAGTATAGCAGTTAGTGCTATCCTACATTATAGCAGTATAGGACAATATAGGACAGGATAGTAATTGGGGCTTCATTTTCCTTTGGCACCTGAAGAAGCTTGAGTAAAGCCTGCTCAGGTTCTTTTACATGTGTTGTGGTGCTACCTTTTAACCTCAGGATCAGAACATCATTTGACTCTTCATTCCCAGATCCTCTGTCTGGAACAAGGCTGCCTCATTACAGAGAATTACATAATGCCTAAAAAAGGACATAAGCCAATAAACAGAAAAGAGAAATACTACTATGGTGCTTGAGTTCTACTGTCCCACTATTTGAGGCACTACAGCAGCAGATAGTATGTCTTTGATGCTTCGATCTTTGAAGCGCTATAATGTAGATTATGTATTAGATGTATTGGATTCAGTTCTAGGCCACCAGTCTGTTATCCTTACTTGTAGAATGAGCTTTTAATGAAGGGTGCATGAAAAAAAAAAAAAAAAAAAAAATGGAAGTAGCTCTCTATCATAGATATTCTGTGAGGTCCTTGTGGCTTGATGTCAGCCAGAGTGGAGGCGATAGGGAATACAACCTTACCAAGAACAAACATAACACCACTTTCTTTTGAATGCAGTTATCCTGTGAGATGTTTTTTATACATTTCTACTGAAAGAAAATCTATTTGCAAAATGTCTGCAGACAGTGTAATATTCTTCTCTGACATTCACAGGTAGGTTCCCTTTGATGTAAAGAAGAAATTGGAATTTGGCCCTGTAAGTCTGATTCTGTAGGATGATGAGTTCTTCTACATTTTCTTTTGGCATCAATAACATTTTGTGTCTTTGAGGATCAATGCCCACAGAAGTTGTGAGAAAGCCACATCTTTTACCCTTACCACTCAGCTCATGAAATTCACTACAGAGAGGCACATAACCACACTGTTCAGGAATCGGATTTCAACTCTCTCCTGCAAAGATGTTTTAAAGACTTTTTAAAGACTGGCCCAACCCATGAGAAGTTTATAATTTCCTAGCAATGAAATTTGGCTCTCTTGAGCAATGAAAATTTATTCCCCTTGAATGGTGAATACTTTGCAATAGTCTGGTTAATTCTATTGATTAAAGTGCATGTTTCTGGAAAGGAAATAAAAAAAAGAGATTTACTTTAGGGGGTAAAAAAATATTGTATAATGAAGGCTGTATCATTACAGCTCTAATTTCTGTGGCATAATCTTTCAAAGGAAAAGTCATGCTTTAGCAACAAGGCAACTCCCTTGTTGACTTGTGAGTGTTTACAGATTCGGCTCCGCCTGTCTACTTTATTTGAACAGATTTTTTTTAATATCATTTTAAGTGTTTATTCAAATCCATAAATTTCCACCCTATATTTCAGAGAGTTGAAATTCATACTTAATGAGATTCATCTCTCTGGTATGAGGAATACAGTGTATTCTCTCCAAAATCATAGTCACAAATGTACAATGAGCCAGAGTATAAAATTTGTATATGGAATATATGTGAATACATCAGGTAATGGTTTAAATTAACTTTAAACTATATCTTTCAAAATATGTGCTCTTTCCAGTCTCTTACAACTTTTAATGTAGCTAAAATTTATTGGTAATTTACGGAAAAGCAGCATTGAAATATAGTAGGTTGTACTTAAGGAAAGTAATTCGTAATTATCAATCTTTTTATCCAGTTATTATGCTTATATTTCCAGGTGAAGAACATGTTGCCATGAATGATACCATGTATCAAGAACTGACTTTAAATATATCAAGGGGTTACTTTATTGGCTCTTAAATGTATTATATACACAAGAACCTCAGAGTTTAATTTAGACATTTTTAAAAGTCTAAAGTAGACAGTAAGGGCATTTAATCCCCCAAGATTCTTAAACTTTTTTTTTTTCTCTAAAATATTCATACAGTTACAATTAAGTTATTTTATTACATTTATTTTCCATACAGTTTTTTCCGTATTTCCCCTAAGATTATCAGTAATAGCTATTAGTTTGGTGATAGCAACAACATACCCTTAATTCAATTTTAACTACTTTTTAATACCTTTTGAGAATTTACTGTTTGAGAATTTACTTGGGTTTTCAATTTTAAATGTTATAGATAGTAAATAATTTCTATAATGTATTTTTGATAAGCTTGATTTGTCTTATGGAAGAGTGCTGTTCTTCAAAAACAAAATATAACCTGAAGAAAATATAACCAGAACTGTCATCAACACTATAGATGCAGTCAGACCTATCACAAATGCAGACTGAAGGATTATTTTCTTTAGGATTTAGGATTCTCACTGGCAGACTTTTTGGTCCTAGCTTTCAGTGCTTTTTCAGTATCTCCTAAGTACCCAGTCCTAGTTATTTTGGAGATCAACATCTCTCAAATTCTCCATACAGTATTCAAAATTACATGGTTAGGATCATTTTTTTTTAAAGAAGCAAACAATGTGCAGACTTGAGGAACAAAAGATTATGAACTTCACGTGAAATTTGTTCATTTAAGAATATTTAAGTGTATACACTCTTGAGTGGGGCGGAATTATTTTGCTCCCAGACTACAAAGACCCAGAATCAGTTTAATATGTATGTATCATGCAAGAATCTTGTGCAACTATAAAAAGGAAGCCAAATCATCCCATTTCAATTCAGAAATTATTCTATACATCAAATATTTAATCTGTACGCACACTAGAGTAATTGTCAATTTCAAAAATGTTTCTACGTTCACATTTATAACTGTATAATATTTAAGTACATAAAGGAGATGAGTGAGGTCTCTTCCTGGAGATACCTCCTACAGAATGCAGAGAGGTGATTCTGGCCCTGGTTCAGGTTCGTGCCACCACAACTCAGGGAAGTCAGCGGCAGTGAGACTGACGGTAGCTGCAGCCATTCCTTCTCCACCTGTGACTACAGAAAGCATTTTGCCTTCGACATGTCACATCAATATACTACTAGGCTTGGGACAGACTGTTCCTAAATTCTGTAAATTTACTTTGGAATTATCACTGATTATTTCAAAACTATAGCTCAATCCAAATGTTAATATTGGCCTTGTTTTTAATCCCCCTGATTTTGCATTCCAAGTCAGATTTATTGCATAGCAAGTCCTGAGAGAGGCTGCAGGAACTTTTCTTAGGGTATTTGCAATACTTGCTATTAAAAAAGCATTTGTCTTACCCTTAGTCAGATATTATGTGTGTTTTAATCTATTTCTAGTCTTCAATGAATTGTCAATCCCTTTTGATGAAGTTTCTGAACTCTTATGTCGTAAAGATATAAAGATACAAATTCTTCACTAGGCTGCTCTTAAACATAAGGCACTTCAAAGCAACATGTTACAGTAAGTTATTAATCTTTGAGGGGTGGAACCACAGAGGGAAATCAAGAGATAGGATAGAGAGACTTATTTGATCTAGGTCGAAGTCCTCACCTGGGTTTGTTCAGAAATTACATGACTTGGTATATTAATTAACCCATTATCCAGCACCTCATGTCAAGTAAAAGGATGATGATTAAAAATGTATTTTTCTAGCTGCTTTTCATTCTGAAAGGTCTTTCACACAGAATCAGAAAGTGTTAGGGGTGGGAAGGGAGCTTTGGAGACCATCTAGTCCGACCCCTCTGCTAAAGCAGGTTCACCTAGAGCAGGATGCACAGGATTGCGTCCAGGCAGGTTTTGAATATCTCCAGAGAAGGGGACTCCAGATCTTCTCTGGGCAGCCTGTTCTGGTGCTCTGTCACCCTGAAAGTAAAGAAGTTTTTCCTCATGTTCAGATGGAACTTCCTGTGTTCCAGTTTGTGCCCTTTGACCCTTGTCCTGTCACTGGGCACCACTGAAAAGAGTCTGACCCTATCCTCTTGACACCCACCCTTTAGGTATTTATAAGCATTGATGAGATCCCCTTTCAGTCTTCTCTTCTCCAGGCTAAACAGACCCAGGCCTCTCAGCCTTTCCTCATAAGAGAGATGCTCCAGTCCCCCGACCAACTTCCTAGCCCTCTGCTGGACTCTCTCCAGTAGCTCCTTATCTTTCTTGAACTGAGGAGCCCAGAACTGGACACAGCACTGCAGGTGGGGCCTCACCAGGGCAGAGTAGAGGGTGAGGATGACCTCCCTCAACCTACTGGCCATGATCTTTTTAATGCACCCAGGGATACCATTGGCCTTCTTGGCCACAAGGGCACATTGTTGGCTCATGGTCAACTTTTTCCTCACCAGGACTCCCAGGTCCTTCTCTGCCGAGCTGCTTTACAGCAGGTCAACACCTAACCTGTACTGGTGCATAGGGTTATTATTCCCTAGGTGCAGAATCCTACACTTGCCTTTGTTGAACATCATAAGGTTTCTCTCCACCCAACTCTCCAGCCTGTCCAGGTTTCACTGAATGACGGCACAGCCTTCTGGTGTATCAGCTACTCCTCCCAGTTTTGTATCACCAGCAAACTTGCTGAGGGGACACTCTGTCCCCTCATCCAGGTCACTATGATTATGTTGAACAAGACTGGACCCAGTACTGACCCCTGGGGAACACCACTAGGTACAGGCCTCCAACTGGACTCTGCACTGCTGATCATAACCCTCTGAACTCTGCCATTCAGCCAGTTTTCAATCCACCTCACTGTCACTCATTTAACCCACATATGTTAAGCCTACCTATGGGGAGACAGTGTCAAAAATGTTGCTAAAGTCAAGATAGACAACGTCCACTGCTCTCCCCTCATCTACCCAGTCAGTCATGCCATTATAGAAAGCTATCAGATTGGTCAAGCATGATTTCCCCTTGGTGAATCCACATTGACCACTCCCAATAACCTTCTTTTCCTTCACATGCTTAGAGATGACATCCAAAGTGAGCTGTTTCATCACCTTTCCAGGGATGGAGGTGAGGCTGAGTGGCCTGTACTCTCCTTGGTCCTTCTTCTTGACCTTTTTGAAGACTGAAGTGACACTGTCTTTCCTCCAGTCCTCAGACACCTGATCTCCATGACCAAGGTGTTGAGTTTGCCTAAATGATGCCTGACCCGATCTTCCTCCACCAGGGGAAAGTATTCCTCTCCCCAGACTTTTCCTCTTATCTCCAGCATCTGGAATTCTTGGAGGCCAACCTTAGCAGTAAAGACTGAAGCAAAGACGGCATTCAGTAATTCCACCTTCTCTGTATCCTGTCACCAGGGCACCTACCTCATTCAGAAGCAGGCCCATGTTTCCCCTAGCCTTCCTTTTGCTGCTAATGTACTTGAAGAAGCCCTTCTTGTTGTTCTTGACATCCCTTGCCAGATTTAATTCCAAGTAGGCCTTAGTTTTCCTCGTTACATCCCAACATTCCTACATTCCTCTCAAGTAGTCAGTCCCTTTCTCCTCATTCTGTAAACCTCCTTCTTCCATTTGAGTTTTTCCAGAAGCTCCTTGCTCATCCATGCAGGTCTCCTGCTGCCTTTGCTTGACTTATTACTCAAAGGATGCATCAATCTTGACCTTGGAGGAAGTGATAGTTGAATATTAACCAGCTCTCTTGGACCCCTCTACCTCCTACAGCCCTAACCCATGGGATTCCTTCAGGTAGGTCTTTGAAGAGGCCAAAGTTAGCTCTCCTGAAGTCCAGGGTTGTAATCCTACTTACTGCCCTGCTTCTTACATGCAGGATCCTGTGCTCAACTATCTCATGGTCACTGCAGCCACGGCTGCCCCCAACCTTCACATCCCCAACCAGTCCTTCTTTGTTTGTTAGTACAAGGTCCATCAGCACATCTCTCCTTGTTGGCTACTCCACCACCTGTGTCAAAAAGTTATCATTAAGGCTCTGCAGAAACCTCCTGGACTGTGTGTGCCTGGCTATATTTCCTTTCCAGAAACTGTCAGGGTGGCTGAAGTCCCCCAAGGGAACTTCAGGCCTGTGATCATGAGGCTACTTCCAGCTGTCTGTAGAAGGTCTCATCAACTTCCCCTTCCTGGTCAGGTGGGCTGCAGTAAACACCCACAACAGCATCACCCATATTAGCCAGCCCCTTAATTCTTACCCTTAAGCTCTCAACATGTTCTTCACCCACCTCTCTGTAGAGCTTGATATATTCCAGTTGCTTTTGCACGTAGAGAGCAATCCCACCACCTCACCTTGATGGCCTGTCTTNCCTATGGGGAGCCAGTGTCAAAAATGCTGCTAAAGTCAAGATAGACAACGTCCACTGCTCTCCCCTCATCTACCCAGTCAGTCATGCCATTATAGAAAGCTATCAGATTGGTCAAGCATGATTTCCCCTTGGTGAATCCACATTGACCACTCCCAATAACCTTCTTTTCCTTCACATGCTTAGAGATGACATCCAAAGTGAGCTGTTTCATCACCTTTCCAGGGATGGAGGTGAGGCTGAGTGGCCTGTACTCTCCTTGGTCCTTCTTCTTGACCTTTTTGAAGACTGAAGTGACACTGTCTTTCCTCCAGTCCTCAGACACCTGATCTCCATGACCAAGGTGTTGAGTTTGCCTAAATGATGCCTGACCCGATCTTCCTCCACCAGGGGAAAGTATTCCTCTCCCCAGACTTTTCCTCTTATCTCCAGCATCTGGAATTCCTGGAGGCCAACCTTAGCAGTAAAGACTGAAGCTAAGACGGCATTCAGTAATTCCACCTTCTCTGTATCCTGTCACCAGGGCACCTACCTCATTCAGAAGCCGGCCCATGTTTCCCCTAGCCTTCCTTTTGCTGCTAATGTACTTGAAGAAGCCCTTCTTGTTGTTCTTGACATCCCTTGCCAGATTTAATTCCAAGTAGGCCTTAGTTTTCCTCGTTGCATCCCAACATTCCTACATTCCTCTCAAGTAGTCAGTCCCTTTCTCCTCATTCTGTAAACCTCCTTCTTCCATTTGAGTTTTTCCAGAAGCTCCTTGCTCATCCATGCAGATCTCCTGCTGCCTTTGCTTGACTTATTACTCAAAGGATGCATCAATCTTGACCTTGGAGGAAGTGATAGTTGAATATTAACCAGCTCTCTTGGACCCCTCTACCTCCTACAGCCCTAACCCATGGGATTCCTTCAGGTAGGTCTTTGAAGAGGCCAAAGTTAGCTCTCCTGAAGTCCAGGGTTGTAATCCTACTTACTGCCCTGCTTCTTACATGCAGGATCCTGTGCTCAACTATCTCATGGTCACTGCAGCCACGGCTGCCCCCAACCTTCACATCCCCAACCAGTCCTTCTTTGTTTGTTAGTACAAGGTCCATCAGCACATCTCTCCTTGTTGGCTACTCCACCACCTGTGTCAAAAAGTTATCATTAAGGCTCTGCAGAAACCTCCTGGACTGTGTGTGCCTGGCTATATTTCCTTTCCAGAAACTGTCAGGGTGGCTGAAGTCCCCCAAGGGAACTTCAGGCCTGTGATCATGAGGCTACTTCCAGCTGTCTGTAGAAGGTCTCATCAACTTCCCCTTCCTGGTCAGGTGGGCTGCAGTAAACACCCACAACAGCATCACCCATATTAGCCAGCCCCTTAATTCTTACCCTTAAGCTCTCAACATGTTCTTCACCCACCTCTCTGTAGAGCTTGATATATTCCAGTTGCTTTTGCACGTAGAGAGCAATCCCACCACCTCACCTTGATGGCCTGTCTTTCCTAAAAAGTACATAGCTGTCCATGACAACATTCCAGTCGTGAGCTATCCCACCATGACTCTGTAATTGCAATGAGATCATGGCCCTGAGACCACACATAAATCTCTAGTCCTTTAAGAATTAGCAAGTCTGTATTTCTTAGCTGTCTACTGTGTACCCCTTTTCAGCCCTTAAAATTAGTTTATTAGCCCTCCAGCACCCTAGGAAAATGTCACTTCAAATTCCCATCTTTCCTGGCATTTGATCAGCTTAGATTTGAAAGCAGATTGCTCAACATCTTGCAGAATAGCACCTGAGCTCCTCTGGCTAAGTCCCTTCTTCCAAAAAGTTTTTATTTTCCCCACTTCATCTTGCTGCCAACTGATAAAGGAAGTTTTGCCTTTGGCTAGAGTGAAGCAGGATTGGATACGTGGTTTTTGCTCATTTNTTAAGCTCTCAACATGTTCTTCACCCACCTCTCTGTAGAGCTTGATATATTCCAGTTGCTTTTGCACGTAGAGAGCAATCCCACCACCTCACCTTGATGGCCTGTCTTTCCTAAAAAGTACATAGCTGTCCATGACAACATTCCAGTCGTGAGCTATCCCACCATGACTCTGTAATTGCAATGAGATCATGGCCCTGAGACCACACATAAATCTCTAGTCCTTTAAGAATTAGCAAGTCTGTATTTCTTAGCTGTCTACTGTGTACCCCTTTTCAGCCCTTAAAATTAGTTTATTAGCCCTCCAGCACCCTAGNTGGACTGTGTGTGCCTGGCTATATTTCCTTTCCAGAAACTGTCAGGGTGGCTGAAGTCCCCCAAGGGAACTTCAGGCCTGTGATCATGAGGCTACTTCCAGCTGTCTGTAGAAGGTCTCATCAACTTCCCCTTCCTGGTCAGGTGGGCTGCAGTAAACACCCACAACAGCATCACCCATATTAGCCAGCCCCTTAATTCTTACCCTTAAGCTCTCAACATGTTCTTCACCCACCTCTCTGTAGAGCTTGATATATTCCAGTTGCTTTTGCACGTAGAGAGCAATCCCACCACCTCACCTTGATGGCCTGTCTTTCCTAAAAAGTACATAGCTATCCATGACAACGTTCCAGTCGTGAGCTATCCCACCATGACTCTGTAATTGCAATGAGATCATGGCCCTGAGACCACACATAAATCTCTAGTCCTTTAAGAATTAGCAAGTCTGTCTTTCTTAGCTGTCTACTGTGTACCCCTTTTCAGCCCTTAAAATTAGTTTATTAGCCCTCCAGCACCCTAGGAAAATGTCACTTCAAATTCCCATCTTTCCTGGCATTTGATCAGCTTAGATTTGAAAGCAGATTGCTCAACATCTTGCAGAATAGCACCTGAGCTCCTCTGGCTAAGTCCCTTCTTCCAAAAAGTTTTTATTTTCCCCACTTCATCTTGCTGCCAACTGATAAAGGAAGTTTTGCCTTTGGCTAGAGTGAAGCAGGATTGGATACGTGGGTTTTGCTCATTTATTTACAGGAGTAAGACTATCAGGCAGCACCTGAGGCCTCAAGGGAACTGCTATACATAGCTAAGAAATTAGAGTACAAGAGCTGAAAGGGATAGAAGGCTAAGAAAAATACTGTATCTAGAGACAGTTGGGTAAAGACCATCTTTTTACAGACTTATGTATAATTTTATTAGTGTGTCCTTCAATGCAGCACTAGAACAAATACATTTGCCCTTGAAAGTGACCAATGGATATTCAGATACTTCCACACAGCATAGCAGTTAAATTAAGCAAAATCAGTATTACCCAACTTCATGTGCCTTCATGTGCAGTGGGTTTACACCAGCTTACATCTAGTTATAAGTAGACAACTTTTTCTGGATATAGTCGTGCAAATGGAAGAGGTTACACTCCATGCCCCCTCTCACTCGCCTTCAGTACAAGCCTACACTCACACTCTCTTAGTGAGGTCAGTGGCTGAGGTCAGTGGCTGAGGTCAGTGGCTGAGGTTAGCAACCTCTCTGATCTGTCAGAGGACCTACTTATGTGGCCTCTCTTTGGCTCACTCATGTCAAAATCAATTAGTCACCTCTAGTAGAGGGGCTGTGATGGGTATTTATGTCCAAACCATAAATAGGCAATACACTCTTCTCAGACACAACTGTTTACAAAATCCACCTCTGTTTACACCCTTCAGCAATTTAAAAGCTGGTTAAGTTTCCGGCTAGGTATTTTGCAATATACAGATAGAGTAATGAAGCAGAACTGGATGTTCGGTTTGAAGACAAGACCTCTGCAAGAACAGCTTCCAGGCAGTAAAAATTGAAAGGCATTTCTGGTTTGACAGAAGCCTTTCCAGTTCACAGAAAGCCTGGTTCCTACCCAGGGTTAATCCTTTGGCTTTGCTGTTGTTGTTGTTGTGTTTACACACAAAATTGTTACCAAAGTTCTCATTTCTAGTTGTTCTTCAGGATGCCCAAATGGGGCAAATCTGTTCTTGCTTCATGCCTTTAAAAGTAGATCAAAAACAAACTTGGCCCCATATTTCAAAAATCTAACCATGATTTCTCCTTCCTCACCATCTTATTCATTGCGTGTCCTGTGTTCTCCCTTCTTCATCTATTTTTTCACCATCATCCAGGTAACGGATTAAGACTTTCATGCTACAGAAACTGTTTCTGCATCTGAACCAGCTCATCAGTAAACTCCCGCTGACAGGCTTGTATGGAAAGGGCTGTTATTTCGTTAGGAATCCAGATGCCCCATTCCCATTGAGGTTGTTGAATTCACATGACTGTGTTTGCTAATGGAAAGTCAGTTTCCCTAAAAAAGTAATAGTTTTTAGGTCTTGGTTTGTTTCTATACAGTCAAGAAAGCAGCAAAAGTAAAGATGAAGGTTGACAAAAGCCAAGTTGCTCCCTGACATTTTACTAAATATGATCACCAAATCTAATGCAGGCAAATTGCACGTAAAGTGACCCTGGCATATGAAATTAGTAATGTGTGTTTGTTATTAAGTATTAAATGCAGATGCAAAGCTAAAGTTCATTATCTTTTATAATCAATTCAATTTCTTTCATGAGCCTAGATTTCAATGACTCTTTGGACTAAAGCTTGCACATATGATAAAACAAAATGTACAAAAAATAGAATGAAATAATTTAAAAAGAAATGTGATAAATAGTTGGATGCTTGTGTCAAAATGATAGGTTAGCCTTACCTCAAGTGTACCTTTCATATCTATGCAAGAAGAGTAGATGAAATTCTTCCAGGGGAAAATCTATTTAGTTGAGACAGTCGATGTAATGAATTAATATTTTGCAAAGATTAGAATGGGGAGCATATTTTAAGCTAATTTGCCTATTTGGATGGTACTACCTTCTTCCATAGAAGTCAGCAGAAGATTTGTATTTGACCTCAGAGCACGAATTGGCACTGAAAGCCCTTTGCTATTTTTCCAGGCACAAAACCATTAACCTCTATATTCTGGCCAAACTCCAAAGTGGGTGATTACATTCTGCTGCTCTAATTTTTCCCTGCAGGCTTAACTAGATCTAGCATCATTTCCTGATGTGTAATGTCACTGCGAACTATCAAGTCCCTTTTTGCAAGGTTACTGTTAACTTCTTCCTCCTTGCCTCCTAATTTGTCTGCTTCATTTTATCAGTTGTAGGTTGTTTGAAGGTCAGAATTGTTTGGTTCTGGATCATAGACTTTATTAAATTGAGGGACCAGGAACATGTGCAGTGCTGCAATTATAACAATATCTTTATATCACTTTTACTCTCGTATCATATACATAGCGTAGCCTGGCTATAAAAGGAAATGAAATGTATTTTTTTCCACAAGCACTCACACAGTTATATTTTTGTCAAATATCACATCATGCTGCTCTTGAAAATCAAAAGTTCAAAATACAGCCCAAAATTAGAGGGCATTCTGGGTGTGTTTAAAATATTAATTGCCAATTTGCTTGTAAAATAACTCTACATTGCTTAACTCTGGATAGCACTAAAGCAATAATTTATTACACTTTAAAGAGATTATCATTTCTATGGCCATACAATCTAATAATTTTTGGAGGAAGTTTGCACATCGTTGCTAGCAGAATTAATTTCATTCATACTTAGTATTGATCTGAGACATTACTTTTTACTCTTAGAAAAAAGCATTCAATACAAGAGTTAAGTAGCTCTGGTGTAACTCTGATTTCACTTTGGCTCTATACAGCTGTAATGCCTGCACTCTGGATAGTTGATTATTGAGTAACTTAAGCTGGTTAGAAATATCAGCACTGAAATCACTTGGTATAAGCACTTCTATCTAAAATAGAGGATGCAGTGCTCCTTCCCCCAGCACGGTCTCAAATAAAACAGCACTAAGTACAGTCTGGTGGATTACCCATATGGAGAAGCCACACAGATTCTTGCTCTGGGGATGTGAATTGATTACTGAGTCCCAGTACCACAGGGTTAAGTGAAATGCTATCACAGTAATTTATTATTAAGAGAAATGGTGATGACTTAGATTAAGAAGATTTGTCTGTCTCTTCTAATTAAAGTTAGGTTCTTAAGAAGCTTTAATGCCCTTTGAAGCTACAGACACTAAAATTAGGTCTCTGGCTCTGTTTAAAATGTCACTAGGTTGGTCCATAATCCTGTAGTGATTGCAGTAAGGGGTCATTCCTCTAATGTTGTGAATCCTTGTCTGAAAGCTAGTGAGCCAGGACGAGCCCCCATGAATCAAAGACTGAGTAGTCTATTAATCAGCAACAAGTTGGTCCTGCAGAACATAGTAATGCTCTTGCAGTGACCCCTTGAAGGCAGCTTAATAAACAGGAAGCTGGCAAAGAAATCAGCTGTAAGACACAGTAAAGTCTATTGCAGCAAGAGAAAAAATGGTAGCAGTAAGCAGGCTGTTTACAGAGGGTGAAAAAATGGTTAGGGGTGAAGGTCTGTTTTCAGGCTGTAAATTAAGTCATTTTACAGTGACTTTTATAATCCTGTACATGACAGTAGCACCCTAGGCTCTAGTGTCCTCACTTGGTGGTCTACACACAATGTCAAAACCTCAAAGCAATAGATGGATCACTTCCAACTTTTCTCATTATGCCCCTATTTACACAGCATACAATGAATTTATGGAGCTCACTGTTACAGGATAGTTACAGCAAAAGCGTAAATTAAGTTCAAAAATGTTTAGCAGATTTTAAGCTTGGATTCAGTTTTCCTTACAGATGTGTAGATCTAGAGCAGCTTAGTAAATTACAGAATGGTAAAACTGATGAAATGATGAAAACTCAGACTCATTAATGAAGAACAAAACCTTCTTTTACAATATTTGGAATGACAAAACATTCAGAGGAAAAGAAGCCTTGGTACTTCAAGTCACAAGTCAGTTTTAGTTGTCTGAGATGAGGAAAATCCTTTTCCAATAGGGAAGACATTAAATTATGATTCACTACAGGATGCCTTTCTCTAGATGATCTGATGCTGCACTGCAGCTGAGAAAAATCAGGGAGAGTGTGTGGGCTGACATTCTTCTGCAGCACACCAGGTCTTGTGTACCTGTCAGATAGGACAGTGTGCTGGGAGCCACTAAACTGCTATTCAGCAGCTCACAAAGGGAATCATCTTGTAACTTGGTTTAGTGAGACAAAGCAAGTTTATACATATATTGGTATGGATCAAGTGAAAGTTCTAAGTCTCAGTTGTCTGACCAAGAAAATCTCTCATCCATGAATTCAGTGAGAGTCTACAAGCTTTTACTGATCAGTCTGCTGAGCAATGAATGAAACTCAACACCTCTGTTGGAACGTGTCTGTAAACCTTTCATGTTACACTGCATCTCTCTTGCTTTCTTTTTCTCTTAGATTAACTGTCACTTTTTTACAGACAAGAGCATCCAATTAAGCAGCAAAATCAATGCCCTACAATTCAGATAACCGTTCACAAAGTCTGAACAGCACATATTCATGAAGGATTTCCCAAGTAAAAACCCCACAGAATCTTGTGATTGGTTTCAAATGATGAGTAAAAGGGCTGAAAAAAGATTACAGGAAGTCACTTACTTCAGTTCCCTTTATTTACCTACTCAGATTAAGATAGGGATGACCAATACCTACCTTTTGTGAACTAAGAAGCAGGGCAGTTCACAAAATACTTCTTACTGGGAGAGAAGGGTACAGTTGTAAACAGTTTGCTTTGAGCAATTCAGTCTACTTTATTGTGTCCAAAATCTGGTTTCTGTTGCAGCAGGCATGAGCAGTTCCTGTGTGACACTGGCCGAGGTCCTGTGGGCAAAAGGAAGCCCTTTGGAGGAAGAAGAGGTATGGGCACTCTTGTACCTGGCCACAGTGCAGCTTCTGGAGGACCTTCACAAAGGTGAGGTGAAAAGTATCTTATAGTTCTTACTGTGGAAATTCATTCTTGAGTTATTTTAGGTCTTTTGAGGATTGTTTGGGTTTGGGTTTTTTTGCAGACAAAAAGCACCAATGGCAATAACAGCATATTGCTAATAAAAATGAGAAATCTTTCAGTGCTGCTGGGATTACATGCAGAGTGTTCAGCCTACATAAGAAATCTTCACACAGTTTTGTTTTTTTCCAAATTACACATCAGATATTAATTCATCTAAGTACAACTATACACGGTGGAACAGGACATAAGAGTCCTTCCCAAAGTCTAAACAACATTCACACAAAGAAAGTGCAGTGCCAGCTAAGATAATGTCCTTCATGTACTGACAGAGAAGGACAGGCAAATCCACATGGCTCCTCTTTCAGCTACGAAGAGACTTTTATCCTTGATAATAATGTGACTTATCATAATGGTTAGGCAAGTCATCACGATGGATGCTTGCCAAGCAAGCCAGATGTACAAGAAAGCACAGCTGAGCAACCTGTCACATTTTGAGAACTGTTTATGACAATATATATTCCTTTTAGGGGAGAGTAGACAAGGTGTGTACTTACCTCATGAGCGTGTTGAGTCGAAATACAAAATACTGAGAACAGGTGATGTGTAACTTCTGCTATAGCTGAAGAGGTGAACTTTTATTACCAACTTGTTTTAATGGACTGAAACACTATAGCAGGTTGACTATACCATCAGTTCTCTATTATCTTGTGTAACAAGAGGATAAACCAGCCCAGACAAGACAGGCACTAGGAATGTGCAAATGCACAAAAGAGTGCAACACAGAGATACGCACACGAATGGATTCAGCTCAGGTTCATCACAGCTTATTAACTCATTGCCAGACATGAAGCTGGCACAATGCTTTCCTGATCTCTTGAGTTTTGGTTTTTTGTTGTTGTTTGGGATTTTGTTTTGTTTTGGTTTTTTTTAAGAAGAAAAAAGATGTCTTGTTGGATGACTACTGAATTGACACAATCAGCCTATGTTCCCTATGCTGCGCCAGATAAATTCAAGGTATTGTGATCAGAAGATGAAGAATAAAACAAGAGGAAGTAGGGATGTAGAACCTAGCTGGTCTATAGGTCAAGTGCAAGGCTGCTCAAACATGTCTTTAGAGAAGTCCAATTCCAGAAGTGACGCCAGGTTGGACGCATTCTGAAGCTGAATGCCCAGTGCTCCAGTTTCTTGGAGGGCAGTGAAGGTGAGCTGCCTCTGCATCGCATCATCCCAGTTGACTAAGTCATATCTCTGGCTCCACAGCTCTTAATTACAGCTATACTGCTTCTGGAATCAGCCTCCTCTCAGGGCTAGAACCGACGTGTTTGTGCTGCACTGTGCTTGATGTAATGAATCCTGCTAGACCTGGGGATGGTCAGCACCACTTGCTAGAGCAGTATTTTCAGTGTGTTTGGGCACTGACTGCTTAGGCAAGTATGCTGACTTGTTGGCTGGCCAACATTACAGAAGGCCAGGTAACCATCATCGCGGCTAAAATACAAGCTGGTTATTTCCCATCATGTGATAGTTGTATTTGCATACAATACTATAGAAAATGGGAAGGAGCAAGAAAGAAGGCTAGCTGATGATTTAAAGATCTTTCATTTTCTAAAGAAGTAAATACAACTGTTGCAAATGCCAGTGGTCCATAAATCTTGAATTTCTGGGTCCCCTGGCTATACAAACCCCAGAGGTGTATACAATTTACCATCTTAACGTTTTACCCATTTTTACCCTCCATTTAGGTCACCATTCATGACAACTAAGTAGCCATTTTTCAGTACATAATTTTTAAATGCTAAAATTCCAAAGAATTTAGGGCATGTTTCTGAGCTCTTCTACAGAGATCTGAATGGTCTATGTTCTCATAGTTTAGACTGAAGAGAGTGGTTCAACAGCCAACATTTTTTTTTTAGATTACCTATATTTCCAAGAACTCTACAACTAAATATTGCCATAGTTAATGCAGCTTTTCCTCTTTCTAAAGTAAACAGATTTATCTTAAATGCATTTCATCATGCTTTTTAAATGAATATTTTTAATGAAATCACTTGTACGCCTTTGGTCAAATTCACCTAATATGTATGCAAGTGCAGAGCGTTCACAGAAGACTACTCAGCCTCATTCTCCCACTCCCACTTCAGACCACTGGGACCAACATCAGTGGATCTCTGCAGTGATATTTTTTAAGAGCACTCAGCCCTTTACAAGAAGAATCCAGTTCATTACTGAGACACCCTCAAATAGATTTTTTCAGGGAGCAGCAAGGGCTCTCTCTTTTAACAGAAATGACACACAAACAGAAAGAATGAATGTGAATAATGCTAAAATACCATGGCTGTTCACATGACTGGTAGAATCTAGCCTAAGTTTTAGTTTGGATAGTATCAGAAGATACTCTCTCGTGCTTTGCATAAAAAGTTCTACCAAAAATGTCAAGATCCCCAGAATCTGCACATAGGATGTAATTTGGCCTTTCCTTAGGCTTCAGAAATCCATTGGAATCAATATATTTTTTATATGTGTGAAATGTTTTGAGAAAGAAATCAAGTCTTTAACCACCACTGAATCCCAGCTCACAAAATCAGCCATCAACAGAATCAGTCTTGAATCAGAACATGATTCCACTGACTTATGGGCACATCTCCAGGAAACTTCAGTGATGGGTTTGGCTGTGCAGGTGAGACACCAGCAGTATGATTTTCTGAGCGCAGTGAATTCAACACTAAGAATTCCATTATCTCCTTCAACATTTTTCAGACCCTGCTATCTGTGTGATTTGTCCATGGTCAGTACTACTGTCTGCTGAAGGAAATTTGTCCTTCCAAAACAATGCATCTCAGACGGAAGCTGTCCCTTTCAGTGCACCAGAATTGCTCCACAGACAAAGTAAAAACCAGCACATCGGAAAAACAAAGGTGAGGCATATTACAAAATATATCTTGACAGTACCTCATGAAGACAAGCTTGTGAGTTTTAATGCAACATACCAGGTATCTATTGTCAAACTCCATTTCTAATAACAGTAGACAAATTAGGCTACAGTTAGAAAGATTTACGTGTACCTTGCAGCTCACCCTTAGAACAGCATGCGTGTCAACATCAAAATCAATTTTGAACATTAGTCCTCAAGGTCTGCAGAAATGTATTATTTGTGAAGGCCCAAAGAAAGGAATAATATTTCTATGAATGTGATGTTTGACCAGATACAGTAACTGTAATCCCAGAAGCAGCAGGACTTCAGTATCTATACAATCCAAGAGTGGAAGCACTCCCAGGAAATCAGAAACATGTTCACCTTTGTTAACAATTTACTTTTCTTCTCCCTGCTAAATGAGTCTCTCTGGCAAAACAATAAGATACAACACTCAGGAACCTGAAAGTTTTAAATACCATCAGTGCATACTTCCTTCAGGCAGAACACAGTAGTTTCAGACTCACACACAACTGATCGCTTAGAAGCTATGGAGAAACATGAAGCTTTGAAACAGATGGCCCTTACTCCAGTAATCCTCTCTGTGAACGTGACTCCTAGTCAATCCCACAGGTAGGGGAGAGCTTTAATCACCAATGGGAGAGCTTGAAAAATTAAGGAGTTCAAATTTATTTTCCTCCGCATGGCATCATTGGATAGAGGGCAGCCTGGTTCAGCTGAACAATACTCATTGCACGCTATCTAGTCCATAAGCCAAGAGTCACTATTGTACTTTTAGATATGTTTCCTCTTGTCTAGGTTTTAAAAAAAATTATCTGTTTGGCTTCTGCCATTTTGTGTCCAAAGACACAAAAAGATGATCTCTCTGTACTACAAGGGTTTTCTGTATTTAATGTTGACTTCATAAGGGGTTTCCTTTTCTGTTTTGACAGACGTTGGTGTATTCCTTAGGAATGACTCTCTATTGGTCAGCAGACTACCAGGTTCCTCCAAACCAGGCCAGTAACAAATATTTTTGTTTTCTTTAATTCTGTTTTATATTGGTAGAGACTGAGAGGCATAATCTGAAGTCTCAGTAAGAGGGGCTTTATGTTTTGGACCACTAGAAAGAATTGGAAAGCTTGTGTCAAGGTCCAGACTTCACGAAAAATACCAGTTCATCCAAATCAGGAATTTACTTAGGCCTCATCTCTACTTTCCTTTTATTTTTTTTCCCTTTTTCTTAAAAAACCAGAATTGTTTACATTAAGATGAATTGTACCTTGCTTTTAAGAGTGAAGATTATTTATTCCAAGGCTATTTATTCCAAGGAACAGGCTGCCCAGTGAAGTGGTTGAGTCACTACCTCTTAAGGTATTTAAAAATGTGGCACTAAGGGACATAATTTAGTGGTGGATTTGGCAGTGTTAGGTTTACAGTTGGACTCCATGATCTTAAAGGTCTTTTGCAACATAAATGATTCTATGATTCTAAAATAAAAAGGGCTAAAAGAAAAACATCATGCCAGCATGATTGTGGTGCTGTGCACATTTACGTGCTTTTTCAAAGAAGGCGATGCTAGAATAAAACTAAGTAACTCTCCTTATTTCTGAGCAAATGACCGACTTCTCTGCTAGTTGAAATTTTGGATTTTTTGCGTATTCAGAATCCTTCCAAAGATCTGTAGCACCCATTATGCTTCATTTCTATATCCATGCCTTTGATTGCATGTTTTGATTTGGAAAGCACATACTTTTAGTAGATTTAACCTCCCTTTCATGGGTATACATGGTCTAACAGAAAAGGCTCTATAAGCTAAACGACTATAAAATTTAAGTATCTGGTCTCTATGGCAACAGTTCTGGCTGGTGTAACTCCTCACCTTTTTGAAGCTAATGCTGTCACGTGTCTTACTTGCATGAATCTTTAAGGTTCACAGTCTAATTAGCAAAGCTGTGGAGCAGACTGAGCCACTGCCTGTGACCAAGAAGCCCCTATACAAGCTGATGCCCCTCCTTGTAGACGCCAGTTCCCTCCAAGGCTATCCCAGATCCCATTTGAGGCTCCATTTAGTGCTGTTACACTGCTTCTCTGGAATTTTCCCAAGGTCTCAAGGAATTCAGTGCCCATTTTTCACCCAGGGTGAAAGGCTTACAGAAATTCCTGGTCCCAGTTTACACAGGATTTCAGACCACTGGGAGATGTCATTTAACAGTACCTCCATTTTAACTCAGTCCCTCCAGCTGAGTGACCAACTACACATGCTCTTGCTGACACTATGTGAAGATCTGCCACATAAAAGGCTCTCTCCTGAATCAATTCTGGAAGCATGTGAGGCACATCAGAAGGAATCTTCTTCCTTACCAGCAAATGTCTACATAAAGAAAATGGTCCAGTTTGCTGTGGGAAGTGTCAGTGAGGTAGGTACTACTCTCATACTCTTCTTGTCTTTGGTGAGAGAGGTGAGCAGGAACATGGGGTACAGGTGAACAACTGCCTGAAATTAATGCTTGTATGAATTAAGGAAGTGAGATTTGGTTCCAGACTTATAAGCAGGAAACCATGTGGGCATGCGTACCAGCAAATGAGACAACGAAGCCATCTCTCACACCACTCTTACACTCTTGGGAACTGATAAAAAACCAGCTTTTGTGCCTACTGTATCTTCACTTCTTTGGTTAATATTGAAGCAATTATAACCTTTACAGAGACTTCATATTGGCCAAAGGAATGGACTTTGTCCAAAGATTTCCCCATTGACACTCTGGTTTCAGACGCTGATTGTGAAATTCAAAGAAATCATGTTTACATCATATTGAGAATTTCATTATTTGTCCTTGAGTGGAACCGAACATTTGCCATGCAATCAAGCCTGACCACATGAAGTCTTTAATAAGTGAGCACCTGAGTGTTTTTCAAGATTCAAAATATCAACAAACATTTTTGTTGACAAGCTGAATGAAACTGGAAGAAAACACACTGCAAATATTTTTTTCTGTTTTCAACCAGTATTCATTAACATTCTCAAATGAACTTTTTCCTTGCACTCTCTATTACTCTATTTCCCACTGGAACAGAGGGTGTCCCCTCTTAAACACAGCTAGCATGAGAGCATGAAACCATCAAAACACAATCCTGCTTTGTGTCTGAGAAAATAAAGTTGCTTATACCAAGCAAATCAGCAGCCTCTGACAAGCAGAGGGCAAGGATCACTTGAGCATGAGAGTCTGAAGTCCACATATCATACGACATTGACTTGCAGTACTACTGTCTTTTAGGTAGAGCGGGTAGTCACCGAAGACAGCACGGCCTCTCAGCTTAGCAGAAGTCATGTGATAAGGAAAAGACTGCATGAGAAAATATCGGACACCTCACCACTGTCCTCCCAGATGAATTTTCACCAAGGTAAAGAAAGATTTATAATCTGAACTGTCTAATAAGGATACAGCCAGCCTTTTCTGAGTCTTTCCCAAGCTGTGTGAATTGTTTAATTTCATGCTGTAGTGATTACATGTAGTGTTGGGTAGGATATTTATTGCTTTACATATAAATGACTTCATAATGGAAAGACTCTGAGGCAAGTCAGCAAGGTTTCTGTTCCTTATTTCCTCAAAGGACAGCAGTCTGAGGGCTGTGAAGCAATGACAGCGAATCAGCTTGCACAGATTCAACTCTTAAACCACTTTGTATACAACCTGTGCATATAAAAAACCCACCTACTTTCAAAACTGCTTTTGTACTTTGTATACTCCACTGTATTTTCGAAGGTAAAGAGTGGTATTCTGTGAATTTATCCTATTGCCATTAAGGAATATATATATTCAACCTTCCTATCTGATTATTCAAGCAAAGATTTGTGCTCTCTTTTTAATATTAGTTCTGTTTTTCTATTCAAAAGATGTTTTATAAATTCACACATGGATTGCTGGCGTGATTTCAACAAACAAGCCAAATCCTGCTCACTATATAAATAAACCAGCATATACTAATTTCACATTTCATTTGACTAGAATCAAGATTTTATCATCCCTCGGAGTAATTCTCTGAGTGTAACTAAATGTGGACTTCAGATTCAGATAGTGTTTTTTTCTAGTCTCTATATTTTATTGTTCCCTGCAACAGAAATATCCGATTTTGGGGCAAGGGGAAGGTTGGCCCAAGCTATGCGGGTTTTTCTTGGGCATGCTCAACATTAAGCACATGAACAATCCAGTTCCGATTCAGCAAATCACATATATGTTCCATTAACTTCAGATAGAACCAAACACACACTCAAATACCTGCAGAACATTCATTCAGAAACCGAGCTTATAGATTCACACTTGCATAAGCTGGTGAAAACTCTGCTGCTGCCAAAATAGATGGTCCCATCTTTAACTTCCTTCTAACAACAAATTCCTGCCATTTCCCTTCTACTAGTTCTAGTGATTATGTATCTGGGGTGTTCTAGGTGTTTTCTAGGGATTCAGGTCACATGGCTTACACTTGCTGAGGGACTTCAATGAATCAGGATGTTGATTACATTGAGGACATGTGAGCCACACTTTTCAAGGCAGCATTCCATTTTTTCTTTTTTTTTTTTAATTAAAAGTGATCATCTTCAAAGATTCTGGAAAAGGACAAGAGGCAATGCAACCAAAGTTAGGGTGCAACAGACATATGTACCTCCTAATGACTTAGGATGACCCCTTAATGGTACTTCTGCAGCCAGCTGTGGTAGTGGATTGTGTCTGGGCCCTGTCCATCCTGCACACAGAAAGAATACTTTATAGCTGAAGGTTTTGGGCCTCAGAATATAAGGAAGGAGAACTTTGCAGGTTATCTGTACTTTGCAACCTTGCAGTTAAACATGCGGAATAGAATTAATATATTACATTTGTTTTATTTGGAATGGTTGAGGAGAACTATGAGAACTATTTTGGATCAGACTAAAATTATGAAAGTAATAGAATGAAGTTACCAAGCATTCCTTGGTCATTAAGGAATTGAAGTCAAGGTTAGAAGACAGACATGGACTATATAAAAATCAGTCAAGCCAAATGTTATTTACGTTATCATGCAGATACAATGATTTATAATTAAAGTACGTGATTCACTATATTTCCTTCCTGTTTCCAGACAAAGGCTCCAGATTAATGAATTATAGTCGGTCAACAGAAGATTACAGACAACTCTCTGTGGACTACAGTGACTCTAACAGTATTTCTGAAAGTACGTCTTTGATACTGTCTAACCGAGGACACAGGAGAGGTAAGGTCTTCCTGAAAGATTATTTTATGAATTATGTACTTATCTCTTTTTTCCCCTCTAATGTGATATGGTCAGGTGATAGGCATTTGTGGTTACATGACTAGGGAGATATATTTGTGCTAAGCTGCACAGAAGAAAGATCTTTTATATCGGATTCCTTTCTACTTGTGTCCTACTGTAAAGCTATATATTCCCTGGTTACCATGCTGCATCATCACCTATTTCTTGCTTTATGCTCCCTTTGCCAAGTGAAGCTGTTCAGCACATCACAGACAAAGCCTGGCCAGCATGTTCCTGGCACATGGGGTCTTGAAACAGATGAGAAATGGTGGAGCTACCCCACAAGTGCATGTGATGGGCAATGTCAAGATGGCAGCGCTGAAATCAGTTGATCTATGAATAATACCTAAGACTTGCATGGTGGGGATTAATGTTTCTTCAAGACCATTCAAAAACAAAGGGACAAATTCCGAAATCTAGGGAAACAAAACAACCAAACAACCCTTTTCTTTTCATTTTTGTTCTAGAGCCATTGAGTATTCCCTGCTCAGCATGTTGTTTTTATTGTGCTAAATGCCAGGTTGCAATGCTGCTCTTCTGATCTACTTTGTCCAGAGATATTACAGTTGCAATTTTAGCTCCATTTTCAATCCTTTTATGGCAGGAACAGGACGAAAGATACTGGGAGAGGATCCATTCAGTACAGTCACTGTGGTAGACATCAGTCAGGGTCCTTCCCAAGCCACTTAAATCACAGATTAGGGGGGTACTATGAAGCAAAGAAGGGAATTCAGCAGGAAGGGTAATACTGCTGTGCCTGTGTATCTTCATGTTTAAACTAGAATCCAAGCTAGGGACACCTAGACAGGACATTCACGCTACCAAGAGCAGTAAGTTCCTGTTGCCAAATGTCATCAGCGTCTCCTAAAAGACTAAGCTTACCATGCCAGCTCCCCATTTTCAGACTCTTGCCCATTTCTATTCTCCATTCTGCAGCTCTGTAAGCACGTGTGGGTTTTTTATCCCAGAAATTTCTTCCCTAAAGCAGTAACACTAGCGTCTACTACATCAGTTATATTGCAACAAGGTATGCACACCAACTGGTTAGTTCATTGATGCCATAAATAACAGAAAACTGCTGAGTAGTCCTTGCTTTTTCTCACTGAGGAACATTAATTTGTGTGTATGATATACAGCTGCTGATTGTCATGAAATTCATAGGAACATATTACCCACACTCTTCCAAATATGAAAGGTTTAAAATTTACTAGGCAAAAATAAAAGGCTTAGAGCATGATCTCAAGGGACTAATTTCCCTAGTAACATGGCAAAAGACCTGGGTGCCCACCACATTATCACAAGTCTGCCACAAGATAATTCACAGAGAGAAAGTGAATAGATCTTGTGAAAAAAAAGCATCATGTAATAAATCCCTTAGCCCCAAGGATGGGGAAGGTTAGGTTCTTCATACAACTGCTCTTGATACTCTCCTCCTGAAAGGAGCTTTTCTGAAGCTCCAAAATTGCAATCAATATCAGCATCCACAAAAACCTGAGATTGCAGCTGCTCCCTATACGATGCATAGGTGTCAGTCACATACCAAGCGGCACATACTGAAAGTAAATTAAGGAGCCTGTTTTGTAAGTCCTTTATTAAAAAAAATTGGTTATAATCATGAGAAAGACTCATTCCACTGAATTTATGTGTGTCTGAGTCTCCACTGAAACACTGGTAACTGTTTGTGCTCAGAATTTTGTAAGCCAAAATTCTAAAAGTACAGGAGAAAACAGAATGTGAGAGCTTGTTTGCTGCAGACATTGTTTCATGAGATAATGTATTAGAAAAATGCATTCTTCTCTGAAAAGAAATATTACCATCTAGTAGAGCACCAAGATTATCAAGGGAGATCAATATCTCTATCCAGACTGTACTTTAGAAGCTCATTTAACATATAATAAATTAATCATCTACAGGATCATCTTCTTTGAGGGCCACATGTTACTTAAACATGAGGAATGTGTTGGATTTATGATCAAAGCACGGCAGTCTGGCCACTAAAACTAGCCAACTTGTCCCACTGCCATAACAGCTGAGACAGAAAAACTAAGGGGAATTTTATGTGCTTGTCAAAGCATATTTATACAAATATGTGAAACGTATAGTGTAAGGAGAGAAATTTGCAAGGCTTTGTCATTAAAAAGCATGTAGTTTCAGAACACAGGACTGAATCTTCCCTTTGGTAAGTAGCCCTGAGTATTTGGCTTATATCAAATCTCACATTTTGTCACTACCATCTGCAGCTTGAAAAAACATGTTTATGCATATTTTAGCAATGTGACTGTAGATTTACTAGTTTTTAAAAATGCAATTGGTGGTTGGTACAGTAGATTTCAATGTCATGCTTTCATGTTGGAATTCTGAGTGAGGTCTCAGGGTGCAGTTCATGGATACTTTATCTGGAGAAAAAGCTGACCTAAATGATTACTTCCACATAGTTCATCTTATCATCTATCATTCTGCCTATATAATAATTTGAGATGCAATTCTTCAAATAAGATCAATGAAATGATCCCAGTGAAGAAAAATTCAACCTTCCCACCCTTTCCTAAAGGATTTAAAACATCTCTGCTGCTAGAAGAAATGTTCATGAAACTACCAGTTGCTTATTCCTTTCTGGTTCTACTTTTAAATTTCAACCTTCGTGTACTTGGACAAAGCAATGCCTATCCTTTCTGTAGCAGCAGAGATGACGGAAGGTGAAAAATTATACAAATCTTATTTGCTAATGACTCACAAACCATCCTATATTCCCACCAGATTCTTATGATGTAAAAATATTCACAATATATTTAATGTAGCAAATAACCAGTGGAATATTTACAAACATTTTTCATTTAATTGATTTTATATCCTACTCTGATTAAGCCAGGGCAGTTTCATGGCTTTACCCCCCTGATTTTATGCCTGGAACTAGAAGAACAAAGAATACTAGGGGTAATTTCTGAAGAGCAAAAGCTGTTTCACAAATTACCTCCATACATATGGAAATAACAGCCATTCTACCTACACAGCTATTTTTCAAATTACATTCACTTGAAGGGTTATGAAGAGGAAGTAACAATAACTAGAGAACTGGGAATACTGCTGGTGTAGTATTCACTTAGCCTTACCAAATAGCCATTTATCATGCCCAAGCAAGGACACAAGAGGGGAATTAGCCAGTCTAAATTTCCTCCTTGTTGTAATTGTCCCAAGAGCTGATGCTGAGAGTGCTGCTATGATTGCTTCAATTGTGAAATTTCCTTTATTAATTTCAGGGAGAGTTCCACAGACACACAGGTCATGGGACCCGACCCTTAGCGGTTCAAGGACACAAAGTAGCTACAAGCTCTTCATAAACAGGTAATCAAAACTCGTATTCCTAAAAGGTAGAAGCTGTTTTATTACCACGTGAAGCAGACAACTAGTATGGCAATATCATTATCAGAAAATGCCTGGATCGCCATCTTAACCTGTTTTATAATAGATACTATTTACATAGAATTAAAGTGCACCTAGAGTCGATTTGTCTCCAAGTGAAACAGTCCAAATGCTGTAGTGAAATGGAGCTCAGGCCCTGAACAAACCATACAACACAAGCACATTGAAGTTTTCCACCTTTGCTCTTTACCACTGTGTCCTGCCAGATGTCACTGGCCACCCAGAAGAGCTGCCCCTAACATGTCTCTGTCAGGATCAGACTGGTAAGTAGCAATAGCTTGCTGTGACTGAAACAACTGGGAAGCAGCTCCATAGAGAGTGTGGAAGGGAAAAACTTGTTAAGAAGGTGTGAACAGTCATTGCTTTCACTGGCAAGGCATTCTGCAAAGTCCGTATTTGTTTACATTCATATTTTGGATCAGTCTTGCCTTGCTGTCACTTTAGCAGAGTGGTTATGACAGACCATGTATGTGATCCACTATTTTCGGTGGATTATTTGCATTTCCCTCTCAGTTCTAAGACTGATTTGCCTCACTTGTGTCAGACACATCCAGTGATTTTACTGAAGAGGTATAGGTAACCCAGGGACAAAAGCAGCAAAACCCTCTGCTCTGTCATGAGGATTAGCCTCATTTCAGCCATGGCATGTACAGCAGCCCTGTAGACATAGACTGGAAAGCTGAGAATTGTACAACTGATAGTAACTCCTTTTCAAAAGCCAGGGAAACACCACCGTTGTCAAACAAGAGTTTTCTAGCCCGGGTGTAAGCACAGTGCAGCTGTAATCATGGCTGTTTCCAAATGAAGAAGGGATGTAAGTACTGTTAGCCTCCAGGCACCACAAAGACCAGAATCCCATAGCTAAGCACCATGTAATCCCTACAGACATCCCATTTAAGTTGAGTTCTTGACCCAGTTAAACAGGAGTTTCTTCTTTTAACCATGTCATGAGTAATTCAGGCCCACAGGAAATGCTCCATTTAGATCAACTCCCAATTAAATGTATCCCAAGTAAACAGTTTGAACTTCCTGATAAATCAGCCACGATAGTCTTAGCGATGTGAGATACCCCAGTCTACATCTAAAACTGCAACATGAAGAACTACAAGCAGGTTGCAGGATAGTGGCAGCTTTTGTGAAGAGAGAAGTCTTGGTCTACCTGTCCAACTACACATATACATATATATCTGTGTATACAGACATCTATATATGCATCACACACTTGGCAATGATATCAGTAACAGAAGATTTATTTACTGAGTATTTTGGAGCAATTGCCAGGCCTCTGACTAGCAACCTAGGTATCATCTTGATATCTCTGTTCTAAAATCATGCTGCCAAGAAAATGTTCCCCTCCTCTGCTGAAAGATGAACTATCCTCTCCTAGTTTCCAGCAAGCTGTTTCCCATAGAACTTCAGGGACTGTAAACCCCACTTTTGGTTGTAAGCATCTGCAACTGAATTTCTACCAAGGTCACCATTGTATTGTAAGTACCAGGACAACAGTGGAGATGAAAGGATTAGTTTGGAAACCCACACTTTCTCATATAGGAGGACAACCAAAACTTAGTGATGGATTTACTAATATCATCATGGTCACTTCAGTAAGCAGTTCAATTGACATAATTTACATCTCATAAAGCAAGCTTGTAAGTATATGCAGGGCTATGGCCTATATATAAAAAATTGAATAGTTCAGTTGGAAGAGACCTGCAACAATCATCAAGTCCAACTGCCTGACTACTTCAGGGCTGACCAAGCATGTCCAAATGCTTTTTAAACACTGAGAGACTTGGGGTATCAACCACCTCTCCAGGAAGCCTGTTTCAGTGTTTGGCCACCCTCTCAAGTAAAGAAATATTTCCGAATATCAAGTCTGAACATCCCTTGATGCAACTTTAAACCATTCTCACATGTCCTGTCACTGGATACCAGGGAGAAGAGACCAGCACCTACTCCAGTAACTATGCTAAAAACCTTTTGAAACTCCCTGAATAGCTCCCTGAAGCAACTCCGCAACATATAATTAACAAAAATCCACCCCAAAAAAACCTTTCCTTCCATACTGTAAAATCATTATATAATCATTCTTTCCTCATTGATAAGAGTATATATTATAAGATTATTCTAAGCACACTTATGTCTGCTTGTGTGGAAAACACCATTACTTTATAAGTTAAAAGTATAGTATAAAGACAGCTTTCTGATCTTTCAGACATCTTTCTCTCAATTAAACTAAAAATTCACTCAGTTCCCTAGGACATTAATTTATTCCAATGAATTTGTATTCAAATAATTTGGTTACCATGTCTAGAAAATGCTATGATTTTCTGAAGCTTTTTTTTTGCTTCAGAAAAGAAGAAAGGAGGAATTGACTGCATCGTGTAGAATTCCCAGAAAGGCACGAGGCTAAATTCTTTGCCTGTTGGCTTCACTAGTCTAAAACCAGCTAGATCTGTCTCACCGAATGAAAAAAAAAAAAAAAGGGAAAAAAAGGTGTTTTTTAATTTAAACCATGTT
>VXBO01010503.1:1409514-1591474 GCA_013400135.1 Rhinoptilus africanus
TTTTCTGTGAAGAAACATTTAACAACTTAGAGCTGACATTGTCCTGGATTTCATAATGTTCTGCCAGTCAGTGTACCTAAGCTCTTTGTCCTCAAGTCTGTGTCATTTTGATTGTATGCTATATGTATTGCTCACTATGACCTTTCTTTTGAAGGTCAGTCAGTGCTGTAGAAGAAATCCCTGGTGGAACTCAAAAGAACAGCAGACAGAACCTGCTAAGTTTAGGTTCCACCTTCTCCGTGTCTACAAAGGACTGCACAGCAGCTGCTGCATCACAGAAATGTTTGTTCCACAGGAAGGAAAAGGTGACTAATGAAAAACATATAAGCTGATTTCAAATGTAAATAGCACTAAAGAGAAACCTCTCATCCAGTTGTCGTTCAACTGTGACGAGCATATTGGCTACTGAGTCACCTCATTAAATGAGTATTCTAAATTGACAGACCCCAAATTAGGCATGATCTAGTTGTGGTAACTCAGAACTGAAGGCAGTGAAAGCTTTTGTCCATAATGACTAAGCAAAAGCTTCTAATTGGACCCTCTCTGACTTACATGTGTGATTTCTGCAAGCTTCAAACACCATACGGAGTGTTTTCATCAACCACTTTGACAGGAGCTTCAGAACAGCAAAATCATTTACAAAGACACTGAACCCAAACACTTGCTGGTCAACGGTCCTCAAAGGATTTAATTTTTTTTACAGCGTGTGCCTGGACAGTGAGTGTGCCAAACCAAGAATTCACCTAAGGGTCTATTTCTAGTTCCTGATTTGTTGTAGGAATCAGTAAAATGGGAAGGATAATGTTTGTTTGGCAGCTGGATGACAAAAATCCAGAAATAACTGAACCACAGAAAACTCCCCAGTGCTGCTGCCCAGGGAGCTTTCTGTTGTGGAAGCAGAGTGGACAGGTTCCAGGCTGGTGTGTCCTTTCATCTATTCCCTGTTCAAAGGCTTAATACTGACCAGTAGCAGAACTTTGATAAGACCTTCAGTTAGATCCTTTGGAAGATTTTCTTTTCATGTATAAATGTATTTTTAAATTTTGTTAAAATGATTTTTGCTGGGGTAATAATTGAGTTCCTCAGAAGGAGTCCAGCAACTGTTACAACAAAGCGCTAGTCCCTCTTTATAGGTGATACGGAACTGCATTGTCTGTTGGCAGGATAAGTCTAATATTATGAAACAATCCTAAATNNNAAAAACAAAACCAAAATTAAAAAAAAAAAAAAAAAGATCTAAATGGCTCAGGGTCATGGATAATGGCTGGAAGGATTCACATCTTATCACTTGCAGACATTTAGTTACCTCTGTCTGCTTCAAGGATCTAAAACCATAGGTGAACCTGAAAAAAACACAATATACAAAATTCTTTGAGCTAGATGCTCAGCAAAGAAAGAAGCATTGTGTGCTGTTAAAGTCTGTTGAAGTTAAAGCAAAAGAATACAAGGTCTGCTACTAAGAAATATCAGTCAACCTTCATTACAGGAAAGAAAGCAGCTCTGCATTTAAGTCTGGTTCCCTATGGAAGCTAGGCTTATGAAATCACAGTGGTGTGGATGTATGTGTGTCATGTCTGTGACTGTCTTCATAGTAACTTGGGAATCAAATGCTAAAATTTCTCAGAGGAAATTAAGTTTCTGTAAGTGTCATAAAAAGAGGTGCCTCGCAAAGGAAATGGATCTTGGTTCAGTGCCTTTACAGAAGAAAAGGCTTCAGCATGAGCTTGCCCCTAATTAGACCCCAGAGAGCCCACACAGGAGAGACCCCAAACAGAAAGAAGTTTTCAATCAGCATCTGCACCTTTTTAGACACTGAAGTCAATTAGCTACAGCATACAGATCAACAGAAATGGGTTTCATTGGTACTGGTGTTTAGGATCTTCATCACATTAAGGAGATATTTATTAAGTTTCTAAATTGTGTCCTTACAGTTTTCAGGTCCAGAATTTATTATTTTGTCTAGTGAACCACCAGTGACCTTACAGCTGCCTGGATCGATTGTGGTAAGTATGAACATTAAGAATGCAGAACTAATCTAGTCACCTTTTAGTTGGGGCTCTTGGCAAGTTGCACGTGAGTCCCAACCCAGTATTCTTTCCATGTCCTTCTCCCAAACCAAGTTAGGGTTCCTGCAGAGGTATTAAGATTTGAAAGGAAGTCATTTAATTCTCAGTTCTATGTAGTTATTTCTGTTGGTGTGAAAATAGCTTAATTTATACTTCTCAGCTAAGAATGCTCACTATAGCACAAGACTTTTGAAGTGAAGATTATACAGCAAATACGCAATGTGACATCTAGTGCCAATATATTGGACTCCTCCAGTTTGGAGGCACATCCTCTACATTTCATTAAGATAAGGTAAAAGGCTGACAACATAAAGCTGTAAAAGTAAGGGCAAAGAAAATTTGGAATTACCCTCAAATCTAGAATAACCCTCACGATTGTAGAGTCTGAGTATGCCCAGCTGTTTTGTTGTGATTCCCTGGGTTTTATAAAATTAGAAATGTTTGGGATATTAACTTACTAGAAAAGAGACAGGGAATAGCATAGTGTTGTGACTAAATCCATCAGTTTATGCAGAGACAGGAGACTAGGGGATGTCAGTAGTAAAATGCTGTGGAACATGCATTGCTTGTACTTGGCACTCATTCTTCTTTTTTTGTTACATGTTCTTAGACTAAAAAAGGAAAATCCTATTTGTCCCAAAGGGATCTCAATGTGATTCTACTGAATGGGCAGTGCCTTGAAGTGCAATGTGACATTAAGTCCAAGGCAAGAGATGTTTTCAACACCGTGGTGGCGTATGCAAACTTGGTGGAACATTTCTACTTTGGCTTGGCTTACCTGAAAGGTAACGAGACACAGCAAACTACAATAGCAGTTCTCTCTCTCAATGCCTCTGTAGTCACTTTATTAATGAATTCCAGCAACATTCCTTTAGATCCTCAGATGAGAGCAGATCCAAAGCTTAAGCAAAAGTAAGGTGTACTGTTTTAAACTACGCTGCGCTGATGTAAAGCGTGCCTCCCCTAAGACTGCGCCATACTGTTACTGGCTGATATTCCCATGCAGAAAGACTGTGCCCCAGCCTTGCACTGGAATAATGCTGAGCCATATAGCTCCAGCATAAGTTCCAGGAAGCATTGTACTGAGGAAAGCTGACTGTCCTTGTTCCTAGATATAAGTTGGAACACAGGCTCAGCTATTTCATCTACAAGACCCACATCGTCCTAGTCTATTTTTGATGGCAAGCATGGCTGAGGCACTAGGAAGAAGCACAACTTGTGTGTAGGACATGATGATTACAATGGGGTACAGAACCTGAACGGTGAGAAGAACTCAAGCCCCATCAATACTTGAGTGATTCCACAGATATCACACCAATCCAGCACCTCACAATTGTGATCCTAAATTTCACACTGTTATCCTAAATTTTCCATCAAAGAAGTAATACGTTAAGCCATGACACAGAGAAGTAAATCTCAACTGACATCCATGATATATTATATTTTTTTATCACCAGTGATGTATTGAATGAAGACAGCAGAACTTTGAGCTACTGAAGTATCTCCAGACTTACCACAGAACCCAAAATTCTCATTTCAGGTAAAGAATTCTTCTTTTTGGATGAGGAGACCAAACTGTACAAAGTGGCCCCAGATGGCTGGAATGACCAACCTAAGAAGAAAACCTCCATCATCAATTTCACACTCTTTCTAAGGATAAAATTCTTTGTCAATCACTTTAATGTTATCCAGTAAGTGCACAGTTCTGCTGACTGCAGGAAAACCAGCAGCATTTAGGGTGACTATTCAAGGCTCATCCTGTGTTCCTAAACCCTTTTGTGTTCCAGGCACAGCTTGACAAGGCATCAGTTTTACCTGCAGCTTCGTAAAGATATTTTGGAGGAGCGATTGTATTGCAATGATGAGACTGCCCTGAAACTCGGCGCTTTGGCTTTACAGGCAGAGTTTGGCAATTATGTTTCTGAGGTGTGCATAAATAACACAATATTTCTCACAGGTCTCTCTCAACAGCTATTGCAGCTTTTGTTTGTCACACAGAGTTTAAAGAAGTGTGAATAGCACATAATTTCAGCTAAATCCTTCAGTAATCACATTCCAGATTTAATTTAAAAAATCACAAAATTTGCCTGATTAAGGAGCAGTAATGAGCCAGACATATTTGGCAGGAAAAATGGCAGAATGATGAAAGACTCTTAGTCCTTCATAACTGATAACATAGCCCAGAAACTCCAGAAAATCTGGAGAAAATTTCCAACATAGGCACAGCTTGGATGTGCAGAGGGGCTTAAAGAGATTAGAAAACATGGGAGAGAAAAATAAATAAACGCTGCAGAATTCACAGCTCTTCCATGTGCAGGGTCAGATCTACAAGCTGCAAAGACAGGAAGGTTGCTCACGGTATATCTGAACTAGTTATCCTGGTTTTGAAGTGCACAGAAAATACCCATTTATGTTCTCTGCCATACCTTCAGCTACATAAATCAGCTTAGCTCTATTAATCGAACTCTGAGTGGTCAGACCCATCCTGGCACTGGGTCCCCCTCTGTAGGTTGCAGTGACGCAGCTGCAGCTGTCAGCTCTAAGTGCAGGACTGCGGACATGCCCACAGGCCCACCTCCTTCCTCCCCTCTGAAGAGAGCAGCAGCATGTGCTCTGAGCACCTGGCTGAGCACAGGTGCCAGAGGCACATTTGGCTGGCAGGGAGCTACCTGTTGCTCCCCATCTTCTTTTAGGAAATGGCAACAGGGTGACCTCAGCATACGGGTCACCCTGAAAATGTAAATGCACCAAATAAGAAAAGTCAAGAGAGAACAAAAGGCTCCTCTCTCTTTTGGTTGGTTTTTTTTTTTTTTTCATTTTTTTTCTCCCAAAGATGCATGGAAAGAGCTATTTTCGTGTTGAAGACTACATTCCAGCAAGCCGAATAGAGAAAATGACCCTGGCATATGTACAGCGAGAGCTTGCTAAATTACATCATATGAATCATTCCCTATTTGAGGACGAGGCTGAACTAGAATTTTTAAAGGTAACTTGAAATATCCCAAATGTTATTTATTTGTTTAGAGACAGAAAACCTCTGTTTACCATTATGATTTTCTTCTTGCCTGATACTGTGGATTTCAGATAACATGAACAAATTTGAATAGTCAACCAAAACCATCATAATTTCATTCACTGTAGATACTGTCAGTCTAAATAACTCACACCTCATCTACACAGTAGGTTTCCTTTCACTGACAGTTAATGCACATTTCAGAGAATTTCAATATCCTAAAGGTTGATGCAAATTTTCAGCATGTTACCGACATGTCTGGGTTCCAGATGATTATAAACACACCTACTGAATTTACTAGAGATGATAATGAAACATGGGAATAGACACTTTCTTGACTTCTGAAACTACAGCAGCTGTTCAGCCACTTTCTAAACATGTAGTGATTATTTGTTTAAAAATATCTGTGAACCCTGGAAGTAGGGAAGGAGTTATCCGAAGTATTTTCTCACGTGACTGTTTCTCTAGGGCTCTACAATGTCATGATGATGTGAGATTTAAATTTTTTTCCCCTAATTTCTCCTTCTCCCCAAGTTTCTCTGCTTTCCATCAAATGAAAAATATCAGGGATTAGATAATAGATAAATATCTGTAGCCATTTTGCTGCAGTGACACATGCTTTTATTTATAGCACCATTTCAGTTCAGTTGCTATTTAATTATGCTAGTTCCTCATCTAGCACTGTCAGTGGAATTGAAGAAATAGATTGAAGCTTAGCCCTAATGACAGTCCCATCATGCGTGCCAAATCCAATGAAACAAAGCAGCTTTGTTCGTATCTGTTGCAATGAATAAGTCTGTAGAAGGAGCCAACATGTCATACAAAGTGAGAAAGATAGCCCCCATGGCAAGAACATGCAAATTCCAAATATGAAAGGGATTAAAAATTAAAACCTAGATTCAGCTGGTGATTATAGATGCCCCAGTTTTCAGGACCTGAACATTTGTGCTCTGGATAGTTTTTGAAAAACAGATCTTCTTAAAGTGTTTTATTTGGGTCACTGAAAATCTCTATTCATGGTTAAAAAAGTCATTTGAGGATTCTACATTAGCTTCCCAGAAAAAAAAAAAAAGTTTTACAATAAAGTCATATTGATCTGCAGATTATGAAAGAGGACGAAAACCCCTCCTCATATTCCATAGTCCTGTAAAGGGTCTGAGTCACATTTTAACATATTGCGGCCAAGTGCAGGAGGTAGAAAGACAAGCAACAACAGCCAGAACCCCTGTGTGAGTTCCTCAGAGCATTCTCTATGCAGTTAGAAGGCAAGGGCAGAAGCTGACTCCCCAGTCCCTTGAGGTATAAACCTACTTAACATTTCACCCATCAATGAGCACTGTGCACAAAACAAGCAACACTGAAGACCTGTTACTATAAAGTTTGGCACTGAAGGGAATTCTGGGGCAGTGAATTTCCCTCAAAAGTCTCCACTATATTTAGATGAGATACCTTGAGTTACAATTTCGCAAATTCTATAACTTAATGTTCTTGGCAATGGAAATTTATAACGTCTGATTTTAAAAGATGATAGCTATGAAAGAATGAATGTATGGACCTGAGTGAGTTTGTTGCAGGCTGGGAGCTGTTGTGTCACTGCACTTTCTATTTCCAGTTGGTCATCGCTATTGTAGAGAGGAAACCACACAAACCCATAACAATGTCAGAGTAGGCCTGGCACTGAAGTATTAGCAGTTTTACTAAGATCATCATATTTGCTGTACCTCGTGGTTTCTGTGTTTGCTCAGGGAAACAAAGAAAGAGAAAAGAAAATGGGAAGAAACAAGGTTTAACAGTAGTCAAGCAGCATTAATCCTGCATAGATTTCTAGTCAGAAATGCACAGAAGTGCCCAGTAGTCATAATGCTGAGTACCCTAGTCCCACCTAATGTTTAGATTATTGTGCAGGAAGCTACATAATCCTCCTACCTCTTGACAGGAATTGTGTGGGACTTCATGTTTTACACATGAAAAATGAATGCATGTAATGGCTCTCTGACATACCAAAGTAAGATATGAAAAATTATTAAGGGTTTTCAAAGGTTTCTTGACAGAGTGAAAGAATATTCAGTAAAGGCATTCAAAATAATTTCCTTTCCCCTCTACCTTCTTTTTCTTCCCATGCCTGTCTTGGAATAACGCATGGTAAATGCACTTTTCTCTACAAGGTGACTCAGCAGCTTCCTGAATATGGAGTGTTATTCTATCGTGTGTCCCAAGAGAAAAAAGGAGCAGGAGGGGACATCATCCTGGGAATCTGTGCCAAAGGCATCATTGTGTATGAGGTGAAAAACCACACAAGAATTGCCAGTTTAAGATTCCAGTGGCGTGAAACAGAGAGAATTTCAGCTCATGTAAGTTGGAACCAAGTGAATCGCTTCTGCACTTTTCTACTCCACTCCCCTCCTGCCTGTCACTTTGATAGAGTTATTGCATTCAGAGCCAGAATTAGACTCATTCTGTACAGGCAAGTCCTTCTTGAAAACAGTCTGAAGTCAAGGCTGGATCTGGATGTGGATACCAAGATATGCAGTTCTTAGTGAGGTTTAGTTCTTTTGCCAACGCTGGGGTCAAATTACTATAAAACCGAATAATCTGGTGTTGGCTATTACAGAGATTATGTCAAACCTCTTTATGGCATATTCCATATTCATTCCTCTCTGATCTTTACTTCTCTCTCTCTTTTGTTTTCCTATCTACATCAGGTCATGGGATCATGTTTCCCTCTTTTGGGATCTCGTTATTCCCATCCTTGTCTCTTAGTATCTCAAGGGCTGTTAACAAACCAGTATTGCTGGCAAGACTGTGACCCCTTCTAAATAGTATTCTGCCATCAGAGATATATCAATCCACCATCATACACTGTAGGTGTCACCCTGCACCACACATTTCCCTGCCTGTTTGCTCTCCCAAAATGGCCCTTCTGCCCCTTGAAGATATTTTCATTTTCACATTAAATTGGTTTAATAATTTTAACATCTGTAGGGACAAGTTTTTCCAGATCTATCAACCTGCTCTCAATGCAGTCCAAAGGCTCTTAACTTTTGACACAGGGCAGTTATGATCCCAATGACAGATACCTCACTAACAGCCGTTGAATTTATGATAGACATTTACTGCACCCAAAAGGCATGCAGCCAGGCATAAACACAACTGGACAAACCAACAAGATTATACAAATGAACTTTCAGTGCCTCAATGTAATGACTGATATATGAAGAAAGCTGTGGTTTTTTTCCCTTTAGAGAAAAAAATTCATGATCGAAAGCAGCTTCAGTGGCAAGAAGCACACTTTCATTACCGATACAGCAAAGACATGTAAATATCTACTGGACCTCTGCTCTGCCCAGCACAAATTCAATGCACAGATGAATTCTAGGCAACTTCGGCAAACTTCTTCAGGTAAGGTATAAATGCACTTTTGTTATTCAGGCCATAGGACAAGGTTAAGTTTTAGAAAAGGTGCATTCAGTGAAGCTGAGAATCAGAACCTGCAACATCAGTTTCACCGTGGTTCAGTTTCTCATTTGTAGACTAGAAAGTAATTTCTCCTACTTCAGTGGAAGTTAGAGGTGGGTAAGTTTAATTTAGCATTTGCATGTGAGTGGACATGTGCGTGGGCATGTGCAGGGGGTGGAGAGGGGTTCTCTGGTGATAATAACTATGTAGCTAAACTCAGATTTTTTAAAAAAAGCATTATTACACTTCCCTTAAGGAAACCTGCTGTGAATTATGAAGAAATGTATCAGACCTACCCCAGTTATAACTTGAGAAATGTTCCACTCAAAGAATAACTACAGTAGTGCCCAGACATACTGGAGCTGAATTCAGTTATCTCATCTTTGCATAAGGCAACCCTGTGGTTCAGTCCCAGGACAAAACCACTAAACCAAAGGCACGTCAGCCATCGCCACTCAACTATGTAGCTGCTAGCTGCTCTTGTCTTAGATTTTTGCCATGTCTGTGGAAAATATGACTAATACCTCCTTACACTTCAGATTTTCCATAGTTTCTAAGACAAGGTTCTGCTCAGCCCAGGGCAGTTACATAGCACTTCTCACCCACGGTTCTCAGTGTGCTCTGTAAAGGTGGGTGAGTATCATTATGGAGAAACTAAGGCACATATGAGATAGCAGCCTAAGCTGACAAATGTCATCACTCCTGAGTTCAGTGGAACAACATGGGTTTTCACTAGCTGAGGACTCATCCGTTGCCTTGAACAGAATCATGATAATTTACAACCACTAAGTATTTGGCCCAGTGAGTCACAGCAGGAGCATCAAGTGTTCTGCCTTGGCTGCTGGGATAATCCTTTGTCTAGTAAAACTGTAAAAGTGTTGGAAACACATTATATCATGGGATATAACAGGGTGATTGATATATCGCTTCTCTCCCACTAAAATTATTTCATGAAAAGTGAAATTCCACCTGCACAAATTTGTTACCATGGAAAAAGGCATTAAGATGGTATTTAGGTTCAGAGCACTTTTTGTTGCTTGGGCTCCTGTAGCTTCAAACATAACTTACTGGGACTGTGATTTGTAGCGTACAAATGAGTGCTAACAGTGAATCTTAAAGGTTCCCATGTCACATTTGCTTGTGGTAATATATCTTAATAAAAATTACTACATTCCCTATATAAGAGAACAAAAAGATTGAGAGCAAAGAAAATTATAACCAAAATCCTGATTACAAGCATCCCAAATCACTGAAACAAGCCAGACTTACACAAGCTGTGTGACTGCAGGTTCTGAGGTTCACTGTGTGCTTGCTGTCCCAGAAAAAGGCTTTGTGAAGGCAATGACAGACAGTAGTTCAAAATGCTGCCGTTGCCACCACAGTGAGGCTGTGAGAGATTATAAATCTCTTTCTGCATGAAGGAAACTCTTCCTTCTGCTGCACTGTTCAGATATATAAGTCACCATCTCTTCAAAACTTGCTAGCAGATCCCTACTTTGAAATCACCATGGCAACTCCCAGACGGTATTAATACTGTGTACAGTTAAGCCTCTGATGCCTTAACAAACGTCCCTGATCAAAGTCACTGAGGAAAGAGAGAGCCCAGGTTTAACGCTGCAGAGTAGTGGTCTAGAAAGCTGCATTCAGGCTAATATTTGTAGGAAAACACACGGGAGATCAACTGCCCCATACAAGCAGAATTAAAGCCCATATTCACGCTAGCCTGTACGCAGCAGGGTTCTTGTTTTACTTTCCAATGTGTATCCAATTGCTTGCTGTCCCTCTCTCCTTCAAATCCCTTCGCCAGCCCACCAGTTGGGAACCTAAATAAATTAACAATGCTTCCTCCAGCACTATCTTGTTTCAGGGAAATAAAATCTTTTGAAAGGACAGGTTCGTAGGTAGCAGAGCCTAGACATCATTAAGCAAGTAGCAGATTTCACACAGAAGCGGAAAATTGGATAGCAAGCATCGCCACCAAGATGGTCCTCTACTCAGCTTCACATTTGTAAATCACTCAGAGCCAACAGCCAGCTCCTTGGCCCCTTTCTGAGCTTAAGAGAGCATGTGTTAGTAGAGATTCTGTCTTCTCGGATGTACATATATTGGAATCGTGGGCGCATGAAGGATGGGAAACTACCAACCTGGCTAATTCAGTCTCTGACAGACAGATATTTCTCATGCACTGAACATTTACAAAATACACTTCACAGAGATACTCAGGTTTAAATTATAAAGGGTTGTACATTTCATCTGTCTCTGTAAAAAGTGAATTTCCAGTATAATTCATAGAAATGAAATCTAAACACAGCATATACTTTCTATGAAAGAAATGGCTTGGAAACTGTTTCCACTCACTCCAAGGTCTTGATATCCTTAAAGATACCAGAACAAATATATCTGTGATGTCAATCTTTTTTTTCTGGCATGTTCAAAAGGTTAAACAGAAAGTACCTTTGATCTTAAAAAGATGGGATAATATCAATGGATTTCTCTTTCTTTCCTCCTTTTCTCTCCTTTCTTATTCAGAGGAAAGTAAATTTGTGGAAACAGACAAATCAAATTCCGCATATGCTGCTCAGCGTGAACACCTTGCCCTGATTCAGAGACTGTCTCGTTCAGAGAATGTGCTCTATGCAGCAAACCTGGAAAACCTGTCTGCTGGGATGATGAGCAAATCTTGCGATAACCTCAGTGTGGAAACCAACAACAGGGCTAGAGAGAAAAGCAATCTTGGCAGGTAGGCTTGCTTTTGCCTCTAAACACATGTAAGAATACTCAGTCATAGACTATATCACTGCAAACCTCTAGGGTAAACCGTGAGGCAGACCTTCATTTTTTTGCAGTCTTTATTGTGGTCACACCAAAAGGCCTGGGGCTCCCTGGTGCCAGCAGTAGTGCAAACACAGGCAGGAAGCTAACAGTCTAACAGATAAGAACTTGAAAAAGAATGACATTTAAATTTGTACCAGACTTAGGAATGAACCACTTAATGGGTTATGGAGAAGGATAAAAATCTTAAATGTCTGTGTATCTTCTCTGGAAATGGCAGTACGGCAGAACTGAATGCACAGGGGATGCTGGATTTGAGCAGGTCTTACCTAACTGATTCCTCTGTGGAATCACATCGGTGGAAATCACATCGAACACTGTAAGAGCTTCTCCCTTTTCATTTGCATTGGTACATTCACCAGTGTAGGCGGTTACTATAGCTGCACACAGTCTCAAGGCCTTTGATGAATTCTAGTGCCTTTTAGAATACTAAGAGTTAGAATAGAGCCAAGAAGAACGTGAACTGCCAGGAAAACTTTCAGATGTGGTTTTGTCTAAATGGACAGCAGGGCTAAATGAATCATGCTGAGGCTACACTGTGTTTTCCTGATGCCTGCACTCAGCTGAGGGTAAAACATAGGGGGAAGTCAGTTGATGTTAGTGGTCTAATGGCAGCTGTTATTTGGAAGCAAATGCTGGCAAGGCTAAACTACCTCTCCTCTAGAATGAAATGTGGCCCAGAGATCAGCATACTTGTTGAAAGGCTATAAACATGTACATTCCCAAGGTGGCTCTGACAGACTAATGAAGAGTGCTAAATACCATTGCCAATTTGTTGTTTTAACGCAGTCTTCATTTCCTGTTGTGCAGATCCACATCAGGGCTATCCCAGTCAGAAATGCACATCAATTTGAACGGAAAGCAAAGGAGTTATGACTACCTCTCTATCCACTCAACTCAGAACACAATCAGTGGTGAGTATAATAATAATAATCATAAAGAAAGACAGCTCCCTTCCATATTTATCGTTTCATCAGGAGACCAAAATATATTCTACTTAGAGATGAAAGAGTATCTTTTTGCACTTCTAGCCCTGGGAAATAACCCAGAATTTAGCAAGACAAGCTGTGTTCTTCCCTTTCACTCCTGCTTTCCAAAAGGATGATTGATAAGGGACTTGATGATAAAATTATTCTATCAATGGTGCCTAATGCTCCTCAGAGATGTAGTTCAGTACACCCAGGACTCTTGTATGGGAAAATATCCCTATGCTCAGAGGTCATAATTTGGTTTGCAATTGGGACAATCCCAATTAATAATGCATGAGACAACATAGGCTCCAGGTCCTTGCTCTGTTCTTGCATTTGCACGACAATAACTGGGATAAAACTGGACACCTAATTTTCTAAAAGAAGCCACATTGCATGCACACAGTGTGTGGAATACAAAGCTATGATTATGTGGTTAGTTAATTTTAAAATTAGAATTGTTCTTTAAACACACTGTGGCAATTGCACAATGTTAAGTAGTGTTAACGTTACAGAAGTCACCATCACTATCAGTGCTGACTGGATTGCACCTACAGAGTCAAAAGGGCCTACAGAGCCAAAGGCTAGAGCTTCGAAAGGAACCCACAAGAGATTTTGTGTCCATGTAGCACTCGTATTCAATGGGCACTACAGGCCTTTCTCTTTAGATATCCTAGTATTAATAAAAATATTGCAGATATACGCATAGTCTCCCAGAAAGGAACATCATTGGAAGAGCTTACACAGTTACTTTACTTACACTTTTCTAAAGAATGCAAATTTCCAAACACTTGTTTGAGCTTCCTTCTTGAATTATATTGATTCTGAATTATATTGATTCTGAAGTTAAAACAAGGATAAAATATATTTTTAGTTTTTGAAGCCCCAGTTTTGCATACTATATGAATCTACTGTCTCCCTGCATTAATCTGCATTTATTCTAGCTGTTTTGTTTCTGCAGCACCTGGATCACCAGCCATCCAGAAGGAAGTTTTCCTAAGTGGTCTAGAAAGAGAAATCATTTGTGTCAGCCTAAAACGTGACCCTAAGAATGGATTTGGTAAGTAAGGAACATGAATGTTATGTTTATTACTGGGACTATCAGATCTTGGTGCTAATACATACTTTCTGACTCAAGCTGGGCAAGATTGTAATCTTCTTCACCTAATTTATTCTTGTAGAATAAGACGGCCAACCTTTGTTGTCCCTTTCTGGGACTGCAAAGGACTAAGCACATAAATCAAGACCACAACTTTTTCAGAGGATTAACTAAGGCCACAAAGGACAAGGTCACCAAGTGCTAAGATTAGAATAAAAGGAACAAGGGTCAAGTTGTGTGTCTGAAATACATGCACGGTGATTTTATTTATCGTAGACCTTTATCTATCTTAGACACAAGGAAAGATGATGTTCTGTAAACCTTTCAGGTATTGCCTGTGGGGGTGGAAAATATGGACAGCAGCTTAACATGAGTGTTTCCCAACTTCTGCATTGTTATTTGGGTAACATTTTGTTATATAATACCCTATCCCACTGTGTCCTGTTCTTGTGGATGAGTTCAGAGGACCTACAGGTTTCAGAGATGACCATTACTACATTTAAACACCAAATTTCTACATGGTGCAGATCTGTGTGGAATCTGATCCCAAACCCAACCATTTTACCAGTGAGAAGAATATATTCTGCAATAGGCAAAATACTCTGAGACAGGATAATGAAATCCAACTACTTGACTACAGATATTAGATAGATATATAGAATTTTCTTAGATGTCCACCTCAGGGGTCCTAGCCTACATGATGTAGAATGTTTGAATTTATCTAATGAGCTTTTATACCATTTTCCTCCTGCAGCTGTTAAATACTAAGGTCCACATGGTTTATGACTCTTGTAAGAAAGTAGCTGGAATCTTTAAAATTGCCAAGCCAAGAATGTATTCTTATTGATAAATTATATCTAAATAGCCACCAAAGTCACCAGCACACTTTAATTATAATGTCAGTTCAAGTCTCTCCCTAATCAAGACCTTGATGCCACATAAATCAGGCCTCACCATTCTCCAGACCACGTATAAAACTTGCACCACTGGAGTAAGAGCCTTTTATGCTCCTAAGGTTCATCTTTTCTAATACTGCCAATGCCTCTTCATTCTCATGCTATCTCATTTTTGCAGGTTTTGTAATTATTGGAGGAGAAAATGTAGGAAAATTAGACCTCGGTATCTTTATTGCTTCAATTATCCCTGGGGGACCTGCCGACAGAGCTGGAAATATCAAACCAGGTCATTGTCTTTAGTTTTTAATTAGAATTAAAATACTTCCATGGTTTAAAGTTAGCTACTCTGGATTTATTTCCTTATTTAGATGTGCTTTTTCTTGTTTTTATCCTTTTCTTTCTTTTTTAAGGAGGACGACTCATCTCTGTGAATAATATTAGTCTTGAGGGTGTTTCCTTTAATACCGCAGTTAAAATCATACAGAATTCTCCCGATGAAGTGGAGCTCATCATCTCTCAACCCAAAGGTATAAAGGCAAATGTCTTTGCTGGCTATGAAATGCTAATAGTTAACTCAGGACACTGGTATTTATTAGGCAGTGGGATGTAGTAGTACTTTCTTGCTACTCAGTGCCCGTTATAATAACCACAGGCTAGCGATGAAAATAGTCAACTTCTAGCAAGTATCACATGATCTCTGTTCTACAGTCAGTGTGAAAAAATCTATTATGGTCTGCATTGCTGAATACCAAGGGAATTTTGGCATTTCTTTCTCTGATAGAGTCATAGTCCTCTACAGTGACAAAGCAAATACATTTAGCCACACTTATAATAGCAGTGCTGGATTTTACAATGACTGACTCATTTTATAGATCTGATTTTGCAACCACTTAATGTAGGAAGTTACTTTGTCCTCCTGTGTTGAGGTATAGTATTTGCCTTCAGGTTTACTTACTGTTTGCGTGCAACAAGGTTTTGTTTTGGTACGGCTTTACAGATATATATGAAGAAGGCCTAAATGAAGAAAAGAATCTATCAAGAGGAAACAGCACCAGTGGATCTGAGATCTCTTGTGTAGACAGCGGGAGAAAAAAGATTCAGGACTGTCATACAGCTCTCCCCAAAGAACAGGACATAAATATAGATGAACTTGAGAAGGCTCTTTCCTGGAGTTTAGCACCAGACTTGGGCCCTAGGATTCCAGATCCTTCTGCTGATAGCCTGGATGTGGAGGTAACTGAGATTTTGATGCTCTTCAGTAATATTACACCCAGCAAGTGTCTTAACAATGTGCCAGCTATATTAAGAATAGAAAGTAACCAAGAAATTAAAAAAATGAGGCAAGGAGAAAGAAAACTTTGGACGATGTTACATATTAAATTACATTGAAATGTCAAAATGATAGACATGTCTAGAATATATGAAAAAAATGGGTAAACTCTTCCACAAAATGTTAATAAAAGATGTCCTCCCTTTTCCAGTGGAGGTAAAAATTTCTCATTATTTTCTTTCAGTCTCTTAAGTTTTCAATTAGACACAGAATAGCAACAATTTGTATCTAATTTCCTACTATTAGATAGCTTCCGTATCTATACTCAGCTTATACACGTTTAAACAGACTGTATTTTGAGTAACATTAGCATAAGCTTTAAATAACGTCAGGGATATAAATGGTACCACTCCAGGCGTACAGTAACAGCAGGATCAAACCCTTTATATCTTCCAGTAACTTGCTCTCTTTTTTTTTCCCCTTCCTTTTCCCTCCTTTCTTATTGAGATGCTGTAGTCTCATTAGTGTTTATCTTTTTGAGACAGGAAGCTGATTCTTCGCACTTACCATCTCCACCTGAAATGAACTCAAAGGAAATCTATACTGTGGAGCTTGTTAAAGAAGACGGGACTTTCGGAATCAGTGTGACTGCAAGTGTTACTGTTAATCTTTCAGTGTGTCTGTCAAACTGTTACGTGACCAAAATCCACACAGGGAAGTGCATTTATCCGGAACAATGATAGAAGATAGGCTGATAACAAAAACTGTTAGCATGGCAGGTTTCAAATCTAAGTTTACAACTGACTGACAGAGAAAGCATAAAGTACTGGCTCTGACCATTCCCCAGTTCTTGCCTGCAGAATCCGAAAGAAGCCTGTTGGCTCAAAGCTCGTGGCAGCACTTACTTTTCATCCTTACTCAATTTGAGAACAAGACCTACCACTTGAAAGTGGAGTTTGGTCAGGGAGGGATATAGCCAGAGCCTCTAGAACACACAGGGATTCACAGAATTCTCCAAGTCAAGACTGGTTTTGCTGCACCCCTGAAGCTCCCGGCACTCAAAGACGGTGTCTGCACAAGCAGATTGCACAGGACCATGCCATGGGCTCAAGCAGTATCCCATGGGCGCTGTTTAATTGTTGACAGCCCCCAATATGGTTTTGGGCTGTGCCTCAACAAGCAGTATAACAGAAGCCATCCCACGCTGGGGGGCTGACAGACTCAGCTGTGCAGACTCAAGATATGCCACACTTCTCCCTCTGAAGGCCAGAGAAAGGGCCTTTTTTATTTCATAATATTTTTATTTCCTAATAGTACAAGGAAATACAGTTCTCCATATATTTAGAGGACCAGAGAAGGTAGCAGTGGAAACTATCTGCCACATTTGAACAATTCCTTGTCCTGGGTAGCAAAGTTGAATTCACCCCTCAAGCCTAAGATGTCTTTACAGCCTTGCTGAAGTGGAGCGGGAAGCAACAGCCATTTCACTGCCTGCAGAAGAAACTGAGGGGTGCTTTTTCAACTGGATTTAGCCAGGGGATGTAGATGGACAGAACATGATTCTTGGGTTAATCTGAAATTCCCCTGAGCTGTAGGCTCTCAAGTGGCTGCACAAGTTCAGGTCCATGCTTTACATATTGTCTGAAAGGTTAATGATTACCGAATGGATATTGCATAGTTTGGAAGCTGGGCTAGAGACCAACTGAAAGATGCAACCCCGTCTTTATGTTAGCATAGGGAAAAATTTATGAACATTTAGTAAATGTTTTTATATAGCCTCATAGAAACACATTGCATTTCCCTGAAAAATCAAGATTACCACCTTGGGAAGTATATTGCAACTAGGTGGGTCTTTGGAGTAACATCCTCTTTCACTTTTCCTATGTTAAAAAAAAAAAGAAAATAATTCCTGATCAGTTGCTTTGCAATGCAGGTGTAAGTTGCTTTGATTTTTATCACAGGAAGAACACGTGAAGACTACACTCTAATCTGTGGGCATATGTTTTGCAGGGTGGAATTAACACTAGTGTGCGTCACGGTGGGATATACGTGAAGTCAATTATTCCCAGGGGACCAGCAGATAAGGATGGACAAATAAAGATAGGTAACATGTCTGGCAATAAAACTCTGGGCTGTAGAACTCAGTGTTAGTGTGGCATGCTTGCCACAGCGGTAATGAAACACATTTGGGATTGGAGGTCATATAACTGTAAAACGTAATGTGCAGTCAGTCCATCATTCCTCAGCCTGTCCCTGTACTACGTGTAGACATCCCATTGAAAAACCAGGAGCCTCATACCAACATTGTACAGTTACTCTCTGTAGCTGCACATCAGGCTAGTGATTCTGATATCTGCTTTCAGTGTGGCTGTGATAACCAGATACTATCGCTGCATTTGCTTATGGAATATCCTGGTACGTTCTAAGTGCTAGCTATAGCATGCCACACAACAAGCAGTATTGTTTTCATACAGAGTAACATAATTTGACACATGTAAGCATGAAGATCTATTGCAATGTTGGTAGTCTCAAGGTTTACACCCGTTGAACCTGAACATCAAAGCAACTTGACCCCTTTGTTTGCTTGTTTTCTTTTGCCTCAGGCGATCGTCTGCTGGAAGTAGATGGCATCAGCCTCTGTGGCATCACCCACAAACAGGCTGTGGAACACCTTAAGAAATCTGGCCAGGTCTGTAAAACAGCGGAGCTCAGTAAGATACCCAGCAGAATAAACTGCTCTTAGTATGAGGCACAGTTGCAAAGCTGGGCCAAAAGAAACACCCCCCTCGCCTCACCTCACCCCACGCCACTCCATTCTCTGAAAAAGAAAAGTAAAAAAGACTGAGGGCTCACTGAGTACTGTGTAACTGGAACCTGTTCATCATCGTTTTAGGTTGCCAAGCTGGTTCTACAAAGGGGAAACTACCTGTTGTCAGAGCCATGCCTGACTGCTAATGACAGGAAGGAGGACCAATGTGCAGTTGTTTCTGTGGCAACACCCTTCACAGATGGTACCAAGGACTGCTGCTTTTTGACAGATGGTAAGCGATAAAAAAGGAACTCAGAGTGACTTCTTACGATATGCAAGAAAGGAACGGATGACAGTAATTTTATGAAATTTCTGCATATTTGAAGGAAAACTGCATACTGAATGAAAATATAGTGCACAAAATTAATGGCTATATCAAATATCAATTCTGAACAAAATATTTCTGACGTACTTAGAGTTACAGTGCTAGGTATAGCTGAATTTGTCGTAGGCTTCATGAGATGGGGCTGACAGGGGACATCCCTGTCTGTAGTCTGTAGCCTGCCAGGCAGGAGGCAGCTGCGTCGATGCTGTCACACTGTTACCCGGAGCCCATCACCAGCACAACTGCCCATGCTGTCAGCAACGAAGCCAGGGTGAACTGCTGCCCCAGGGCCAGGGCTGGAGGCTGCCATCACTGCCTTTCTTAAAAGCAGAATCACAGAGTGATTCAGAGATCACTTTCACTGAATTTAGCCAACAAGTAAATTCTGTATCTTTTACAGTAAGGCTGTCTCATAAACATTAAGTCTGAACCACACTTTCCCATGGGGCAGTTACTCCTCCACATTGTCCCTAGCAGAATGGGGTACAGCTCCAAGTACGGTATTTGGGAACAGGCTGGTCTCTTGTTCTTGGCTTGAAAGAACAGTAGCTCTGATTCTACCTTCTGTGAATTAGTGCAGGATCCAAACTAACATCAGGCAGCTACAGAATAGCAAGATATACCCAATACTTACAAGAAGAATGTCAGAAAAGGATAGCATTTGAACCATTTTATGTTAGTAAAAAAGGCTTATCCTGTATGGGCTTGTATCAGATGGCATAAAGTCTGTGAACACGCAGTGGAACAGAATCCAGTTCTCCACATTCTGCTTGTGTGATTTCAAGGGCTTACGTAAGTTAAAGGAACAGCAAACTCTTCTTTTGCCATTAGTATCAGTAGACCGACCTCTGCAGCTCACAGGGAAAAGGTCTGCTGAGGGTATAATTTACGTCATCTCCTAAGGGGGTGCATATGCCACAGCTCCCACTCTTTTTCCAATCCCTGCTTTGAACAGATAATACATTCGAAGTCAAATTGACAAAGAACTCTGGAGGCCTCGGCTTTAGTGTTCTGCAAATGGAAGGAGATGCTTGCGAACACTTTGGAGGAGCTATTGTCAGGATCAAAAGACTGTTTCCAGGGCAGCCAGCTGAAGAGAATGGTGAAATTGAAGTCGGAGACATCATTTTAGCTGTGAATGGGAAATCTATTCAAGGACTCTTGTATCAGGTACGAGGCAGCACTATTACTGGGACCCAGATGGGTAACATGTTAATAAAGACAGTGGGATGAAACTGCTTTTAAACTTAATTATCACCAGAGGAATTCAGAATTTGCATACAGTGAATCCGATTTCTAGGTAGGATTGTCCTCTAGAATTCTTGTGGAGAATTTCCTTCCTAACAGAATTCTTATAGAGAATTTCTTCCACTATTTAATTCAAAATTTTCTACTACTGATTCACAAAGTCTATTATTAGATGCACACCAGTTGTTAATTAGTTGGAATCTTTGTTGGTGTTAAGCATACTTGGAACATTTTTTCCCTCTGGTCATTTGTGCTTTGTAATGTCATGCTATAATACCATGCCCCAGATTCAAATCTCTAACAGGTGAGGTAAATCCAGTGTAACTTTTTTTACCTGAAATGAGAAATTCTATAGTCACATGAAGAAATTAAAAGGACTACATAAGGATTTATTTTTTTCATCATAATCTTTTCACCTTATGAAGAATCCCTGAGTTTTGTATATGAATATGCATTGAATAGGTAAGATTGGTAACAAACAGAAATGATGAAATCATGCAGTTTTCCCACTCACATATCCCCATATCCCCATTCATATCATTAAATAGCTACGGCAAAAGACGAGGTGCTGTAAGTCCTAGACACCTGGGGGGTACTATAGATGTACTCAATTTTTTTTTTTTCTGACCTGAAGCCTGTCCTTTTCCAGCACTGTCTTGCTCTCTGACATACAGCCTTTTTACTCAATTTGTGCAGTGGGGCAGACAGGGTGGTTTGGCCTACAGGATTCCCCACTCCCTCTAGATTAAGTATTTCATCTCCCACCATAGCTGAAAGCCGAATGCCATTGAATAGATGTTATGTCAAGGAGGGATTTGAGAAAGTCTCCCTTTTGTTATGTCAATATGGCAGTCTGTGGAGGTATGCTAATATAAGTGACCGAAGGTGTGGCCCTGACACATGCAGTTTGAATGGTCAGAAAATCCTGTTTTCTTCAAGAAAAGGAAAAGATTTAAACCTATGTGTCTGGTGGTGAAACAAAAGTTTGTAAATAGAACTGTCTTTACTTTTGATACACATTCACATAAAAATTACGGTGCACCTATATGACAAACATACAGTAGAGAATTTCGGCCTCCAGACACTTCTGAAAGGCACAAATACTAGGAATATGGCATTCACAATAAAAATTGTCTCTGTCCTAGTTGGTAAAATGACACATACTATAGACTGTTCCCTAAGAAATCTAATACTGCTTCTTCATGCTTAGGATGTCTTGCACTTGTTGAGAGGAGCTCCTGCAGAAGTCACACTACTACTTTGCAGACCACCAAAAGGTGTTCTTCCGGAAATAGAGCAGAGTGCCCTGGTAAGGCAAAGCTTCTATCAGTAAACTTGCTTCTGTAAACCTGAAAAAACACTACTACATTTCTATCCAGTCTTGAACAAGGCAACCTTCCCTTTTCTCTAAGGTCTTTTATTCCATTTCTTTCCTTTCCCAGCTTCAACAAACCTCTAGAATTCAACCGATTCTCCTTAGCAACTAAAATAATAGAAATCTGACAGATGTGAAACATGTTTATCCCAGCCCAATAACTTTCAAATGGCAGTGCTGTCACTGGAGTGAAACAGCACATACTCAAGCAGATCTTCTAGGGATACTCCTAAAAATGCTCTACTCAATCCTCAGCCAGAAACTGCAGATATTCTCAACTGCAGCTATTTTAACTCGTAGGCTTGAGGTAGCTATATTACTCCCAAAAGCAAGAGGAAAATAAAGAAATTCCTATCCAGACTACCTCTTAACAAACTTAAATAAATGAAATAGTGGTTTCAACTGGTTATTCAGCTTCTTATTGATAGTTTACAGAATCTGCAGGGGAGAAAATAAACAAAACAACCACACACAGAGTAGAGACTGCAGAGACTAAAACAGTGCCATTGGGTGTGCTAGCATTATTATTCCTGCTTCTTGAACACAACTCATGGACAAATACACAAGTACTCTTATAATGAACATGCATTTGCATTACTCTTGCTTCATGCAGAATGGTCCACTCATGGCTCCTGTCCCACCAGGATTTATAAGAGCTGTCCATGGGCAGACAGAAAGGACTGTGAGGACCATCTCCAGATAACAAACTGGCTCCTATTGCTCTCCTGCAATGTGCCCTTGGCAGATTTCTATGGTCAGTCGCACAGGAGTCAGATCTGGAGGCACTTCTACACAGTGAAGAGAATATAGACACAAAGTTGAGGCATGATACGAAACGAAATAAAAAGTAGCCACCTCTAGCAGAGTTCATCTGGAAAAGTGAACTTGTGTAGTAGTTCCCTGGCTGAAACTCCTGCAGAGTGTGGAAGATAAGCATAAAGACAAAACAGGTATTTAGTGAGAGTACCTCCCTCTATTTTTTCCTTCTCCTCCAGCTACCATTTGCTATTTTCACATTCAGATGCTTACTGACATTGCTTCTTCAAATTATTTTGTTGTTAAAGGAAAGAAAATGGCAGATTAAAAAAGTAGTTACACTAACCTTTCTGTTACTCTGATAGACTCCAGCACCATCTCCAATTAAGGAGTTTATGGCAGAAATGGCAGGCAGTACAGAGACAGGAAATAGTATGGATCAGTCTACCAGTGATGGAGGTAGCACATCTCAGGACCTCGAAGACTGCCTGGATTCCCCAGTGGTAGCAGATTTCAGTGAGCGTCCTGAAGAGGACAGCTCAACTTATGAAGACCAGGAAGCTGAATTTCAAGAGAAGCCCATACAGAAACTGATGACTCCCAGGGAAAGTTTCTATAAGCATCTTTGGAAGTTCCATCAAGAAACTGCCAGTTCTGAAGTCTTCCACTCCCTAGAGGAAGAAGTGAAACAGAACTGCTACTCACCATGTGAATTCAGATGGGCCAAAAGGTAGGGCGTACTGAAATATGCTCTGCAGCCTTTCCTTCAGCTCTTAGAATTTTGAAAGTGAATTGCTTCGGTTTAAGTACAGGGCTATCCGCTTCTAATCACTGCTGATTACTGAAGATTTTGTTTTACCGTCTTATTCTGACTATCCTAATCTGCTGTCTCTATTTACTCTCATCTTATTAGAATTTTGCGTCAGTCTGCACTGCAGGACAGTTGTACGAGTGCTGCACTACTGTAATCATTTATGCTGTTCAGCTGAAGCTGGATAGAGTTTGAAATCAGTGGAAAGACTCTCATTGATTTAAGTAGGAACCAAAGACTTTCTTATTTATTATACGATCTTTCCAATTCCAATTTTCACAGAATTGACTTAAATAAACACCAAAAATTTCTTTGTTATTGTATGATCTTTTCAAAGTTTTTCAGAAAAAAACCACCACCACACAGGTCAGAAGACGAACCGTGCCCAAGGAGAAAAACCCAAAAAGTTATTTTCAAATCTTCAGAAGCCAACAGAAGCCCTGAACGAAAGGGGTTATACAATATACAGGGGAGTTATACAATATACAGACAGATAGAGATTCCAGGCCTTGGGGGTCACAGCACTAGCTGACTGCAAGTCAAGTGGGGCCATAATAGCAGTTCATTCTTTTACCTCCTCTCTCTCTAGAGGAGAAACCTTCATTCACATTCATGAGTGAAGATCCTACTTACGTAGGATGCTTCTCTTCTACTGACAATAAAACAAGCAGAAATATGTCAGCAGCAAACATATTTGCCAAGAGATACGGTTTCAACAAAACCAAGTTTATTGTGGGGAAAAAATTAATTCCAAAAAAAGTTTGAGATTCTTCCCAAAAAGGAAGTTCTGAAATAAATGTTTTTGTTTGGTACATTCTCAGTACATTTAGCTTCAGCTTTTGCATTTTCAAAAGGCAGTCAGAGCAATTTAAGATGGCATGCATTTTAAACAATATTTTAAATGTAATCTCAGTTTAAGCGATCCTTTCAGCTAAAAACATACCAAAAACCTCAGAAGCAAATAGGCATTAATGAAGGAAGTCCTTTTGAATAGTGAAGAAATTTCTTTTCTTCAGATTGCTTAAAACTTTTCATACACATGTAGAAATCTTTTGATATTAATTTTAAAAGTTCCCTGCTCAGGGTTTCACACGCAAAATTCCTTTTACTCTTCTTCTCATCGCCACCAATAAGAAGCTTTGAAAAAGCTGCTTTGAAAAACTTTAACCCATAATTTTCCCCCGTGAATCCAGGTGCAGGGGTCATGAGACTCCAAAAGAAAGCCCAGCATGTCAATGGAGCTTGTGTATGGGCCTGCAGGACCAAGACTTGTATTATTTCCCATGGTGATGTAGAGATGGGCTAGAAGCTGTGCTATGATTAAGCCACTGCCGGCTCATCGCCTTGAGCTTTTGTAGCTCTACCAAACACCCCTCCTACCCTTTGAAGGTCACTCAACACTGCACTAGCACATGACAGCTTCTTTGACACCCACACTGACCAATTTCCACTGAACTTTTTTCTTTCCCATCTCCAAAAGAAAGGAGAAGACTCCATTTGCTGTTATCCTTAAACATTTAACTATCCCAGCCTTCTTCCCCAGTATTGTAAGCATCCGTTGTGCAGCAATTAAAGCACACAGTCAGCTTCATTCTCAGCTTCGCTGCGCTACTGGATATGGCCAGCTTCCCATTTCCTCCCTGCACAGATACACGCTAGCAGACTAAATTGCTGCATACAGAGTGCATACATCATGAGCCTACAAGTTTTTCTTATTTTCATCAGTATTTCAAAAATGGGATCAAAGGCTACTAGCTATATCCAACCAAAATGCTTGGTTTGCTACTGTGCTTTATATTTTCCTTCTGACTATAGACAACTTTTGAAGCAAGAGCTTAACACTGGGGATCTTTTATGATTTCATACAAGACACCATTTCTGTATGTTTGCTTGAGAGATGGTAGACACAGTTCAGTTCTGCCAGTGAAAGATCCTAGGCGAGTGTTACATATGAAACGACATGGCATCTTTGCTATGTGAAGCACTAATAAAAGCTATGCCATTTTAAGTGTCTTTAAGACAAATGAAGTGTAGCAATATTTCAATAAAGATTGATATGAAGAAAACATGTACTTTTCAAAAGTATGCATTTCCAGCATTTCTGTTGGTTTTAATGGTAAATTTAGTGGGAGGCTATGCTACAGTAGTCTATTACAGAGTTCATTAATGCCAACAGCCAAAACAACATTAAACACAGCACATACAGTTACAGTCTGGGCTTGAACATCAAAAGTGCTGAAAACTGTGTCTCCAACATAGTGGAATAAAATCAATAATAATTTTAATTCAAGTAATTGAACAAAGCCATTGATTTCTGTAGGACAACTCTTATGCTTCAAGACAAGCATAAGAGTAAAAGCAAGCTTACTTAGTTACGAAGGAAAGACCTGCAGCAGCCAGGAATATGGCTGGCATTCCTTTTTCAAGAAAAAGGCAAATAGGAAAATTTTAGTAGTATTGTAATGTGCATACCACTTACCAAAGAAGTTAATTAAGTTATTCATGGCAGAGGAAAAATTAATGGTCTAGGAATTGTCTGATTATTCTTTTCAAGAAGCAACCAAATACTAATTAATGCCTTAAAAAAAAAAAAAAAAGAGTGAAAGATTTTGCAGAAGCTGTTCTCAAATTCTAAAAGCTTTTTAATTTTTTAACTAACTTTGCAAAACATTGATTACTTATTTATTTTTATAGTAATACTGGAGGACCCAGACAGCGATTTAATACCTTTAACTAGTACTTCAGTTAAAATTAAAATAAGGTCATGTATAAGCAGTAGACTTTCCAGTGGCCATCTAATAAAGTATACAGAGGAAAGCCCCAGCACTGCAATCTTTTTATTTTCCAGCCGCATATTTAATAAGAGTGATGATGACCTATCGAACACAAAATGTATGCCTGAAACGCTCTCTCTAACCCCTATTGATGAAGAGTATCTCACTATCAGCTCAACATCTGTGACCTCACTTTCACGGGGAGGAAGCTCTGAGAGGCTCTCCACAACCACGGCAACCTCACAACCACGTGTCTGTGGCCCCTTCTCATCACCCCTGCTTGCTAGAGAGACACACGACAGTGACAACGAATGGGAAGATGAGGAGGAACTAGAGGAAGAGAAGCAGGAAAGGGAAGATTACACCAGGGTATGTGATTGACACCAGATTATTAACGGGCAGCATATGACAAGGCAAAAGAAACAACTTTCAGAATGCAACATTCTTTAACATTAATTTTAACTCATTATATATGCTATTTTGGCATCAGGGGGGGTTGTTGTTTGGTTTTGTTTGCTTGTTTTTTGTTTGGTTGTTTGGGCTTTTTTTTTTTTACTTTTCTGAATGTCCCCAGTCTGAAGCAGCAGACCTTTTACTATGCCCAGGTTTTCAGAATTCTTTACCATTTGCCTTAAGTCCGTCTCCTTGCTCATGCCATCTTACTATTACTTCAGCTTTCCAGCATTCTGCAGTATTATTCCCAGCGTACAAAGGTCTAAAATCCCTCTAGTAGCCTCTAAACTTAATTGGAGTCAGCTACTTGGGTTTTTTCTGTCATGTTTTAAACCCATGTGGAAAATCACTTTGTTACAGTGATACTACTGTAATGTCCTGATAAGAAAGTATGATCCTTGTGCTAATTACTATTCAAAAATATAAGGCTCAGTCTTGCCAAATGCTGAACATCTTGCATTCCTTCTGACACTAATGAGCTCTGAATTCCTACTAATTTGAGAGCACTGAGGACAAAATCTAGCTCCAGCCATTTCTTTCAGTGGGACGGTAATAGCAATAACAACGATAATCGCTGCACCCTACTACTATAATTCTTGTCAGCTCAGAGGACTCCAGGCCTTTCTTTACACATTTCAAATACCAAAACTCCAGTCCCTGAAGGCTTTCTCTGCCTTATTAGGCCCTATCAATCAATCACCATGAAGCTCCACTAGGTAAAAAGAAGTAAAATTCATTACGGAACAAGGCAGTGACAGATCAGAGAAAGCCTTATGTTTACTCTTATTTATACCATCTGAGCATCTGATTCCTATCTGCATATAAGATATAATGGAAGATGTTAATGAAGCAACACAAAAGCCTACGTCAAACATATCTTGTGCCTATTTTAACAGGAAATGGAGATCTTTGTGACTTTGACAAAGTCAGAGAACAACAGTTATGGATTCTCTGTAGTTCTTAACAAAGTGGACAACTGCCTGTATGTTGACGAAATCTTGAATGAGCCTGCCCTGTCTGATGGAAGATTAAGAAGGGGAGACAGAATCATTATGGTACAGTAATTCTTTGAGGAGAAAATATTTGCAGATCTCTGCCATTTAGCTTCCTTATTCTTCCTTTCGTAGGGTTCAGTTTATCACATATTTAGACATGCAAGTACAACTGAATCATATAATATGTGTAATTCTGCTGACTTCAGTAGGACAAATTTCAGACTGAATAGATTGTATGACCAGGTAAATTAACAGGAATCATCTAGTAGCAATGCAAGACACCAGAGATATTAAATGCCTTCCCAATTAAATGGCATAAATGGAATTAATGTAATAAGATAAGTGACATACAAAGGATGCAGGAGCTGTGTCCTTTGTAATGTATGAATAAAGCCTGTTTTCTGCCTGGTTCATCTTCAGTTTGTTGAATTAGGTTATCTTCCTTGATTTTTGATACAAGACCTTGAGTTTCAAGAAAAAAGAGCTATTTTTATGACAGCTCTGCATTTAGAAAAATGAAAGTTGAAAAAAGAAATCTTTCTGCAACATTAACTGTTGTGTTCACTGACATTAAATACCACAGCAAAGCAGTGACATGAAAGTGCAAATTCAAGTTTATATGCAAAATTCAGAGGGGAGGAAGAAGTACATGATGGTCAATGAGATCTATGACATCATTTTGCTGGTTTGTCATTTAGGTGAATGGAATTGATGTCACATCTTTACCATGCAATGAAGCCCTGACTTTACTGCAAAGCTCTCCTCCTGATCTGCACCTTGTGGTTGGTCGTGCTGATAGTGATCCGCGTCCATCTATTAGGCCAGATGAGATTCCCGAAATTACTCTTACAAAAGGTGCCAACGGACAGCTAGGTGTGTAGCAAATACTATGCGTGCTATTTTGGACAGGGATTACAGCAACTGTAAGATAATCATAAGCAATGGTGGTCTTGGATCAATATATTCCTAAGTGACCTTGACACCATTATGCTCTCCTCCATCACCTATGACTAAGGAAAGGAGAGCTTCAATTTGGGCAAGGCCTTAAAGGGAAAACTAATATCTCATATCAAACCCGTGAAGATAGTTAGAAAAATTATCTTTGTGTTAGCACCCTTTCAGCCGAAGTCTCTGGCAGATTTCCAATCTCATATTTTAAAGTTACTCATATAGAGAAGCTGTTGGTAGTTAGATTATAATGTCTATTTAGAGGGAAAGAAAAATAAAAGCAAAGTTTGAGAAAGACGAGCCACGGGCTAGGGCAATAGTTTGCTATTCAAAAAATCTCCACTCAAATCCTTGATTCACCAGACACAAGGCTTTATCTACACTGTGCAGTACAAGTGATAAAAGAAAACCACACAGCGTGAGTATCTTGGTATTTCTACAGAATGTGGTGAGTACTGCACACAGATAAAATTGTACACTCAGGAAAGATTATACCTATATTTGCTCCGGTACAGCATCCTGTTTCCAGTTCAGAAACTAGCTTGTTCAGAGATTGCTTGAATATCACTGCACAATTCCGTTTTGCACCGTACAGGTATCTCCTTAGTTGTCATATGCTTCCCTTCCCTATGGCACTCGAAAGGCCGCAAGGCAGTTAAGCACTCTGGTAATGAGGGAGACACTGCTACGCAGCTAAGTGTCTTATTCAAATGACTATCATAAGGTGAAATAAAGCACTGTGGAATAGCTGAAGCACAGAGATGGACAATACCATGTAAGTTTCTCCCATACTTTTTAAACATCTAATTGCATTTCACTCTACCAGTCCAGCTCTTACACCCCATCTCACTGGGACAAGACTGTTATTTATAATGTCAGTGATTTGTTCAGCCTATCTTTCGATGATCCACATCTATTCCATTAGGCTGTATGTCACTGACAGTGACATTCAAAACATGCTGCCACAAAAGATGCTTTCTCTGCATTATTCTAGGCTTGAAGCTGACAGGAGGAGCTGGAAGCAAGTTACAAGGTATTTATGTGCTAGAGATAGTGCCTGGCTCTCCTGCCAGTGTGGAAGGCAGTTTGCAGCCACGAGATCAGATTGTTTACATCTGTGGACTGTGGACTGAGGGCATTAGCCTGGATGATGCAGTGAGAGTGTGTGAAGCTGCCACCCAGAATGTCCAAATCAAAGCCACAAGGTAAATCTGAGCATACTCAATCTCAATCCTAATGTTGAAGCAGGTTTCTAAATTTTACATCACCAAGTCAAACACTAGAAACAAGACAAACAACATGAAAAATGCTTTACCTCAAAGGTCCAAATGTTGCAATCTGATACATAACATCCATAAGTTATCTTGTGATTACAACACAGTGAGTGCAAGTAGACTCATACAACACCTATAAGAACCCTTCAAACTTTATCGCCCAAACACAAATGTGAATTCTTTAAGTGTGAGGCTGGCTACCATTTTCAGATATCCTGTTCTCTAGAGAAAATATATTTCCACCACCGGTGCCAACGTTTTCCAGACAATCTCAGATCACAACTACAGACAAGAAACTACCTCTAATGGGAAACTCTCAGTTACTTTCAAAAGACAAACATTTCAAAGAAGTATTTAAAATGCAGCATTTAATCTGCAGCACATAACAAAAAGTCATCCCAGGCTTGATCAATAACCTGCAGTTAAGAATTTCACGCATCAGTTCTTGGCTGCACTCTAGATTTACTGTGTCCTACAGTCAGATACAGCACCAGCAGAGGTGCTGGACTGATAGAAAACCAGTTTTCAATGATCTCAGAGGAACAGTCAAATAGTACCCCAAAAGTATGTGAATAACTAAGTTTTATAGAACCAGAGTGAGTGACAGTCTGTCTGTCACATCTGTCTTACTATAGTTCAAACTTTTATCAGTCTTTTATTAACTTGGACTGGTCTAGCAGATGAAGAAACTGCAGCTTCATTATACCTTTTGCAGTTAGTAGGCAACACACCCTGATTGTAAGAATTCACGATCTAAGGAGACAAAGTGAAATAGGGTGAAGGAAATTACAAAAGATCTTTCCCACTTTATAGAGAGGGAACAGAAGCGGAATTCAAAATGTACCACAAAGCAGTTCTGTATTGGGACAGATGGTCTAACTTGTTCTTTTTTTCTCCAACCCTTAAATAAAATGTTTTGCTGTTGTTAAATATAATCTAATATTTTGTATATTTATAAAAATGCTTTTTATGAAAGCACCATTAACAAAATCATGGAAGTACAATTACAATTTAGACAACTGACTTTCTAAAAATTATTATTCATATGTGCTTTACAAAGCATGCAGCTCATAACAGCTCACATATTTCACTTTTTCTGCCCCCAGAAATGGCAATCCAGTGGTTCCTATAGAGCAGGAAAATAGTAAGTAAGGCTAATATATTTGATTTTTTAGTTTGGATTTTGGAAGTAAGCATAAGGTATTAATTCATTGCATTTTAAAAGTTATTAACAGTCTGTAAGTTGGCATTCAGTATTTCTGTTATGGCCATTCTAAGGGTCTGAAGAAAATTTGGTAGCTCTTTAAAGATAGAAATAAAGTGTGTAGTTTTCTGTAAAAAAATAAAATATATTTATTGCATTTTGCATAAACATTTTCTATTTTTTAAATATTTAAATTTGTTGTTATTAAATGCAAGTTTTACATGGTCATACTTCACATCTGTTTTGATTGAAACTATTCTCTAGGGGATTTCCCAGCACTTTTTGAGCCACTATTTAATATAAGCCATTACTTCATCATCTAGACCAATTCTTTTAAACTGTTATCAATAAATCTATAGAAAATCAGAAACAGGCAGCACCAACATCCCTTAGTTAATACAGGAACATTCCTATCAGGGGATGATATTTAATAGTACAACTGACACAAAACTTCAGTAATCATCTGCACTACAAAGACTTGACCAGAATTCGTTTAGCAGTAGCAGGAGTCTCAGCAAGCAGAGGCTACATCTGCACCATCAGGTGGAGGGACAGGTGTCACGTCTCCGTCACTGCATAGAAAGTGCATTAGCCGTGCAAGTGATAGTTTCCAGTGTAGGTTTGGCTGGAGTGTTAAGTCAGGCTTAACCCACAGTTTCACTTACCTGACTGGATATCTGACATTTTTTTTTTAATCATGAAAAGATGACCTGAAAAAGTAACCCTGGACCACAATTGCTCATATGCCTACACTCACCTGAATACTGGCATATGGCTACCTGAAAAGCTAGTTTCAGATTTCCTACTCTACAACAACTAGCCATGTGTCTGTTTTCATAAACCAAAGCAGTTCACTTCACTTACAGAACAACAAGCTTCTTTGAACTTACTACAAGACACAGATAAAGTTATGTGTACTCTCAGTTACCATGGTATAACTAAAGCATAGTAAATGCATATACTGGTAGGACCTTGCTTACATATTCTTGCTCCATGAGCTTTGCAGATTCCAAGATTTCTCATGACACCTTCAAAATAGGTTACCAGACCTGATCCACCTCTGACACAGAATTAGGAACTCTACAACGGTACAGTTTCCTACCTCTCTTATAAAACAAGATTCTTTCCTATAGCAATTTGGTATTTGGTGTTCTGTTTGTTATCGTCTCTGACGGATTTATAAATAAATCTATAATAAATTGCTATTAAGGAAGCAAGCCTTCATTTTTTATAGAATCTCTTAGTTACAAAAATGCCTACTAACATTGCAAATGCAACTAGGAGATTTTTTGATTTTTCAGCTTTTTTGGTTGGTTGGTTTTTTTGGGTTTTTTTAAACAACAGAACAATCATCATTTTCTATAATTTATACATTAAGAGTACTTTGTGGAAGACAAATAAGACCACCAAGATACAATAAAGCAACACCCCAAAACTGGGGATGGGTGGGTAGAGGTAGGAGTGTCAAGAAATGCACATTGTCTTCTTACATATCCATCCCTGCAGACACCAACACACCCTGCTTCTTCCTCTGCCTGATGATTGCCACGTCTAGAATGTCTCAGTCTGATCTCCGATTGTTGTTACAAGTTTAAAAATAGCAATGACCGAGATACAACATCTCTGCAATTCATGACAAGAATTGTTTATATCACTGTACAAATTGGCAAACTTAATCACGCGGTAGTAAGTGTCTCAAACTGCCTCATATAGTATCAATACTGGAAAATGATGTTTTGTTTAATAGTCTAAGCACAGAGTTTACATTCCCTTGTGTATATGAAGGTTAGCAGGGGGCCTGTCAGCACAAACCTACATGTATGCTTTTAGGGCCACCTGCTGAGACAGAGAAAGCCAGTATTTCTTTTTCAAATGAAAACCTGAATTCCCAAGAACAGCATCTGCTGAATCAACGTGGTAAGGAACTTCTTATTTTTCAATTAGGGTTTGTAAAATGTTGTGTCCTCTCCTTGTAAGAAAGTCAGTCTGTAGGTGGTACTGGCAGCACCTGGGAAAGATTAATTCTTCATGAACAAAACTGCCTCCCTCAGAGTTTCAGAGAACACTTATATATTATCTGTTGTCCATCTGGTGCCTCTGACCCTGTAACATCCAGCTTTGAAAGATTGTTTTGGAACCTGCTCAATGGGAGGTAAAAAGTCTACAGGGATAACTTGCAGAAGGCTCAGTTCATAGTTTAGGAGTGTAAACCCTCATAAGTCCACAGGATATTTTTTTGTGTTTTATATGTCACATATAAAATGCTTATTCATGCCTTTGAATATGATTTTGAGTGTTACACTACAGAACGTTTTACCAGTACAACTGTGTAAAAGTTGTGCTGCTTTTTCACAGAGAAACATTTGGAAGAAACAAGCTGTGGTGCTCAGCAGAACGCTCCCGATTCTCCAGAATGTAAGGTAAGGGAGAATTTTATTAAGTGTGAGATGGTCCATCAAGTGATGTGAGCTATATGGAGTGAGATTTTTTTAATAGTGGTATTTAATGTATTTTCTTCGTCTCCAGTGTCTTTGAAAATATGAATACAATGCATTTGGAGTGTGACCTGTGAAGTGTTGAATTGCTTCAGCATTCATGGATTAGAATGTGCTGAGCACTTCCTGGGGTCAGACTCTTCTGTTGCTGTTTTTCAATGTGTAATATCACTATTTTACCAGCTTGGTAAAATAAGCACAACTCATGTAACGCAGACCCTCCATTAGGTCTTCCCAGTACTCTTAAGAGTTTACAAGATTAATCCTTAGCTTAGAAAGAAAGTAGCACAGGAAAAAGATACAGAATGTCACAGCATGGGAATCTGGGGAAAATAAGTGTAATTGTGAAGCACTTTCCACAATAATCTTTGAAAACTGAGATTAATATGCTTTAATCTGAAATTCTTAGATGGGACATTTGAAAAGAGGGTAAAATTACTCCAAACCTTTGGGGCATTATGCAGAATTGACATAAACTGTAACAGTTTGAATTTGGCAAGAGTAATGCCATTTTTGAAATGATGAATTCCTAAAATACACAGGTGTCTTCTTTGAAAAAAAGAATAATTTCTATGCTCAATGTAAAATGCTTCAAAATTCTTACAAGTGCAAACATCACTCCTACTTGTGCAAACATGTGGAAAATAATGTTACTTGGAACACAAGTTACCACATTGGGAATGATATTTCATGGGAATAGATTAAGTAGTTTTCTCTTGATTGTGGTTTGCAAAGAAAGACTGTCTCTTAGACCTCCACTCTGGCAGGAAAATTGGAATAATTTCCTCACTTTTGATTAAGTCATCACTATTACTGCTTCTTCTGCATCATTTAATCCATGATGGTTTATCTGTTCAACTTACTAAAATAATTTCTGAGGATGATATTTGCAACACTGGAACTAGTCATGCTGCAAGTCATAAACATTTCTAGGTTGCTGCTATTTCTGACATAATACTTGACCCTAAAAAAGCAGCTGATTTTAAAACAGAATGAAGTGCTAAAGCCAAACAGATGGGTCTGTTGGGGTTGCAAGGTTAAGATTTTCATTATAGAACAATAAAAGAATGGAGTATGTACTGCATTACTGTTATGCTGGAAATAAGAGTGACTTGTCTGTTATTGAGGGTGATGTATTTGATATATTACAGAAGGATTTCAAAAGTACACGCTTCCTTGCTCTTAAGAGGTTATTTTCCCCTCCAGCAATTATTGAAAAATGTTACGGAAATAAGTATGTACTATTTTCATTCTGATACCTACACACAGTTGCTATGTTAATCACTGGAAGCTCTATACACCTATTCAAGAGAAGGATATATCCCATAACCTACATCAGCCAGTGAGGACTGTGAAGCATAATGGGATTCTTTGGCATTAAAAATAAAAAAAAAAAAANAGCCCTGAATAAACTCCACTTTAGACTGCATCCTTTTCTACTGTAGGACTTCATTATTAAGATTGAGCTGGAAAAAGCAGAAAATGGAAGCCTAGGATTTGCACTGGTAGGTGGAAGAAATGGCAGGGCTATCCTAATAAAAGCCATCAGCCCAGACAGCATCGCAGATCTGGATGGGAGGCTTCGAGTTGGTGACATCCTACTTAAGGTAATGCTTGTTCTTTGTTGTGGCCCTCCGTTTTCTCTAGCTACTTTACAATGAGCATTCTGTTCAGTATAAAGGTTGTACAGATTGGAAATCTGATGCTGCTTGATACAGTAACATGGAGAAGAGGGTGTCCCTCGGCTCCTGGGGGTCAGAGGGCTGTTCTGCATCTCCCCCCCTCCGCCATCCCTTGCCTAGAGCTCAGCTTCCTGGGGGACTGAGCCCCCCTACAGCTGGAGGTGGTTGCTGGGCTCTCCAGCAGAGAAGAAGACCTGGAAGAGCAGGACAAGCCGCAAAGTGTAACTACTATGTGGTGCAACTGTGCCCAGTAAGGATTACACATGAAAAAATGAGGGAAACAAGAGTTAACTGACTAAGTGTGCATGTAACAGCCAACCAGGGGGATACTGGGAAGAACCTGTCATCACCGCCAGCCAGGTATTATCAAGACAAGCAAAAAGCACTGGAATCTATGAAGTTACATAAAGATTTCTCAGTGCTGGGATATGTGATTAAAAAAAGCTTTCTGTTACTGGAATCTGGAAGTACATATCATTGTATTTTTCAGGTGAATGAGACTTTTGTGTCTGGTCTGCCACGCCAAACGGTTATAGATTTGCTGCGCAAGGCTCGAGGCACTGTTCAACTCACTGTCTGCCGGAGCGTGGCTCTGCATTGGGCTTATTCAGGCAATCAGAGCAACAGCATATCTTCCCCCGCAAACACAAAAGCAGAGCCAGGTAAGCAGCTACATCTGCTCAGTACACCGTAAAAGTGGAATTACGTGTTGCCTGAATTCAACTTTCTTATTCATAAAACAATTCCCTATTATTAACTTTACAGTTAGGCTTGATGCATAACTGTAGATGCAAACACATTCTTAGCTCTCATAAGCTACTCAAGACATAGGACCACAGGAAAAGCATAATTTTTAAGTGCAAGAATAACAGAAGCAAAGCTACAAGACCCCCAAAGATGCTTTAACTCAGCTTATGTTTTTAAGTCATGAAGGCTCCTGGTCTGATTTTACCCAATTTTATACAACTCACTGATAGCATCACAACCAATCACAACTCAGCTGCTAAAACACATTTCCCACAAACTTCACATCCCAGCAATCCTACCTTATCTCCTGGGAGCACTACACCTCCTGTTCTGCCTGGCAGAAAGCTTCTCCCCCTTCTGTGTTTGTGCTTGTTCACATTCAAATCCAGAAGCCTCTGCTCCCAGATTGATTGCTAGGAGTCGGAGAGCACACCCACCTGTGCAGGGCAGTACTTAGAGAGCTGACTACCCTAATTGAAGAAACTTGTGCTGCAGGCTCTGCTCTACTGAATACTCAATAGTTAAACACTAAAGTTGGGAGTGGAAGAGGGGTATATTATTACCAAGAGATTATGGCTTTGTATTCCTTAACTTTCTATTTTTTTCAAATATGTAAATATTTCCTATAATGTGGAGAAACTTCTTCAGTGAGAAGAATATAGTGTTCCTTCTTAACGTACCTTCTGGCCTGCTGGTTACAAACTGGAAGTTTTGTTTCAGATCTCCTCAGGCAAGAAGCCACTGCCATTGCTATTTGCTTTCTCCCCAGCTACCTGGGAAGAGATGCAGGGCTGACTGTGGGTTTTGGACATTTATGCAAATGTTTATGCATCTAGTCAGCTTTACTGACACAAACTTACTTATATATTTTAGGCAATTCTTCTGTTAGGCAGCAGCTGCCTCTAGGGTTCAAGGATCTCAATTTTTTCAGTATCTATTAGACTGAACCTAATCCTCTTTAACTCCGAGCCTGTGTCATAAGCACTGAACACTTCTTCACTTACTGGAAGCTACCCTGTGTGTTTCAAGAGCAGAGCTTTTCCATAAGGATGAGAAAGCTATGCTTAGCAGCAGCCTAGAAGGAGGATGTTCACTGCCGTGTCTCTATTCTAGTTTAATTTTGGGGGTTAATGAGAAAAAAAAAAAAAAAAAAGGAAGGACAGCCAGTTATAAAAAGGCTGATTGAAGCTCTTGCTTCTTTAAAGGCTGTGGAAATATTCCTATTCCCTTCAGAGAGACTAGCCTCTTCTCCAGCTCTGCAAATTCAAGGAACTAGGTGTGGGGACATTTATTTGCATCTCAGGTAACACTGGTGAATAACACAGTTTCTGGAAAGTTTAAACTGTGTTTCAGGATGAGCAAAACCCAATGGTATTATAGAAGCACTAGTATCAAAGTTTATCCATGGTATTTGTCCCTTCCCACTTCAAACTAATGGGCTGTGTTAGGGAAGGCATATTTAAATTCTGTTTCAGGTTTTTTATAACTGTTACTGATTCATGGGTCTACTTCATTGTATGTTCTGGAAACATGAATTATGCTGGCTTCTTCAGTGGTGGTATATGGCACTTGTGCTATACTAACCCTCTCAGAGCATCCATGAAAGGGGTATTCCAGGACAGTTTCTGGCACTGTATCTCAGTGCCTCTTCCAAGGTCAGAGTCCTCTGGTGGGGGTGGCACAGAAGAAATGGATCTATATTTTCATGCTTTATAGGAATTTTACTTTGATTTATTTTCTGATATTCAGATAGTGCTGCAGGAAGCCTGCGAGCTCAGCCTGGCTTCACTTTCAAGGAAGAAGAATCACCCAACCAGATGGGCACCAAGGTAAAATCTGAATGAGGCTTCTAGAAGTTATCAGACAATGTACTCATACATTTATTTACAAAAGGGGTTTGCTGCAATGCAGGCAAGAACCACACCTTCTTAATGAAAAAGATTAATGTGAGGGAAGTGTGCTGCAATGACTGGAACTGCTAACGTGTGAATGAGTCAAGGGATTCCACTGAGATAAGAGTGTATGATTAGTATAATATATATGCTAAAAGGGTGGGGGGAAGGAAGGTTGTTTATGCAAGTCTAGTTCTGGTGCTTTATAATATTGGAATGAGTGATTTATTAATTTTACCATTCTTTCAGTATTTTAAAACAATATACTTTAAAACATTTCTATTCAGCTCTCTCTATTACTATTCATAACTCCAAGGCACCCAAGCTTCTTCAAACATGGTTGCTGAATCTTATTAAGTCCTGCAAGGCATTCCACATCAAATTTTATAGCATCTATTATTTCTAAATTTGCAACTATAAAACTTCTCCTCAGAAAACGTAAGAAATACAGGTTATCTTATCCTCCAGAACAAACAAACAAAAAAACCAAACAAACCCCGCCTCAACCAGTATAATCAAACTAGAAAAAGAAAAGTGGAAGAAATCTTTGACATGAATAACCTGAGAAAACCTTGAAGAGGAATTTGTTTGAGGAAATTTTAAGTCCACTATTGAATGGGTGTTGGAACTAAACTGTCAGAGACCGGTGAAATGTAATATCAAAACAAGCTCATGTCTATGATCAGACAAGGAAGTACATCCAAGAAATAATATCAGTGAGAAGCAGGAGATGCCAGTTACAGGTTCCTTATTCAATCCCTGACTTAGCAAGCACAAGTTTAATTTTAAGCATGGGGTTAAGTCTATCTAGTTCAGCACAGCACACGTCTAACTTTAAGCACATGCTAAATTATTTTTGCTGAATTGGTTCCATTAACTGCCTCTTCTTCATTATTTCCAGGTTGCCTTTAGCTGTCTCCTATGAATAGAAACTATTTATGCTTTACTTTGCAGGGCACAGCTGCCATCTACTCCAAAGATGTAGACTTTGAAAATGACAAGCTACTGAAAAAAAAAATAGATGCAAAAAAGCAGCAGTAAAATACCTTTCCTTGGCAAATAAAAAAGAAAAATCCATACAGCATTCTCCAATCAGTGTCATAAGTAGGTGCAGAAGCTGGGTAAATGAATCCATGATTAAATTGGCAGCCATGAATTCCCCTATTTTAATGGGGAACTATAAGCACAAAAGCAAGAAAATAAGGTGTAAATGGCAGCTACCACTAAGATTCTGTGGGGCCTTCAGTAGTTTATACTGTTAAACATGTCAGAGCAGTTTCTGAGTGCATCTGGAATATTAAGCAGGGACAGAAGACGAAACACCACTCTGAACTAAAATTTAAATAATTATCTATCAAGCATTACAACTGAGAAGACGACACTTCCACTTACTAATGGCAGATGTCCTGCATCATTTTTTAAATGCAGGACCCACTTATCATTCTCTAGGATGGAAAACCAGCAACCAATACTGTTGCTTCTACTGTACATTGAGGGTGATCAAAGGTCTGCCTTCTCTGTTAGTTCAGTGCTTCTTCAGTAGAGCAGCTGCACTCTATCAGCTGGCATCCTTGTGTCTGAGATAAAAAAAGGAAGTTATTACCAACAATTCCATCTCAGACACTGGTGCTTTCTGCTGCCAGGAGCTGGGAGGTGGAGTAGAGCGTGAATCATCATTCCTGTGATTGTATTTTCTTTGTGAGATAAGAGAGGATGTAACTAACATGAACCTTTTCAAAGTTTAGTCATGCATGCTAAGCTGTAGAAATGTCTGAAGACTGTATTGTTATGAAACTCACAAATACAGCTGATGTGGCCTTTTACTTCACGTAGATACTGCAATGCTGAATCAAAGTTGCATGCTTTCTTCTGAAAGTGGAAACTATTCTATTTTCCCTTTTCTTCTTGAGTGAAGGACAGATTTTTTTTTTTTTTAGCTAAAAGAATGAATGCCAATTAAAGTAACTATATTCTTGATGTTTCTTTGGACTGATTTTCCACAGCTTTTTCTTATTTTAAACCTGCAGGATATAGAAAGTACACACAATTCCCCTCCACAAGATCAGCTGGCTGGACAAGACTATAAGGACATAATCAGTAACATTTCAGACAGGTAAGTCTTTCAAATATGGTAAAACTATGAAAAAAAAATAGCAAAGATAATTTATTCTTATACTTCCAGAGCTGTCCTAATATGGTATGCAAACGTAGTCACGTGTCCCAAGTGATAGAAATACAGTTCTATTGGAGAGCAGCTCCATCTGCAGTAAGAGTTGCTAAACAGCTTCCACACACTGCTAAGACAAATGAAATTGAAGCTTCGAGGTGTAAGAGCTCACGCAGACATGCCTAAGGTAGCTTTAGCCTTTCTAGCTGAGGAGGAGAGAGAACAGCAGGAGTACTATCGCACTGGTGTGGGCAGAGTCCCCAGGGGTTTTACTAAGTGTTCCAAGCAGGTCTTGCAGCCTGGGCTGGACACTGTGCTACTACGGCTGTAGTGATGCAGATGTTGAACTGCAGATATCTGGGAATCAAGAGAATTTGAGGCTGTTACTCCAAAGAAAGTATACAGTACAAGAAGAGAAGAATTTTACTTCAAACTTTAAATCTACAGTACAATGGGAAATCAAAAAATTGTGGACTGTTTGTAAGAAACAGGCAGTTTTGTCTATTATAATGATGCAGAATATACAAAATATGATTATTTTCTTTATCACTTATAACCCACGTAAATGGGAAAAAGTACTAAATATTTACAATTAAAACTTAAAATTTTGTAAGAACAGTATTTGGCCAATCAACTAGGCTTTAAAATCTTCCCTAACTTACCTGTTTGCAGAGGTAAAGTGTGAAAGAAGCTTTGAGAGCATCTGCAAGTGACAACACCCATGTGAACACAAGCTCAGTGCCACTTGCTATTATCTCATTGCTAATATAACATTATCTTGTGATATACCAGGTAATCAGGTGTGATTATTATTAAAGTATCTTGCTCTGTGTGCAAGATGCATAAATACATCTATGGCTAATACAAAGTTATCATATATAGGGATAACAAGTCTCTCTTTTGGTTGCTTTGCAAATAGGAAGGTTTTCTGGCCCCTGTCCTGTAATCTGAATCTTTTTACTACCAGTATTTTCTGGTATTTCTATTTCCTACTTGCAGAAGCTTTGTGTGAGTTGGGCATGCACAGCCTGCAATGGTTACTGATATTTGCAAAGCTGCTACTAATTATCTTATTCTCCCCCTTAAGTGTACCTTTTAATACTTCTACGATTATGTATTATGATCATACATAGGGCAGGATAATGTAAGACCGTGGTATGCTCAAGCCTACTGACATAGTTAAATGTTAGATCTGAGGGTATCAGAGTAAGCCATCAGAGGAATATTTGACCTATTCTGCACACATTATAGTTATATTCTGGATTGCGGGCTTATCTTCTACCTAAAACATATTTAAGTGCTCTAAAATTTTCTAAATACTTTAGGAAACAGTAACAAGCAAAGCCTATTTAGCTGTGATAGCCTAACAACTGAAAAATGTCATACGTGAAAAACTGTCTGTAACTGTGACAAATCTTAATTTTTTGGGTAGATTTTTATACAAAGTATGTTCTTATCTCTTAGAAAAAATAAAATACCACATACGGATAATAGTGTTTTTCACTCGCTATATTTGCGAACTCTACTTCAGACAGCACGCTATTGTTACTCCTTGAACTTATGTTCTTCAGTGTTCACACTAATTCTTGAAAATAGTTGCTTCAGAAAGTTAAAAGTGATCAAAAAAAGATGAAAAACAAAACCTTTGTGTGGTTCAGATTATCAAAGCTTCTGCCATAAAACCATTCAACGAATCCTGTTTTACAGGTCACAGAAATATGGAGAATGTGAAGGCTGCAGAAGAGAGAGCCAGCAGTCTGAGTCAGACAGCTGGAACAGTGAAGATGATGACGTGCCCCACAGGATTTCTGTTCTACCTAGAAGTAACCATGCAAAAACTTCTCTTGTTTCTTTAACATTATAGGCTAGCTCCTCCGTATACATACAGTGAGAAAAATGCTAATCCCTTATATACAAGATAGGAATTTGCTCTTTGTGTCTCAAAGACCAGGGCACTCAGGGCACAATTTTTACTGGTGACACATATGAAGGCCATCAAACCTTTGCAACAACCACAAGAAGGCAGCCTACATCAGGAGCTCTCCAACTCTTTTGGAGAACTGCTAGAAGGAAGGAACATGAGTCTGAACGTAGTTAACTGAGCCCAGGGAGGGCAGCTCTGCTGGCCATCACCCGCTCACCACTGCTCTGAGCAGCTCTGCTTTGGAACTCCAGTTTCAGAAGGATGAGCAACTCTTTATTTTCATTTTTGTGAGGGCTTTTTGTGTCTTTTGGTTTAGTTTTTGTTGGGATCTCTTTTTTTGGTAATGATATATATCGTGTCCTTCCCCAAAGGAAACTCTCTGAATACTTTGATAATACTCAATTAGGTGCTTAAATGGAGAACTAAGAGGAAAAGAAAGTTGATGAATTAACTACAGCAACATCACAACATTTGCTCAAATCATACACTATTGGCTAGTGCAAAGAAATGACACGTTGGCTCAGTGGCTGAACAAAAACCAAGAACATTGTGATTTGGGTTAGAGGAAATTTTGTGGGAGCCTCCAAGTGCATAATTAAAAAATTTAAATTTTTAGTTTGTCCCAAAATGAATAAAATAAAAGCAGATGGATTATCTTACAAGAGATACGGTAAACAGATTGGATGTAGAAGGCCTTTTTCATATGTGAAAGGCAATGACAAAGAAGGCTTTGAGAATTAATGGAACAAATTCCAGGAACATACTACTAAATGTGCTTGTTATCATTGGATACAATAGGTTTTTGAAATAATTCTCCTCTGTCCCTTACTGTTCACATACAACTCCTCCAAAAAGTAAATAAAATGCTTACACAAAAACATAGGAAAAAAGTTAAAATTCTATCTCAAGACTTTACTCCCAGAATCATTTCACCTCATACAATAACTTCATTAAAACCTGTATAACTGATGTCCCTAAACATATACTGAAGCAGTTTCACAGCTCAGGTGCTAAAGCCCCTCTGATATCATAGACTCACAGAATGGTTCAGGTTAGAAGGGACCGTAAAAATCATCTAGTTCCACCCCCCCTGCCATGGGCAGGGACGCCTCCCACTGGATCAGGTTGCTCAAAGCCCCGTCCAGCCTGGCCTTGAACGCTTCCAGGGACAGGGAGACAGTTTACAGCAAGAATCTGCCTAGTTGTTCCTATAGGAAATTTAGCTGCTTCTGCTGCAAACAAGAATAATTTGTGAAAGGAATCATACTGAGGATGCTGCAGTATCCCACAGGTTCTCAGAAATACAGATCTAGGTCTCTCCATGGTGCTTCTGTGGAAGCAGTGAATTGCTGATGGCTCTTATCAGAAGAGCACCAAGCACAGCACCAAGCTGTGCTGGCTGGAAACCAGAAAATTATTAGCAATCTATCCTCTAGTACCTGCTGAAAGTTTGGGGGTTTTATTCCTCTTGATCTGGAAGGAAAGAGTGGTGTATGGGAAAAGGCAGGCTCTGTCTGAAGCAGAGGACCTGTCTTCACTGTCACTCTCAACGAGTTAATAGAAACACCCTCACATCTGTGAGGGTTAGAGAACAGAAAGTGAACAGAAAGTGTCTTCCAAGCTCAGGCAAGGCAGGTACAAATTGTAGCCCAGGGAAAATCACAACAAGCACAACTCTTGTGTAATGGGGATTAGTTAAGAGTAGCAATGACGCTGTACCAGAGGAAAACAGAGCACTGCTCCTTGTCTTCAGCCTACAAAAAACCCCATAGAACAGATCATCAGGTTTTCTTTGAGACAGCTGGCATGTTATTCTCTGCCAACAGTACCCTATGATGTAAAGTACAAATTCTGTAATTCCTCTGCCTCAAACCACTATTTTTTACCAAACAAGTTACTGTTTTTACTCTACATGGTAAAAAAAGTTTTTCAATTGCTTCACTAGAGTGGTGATATTTCTGGAGATATAAATGTTCATCCATCTTCTTAATCTGCAAGTTTTGGATCAGAACATACACTTCAGGATCAGTTAATTAGCAAAACCAAACCCTGATTTTGGTGCATCAAATATATGTCACATCTTGTTCTTGAAGAGGAGCGTGAAGTAAGACGAAAAGAACAGAAGATATTTTCTTACTTCAGGGAGGAAGAATTTGCAATGATTATTTCTAGCAGTAGCATGTGGCAATACTAATTTTCAGGAAAGTATTGGAAACATGAAGATGATTCCATGTGAAGATGTGGCCAGAGTCTCCTATATTAATATAAATTAGCATTAAATTTTAAAATTCTGCAAGAGCAGTTTATTTAGAACAGACTGTATTTAGAAATTATATGAGGCAATAAGTTGCAATAGTTGGATCTGCTTCCAAATTCCATGAAATGTGATGCTGGTTGTATCCATGGTGCTGATTTATTCTTGTTTCTGCTGTGAACATAAATAAGCCAAAGATATTTTTTCACATTTCACTTCCACAGTATAAGCATCAAAATGTACTTCAGTACTGCAGTTCCCTAGTATTTAAAGCCAAGACTTTGCAATATGAACAATAATAATTAAAAACTACTTTGTTGTTGTTGTTGTTGTTGATATATAGGCAGAACCTTTGCTTCTGGAGATGAACTGACTCAGTTAATTAACTTTAAACCATCACTGACTGGAGCAGGTGCAAGGACTGGCATCACAGGTCTTATTCAAGGCCTTCAGTTGCGGATTGAGAATCAAGAGGTGTTAAAGGAGTTTACGGTAAAGTGTGATACTTTTTTAAGATCTGAGTGTTTAGCAGAGCTTAGAAAGTGACTTTTAGCAGCCTTCTGCATACTGTATGGGAGAGCGACTTGTATATCTTTACTGACTCAGCTTTCTCAGAGGATTATTCCAGCCAGAATGGGGCTTCTATGCTGCTGTTTGGGTAATAGATCTCTCTCTTTCCACACAGGTCAGGCTCACACTGTTCCCCAACCAAAGATACTGCCCACATGGAATAAAAAATAAATAATACACAGAAGTAGAGTATGAATCACTTTTTTCTGGACTGACTTCTTCCTATTACTCCCTCAGCTCTGCTGAACATCTGCCTAAGAACTATTCTAGAGGCTGCATTAAAGCAAGAAATCCATGCCACTAGGGATTCACTAGTGTTGAAACAGTTAGTTGATGAAAGGAAAATGTTCCATAAAAAATCTGCAGTGATCAATGGAAGTCATTGCCACAAGATGCTATTAAGGTCAGGAACTTTGTGAAATTAAAAAGTAACATACCTCCATAGATAATAAAACCACATAATTACATCTGATGGCATATAAATAATGAAAAAGTGTAAGATTAGGAAAGTACATAAAATCTTTTGTTTCAGGCCATAAATAGAATACTCAGTTATAAGCAAATTCCCAAAGAACAGATTATTTCATAACTCTTCAAGACAGTACTGGAATTTCCTTTAAAGGATGTACTTACTCATCACCAGTGAAACAGATTGCTCCCACTTTTCCATAGTAATTACAACATTATCAGTTTCTTTCACTTTCCTTTATATCTCTGACTTTCTGGGTACAAAATCTCGCAGGCTCAAGTGTATAGGATTTGCTGACTTTCCCTGAAGGCTCAAGGGCATGCATTAATTTCCATTCATTCCATACTGTTACTGATGTAGGCATAGCATATTATGAGCTGAATCACACATCTGCACAGAAAACGTAAAGATCTAATAGGGAAAACAGTGATTACCAAAGCCAATTTTATCTGAATAAAAGCGGCAGTAACTGATGAAGATTTAAAGAACTGTCACTTATATTTCTGTCCACATACACTGTATAGTGGCATAATGCGATGGCTGAGCATTGTGCAATGCATAACAAAGAGGTAAAACAATAAATAAAAGTGAAGGTGACTCAAAACTGTAAATGAAATTAACTTGCACATTCCTCCTTCCAGCTACACTGCATTCTGTCCCCCTAAATCTGCTATGAACTACTTAACGAACATATGATTTGCACTAAACATCATGATGTTGTTCCCTATATCCATCAATTTCTCCATCACTGAAAAGTATCCACTGACATTAATTCCTGTTAACAGTGCAATAGTTGATGCTTTAGTCAGTATGTTATCAATTATGAATGTTGACATTTGGCCAAGACTCTATTCCAAACATCTATTTTACAGCAATATACAACAGGGATTTGTAATGACAAGAGCTGAGGATATGGGTTGGAAATCTCCCTTGAAAACCCAAAAAAATTTGTGCAGGCCAAAGAAAATACAGAGCAATTTGAATTCCTTGCCTAGAAATTTAGAGAATGTTGTACTGACTCTCTGCTGTAAGAAGTCTATTTGCCAGTCTTGGGTCATGTACAGCAGTAAAGTTTGCTCACACTGACTCTGTAAAGGTTGTCTGTAAAGGATGTGAACAACATGGATTGACTATTTCTCTTTGATCTAGGCTTTAGAACATGTGAAACCACTAGATGACTGCAGAACTGGCAAAGCACCAGAAAATCAGGATAAAAACAGATACCGAGATATTCTTCCATGTAAGTATGCACCCTAGTGAGAACACACATTCAGTGAACAAAGACATTGGAAAACAGAAAAACAATAATTACACTGAGATGCAGGAGGTGTAAATTCCACCACATCCTTAGTCACAGAGACATCCACTAATAACAAAATGTTTTGAGTGCTCAAGGCCAGGTTGGATGGAGCTTTGAGCAACCTGGTCCAGTGGAAGGTGACGCAGATCATAGCAGGGGGGTTGGAACTAGATCATCTTTAAGGTCCCTTCCAGCTCTAACCATTCTATAATTCTGTGATTTCTCCAAAAGAGGTAGAGTTCACATAAGGATGTCTGTATTGCACAACACGTAATTTTCTGAAGTATCATCTTCCACAAGGCAGGACTTGGGCTGGTAGAGGACCAGCTGTCTTGATGTTTTCTTCCCTCTTTCTCAGAGATATTGATCTACATTTTTGTGGGGAAGTGTAACTTGAACTATAATAGCAGTTCTTTAAATCTATTTAAATATACAGCTACATCTACTGCTTGTGACACAGTGGCATTCTGAAAAGTACAGTGAAAATCATGGAGTTATGTAGCTCTTGGAAAGATAAATATTGTTTCAGAAGTATTTGAAAGCATAATATCCAAATAGAGCTTTCTGCTGCTCAGCTCTGATCTTAGTCAGAAACAAGTTTAATCGCTGATGAGCATTCATTTTAGAAGAGAGATCTGAGTCCAAGAGCTGAATGATTGCTCTTGCGAGGATTTCCAAAAAATAATGTACTGCCCAATGATTCTCCAGGAGGTACCACGACAGAGGGAAAACACTTTCTGGACCCTAGCTGTCTTTATAAGCTGCAGCTGCAGGACAACACATGCGAAATTTTTAGCCCAGTTACCTCTCTATATTAATGATAGAGTACACATTCGCAGAAGTTTTATAAGAGCAATACCCAGTGACAATGTTCCCATGCCGCACATTAAAAGCAGTGTTAGATACACAGTTTTGAACCACTGCCAAACAATGTTATGGTAATTAGAAGGCTTGTCAGAGTGTTCCACAAGTATCTTAAGAGAAATAAAGCTCCAGTGAACCATACAAATTATCTGTGGGAATTTCTATTAGCAGTGGTTAATATTAGTGCTACTAGACAAATGTATTCTAAAATCCAGAGGCATACTTTGCTGCTAGAGGCTGAGGTTGCCCATCTTCGGAGTGCTAGAGATGGCAGAACTGTTTCACATATACAGCTGAAATAGCAACTTTCTGTTTCTGTACAGATGACAAGACACGAGTCCCTCTGGGAGAAAAGAATGGCTACATTAACGCAAGTTACATTAGAATGGAAGTTGGAGAAGAGGAACATTTCTATATTATAACCCAAGGGCCTCTGCCATCCACTATGGCTGATTTCTGGCAAATGGTCTGGGAGAGTGAATCAGATGTGATTGCCATGATGACAAAAGAAGTGGAGCTAGGGCAAGTCAAATGTCATCGATACTGGCCTGAACCTCCCCATGACTCCATAGACCTGGCTAATTTCCATCTCAGGCTAGACAATTACCAGATTCTGGAATACTTCATAATTAGAACAATAGAAATGATCAACAAGCAGGTAAGTTGAGTAAACTTAATACTTTCATATGTGATGAAATTGATTAGATATTTTAAATGAGTAAATACTAGTAAGATTGTTTGCTTCTTCCGTTACATTTGCTCAGTATCTTTTAGGAATGTAAAAATCTGAAAAACAGACATGAAATTAGGTTTAATGAGGTATTTCTTCTTTGCTTATTGCAAAAGCAATGGATCCAATATTACCTACATTTGGACAAGAATGCCAAAAATTAGTCCTTTAATAGTCACAGAGCTGGTGTGTTCAGTGTTTTGCAGAATTGCTTACTGTTCTCATCAAACCAAATCAGTAAGGGCTGCCAGAATAGATTCATGTTCTGTAATGGTGGCCAGAAGGAAAGAGGGGAAGAAGGTGGTTTTAGTCCTAGAATTTAGAGCAAATGATACTTCTTTCATTTCATGAAAAGGCATGAATACACATGACACTACAAATCCAGCAGTAAATTTTTAGAAAACTAAAAAATACAGAATTCAGGTATAAGAACATGGAAATTGAGGCAACTATAAGTCCATCAGTCCTGCCTCAATATTAAGTAAGGCTTTGCAAAGATTTTTGCAGGACATATTAATTAATGGAATAACTAAAAGATTCGTACATATGCCAGACCAACTTGGTGTCTTTTTCCATCAAGTAAACAATTTCTTTATATGAAGAAAACACAGTTCACCTAATGTCCCTGGGTGTGAAGCGTAGTAAAGCATTTGATATGAGTGTTCCCAAAAAATTAATAAGATGGAAGATGGGCCATTATATGTAACTGTTTCAATGAACATGTTATGTTTGCTATGTTTGTCTTGGACCAGTATCAAATCACTACAGAAAGCCACAGGTTTACTTCAGCAGAAATCCAGACGAGCATTCACCAGGTAGTTCTTTTGCATTCAGCTTCACGTGCTGTGGCAAGCTAGCAACAAGAAGTACTGTCCCAGGACCATTCAATTAATACTCTTTTAAATCTACATTATGAATATTCTTTTAAGCATTTTTTTAAGTTGATTTGGTTTGTGTGTTAGGGTATCCTATCACAAATTATTCTTATGTATCTGATAGCCAGAACAGCATTTACATTCTTATTGTCGTGGCCATCCCATTACTACTCTTCTATTAGTATGGCTTGGTTCAGTTACAAAATCAATTTTAGTAAACAGTACTGGAATGTTCTAATTTAACAAGTCTTTTTGTTTTTCCTTTCTACCCAGCAAATAAGATAACTACATTCTTTTGGGGCAGCAGAGTAACTTCAGTGTCTCATCAAAATTATATGAAGTAAATTTCCTAGGCCTGTGTCTTATGAGTACATTTCTGAATACCAAAATGGTGTTGGCCTCTTCTCCCAAGTGAATAATGACAGGACCAGAGGAAATGGCTTGAAGCTGCAGCAGGGGAGGTTTAGATTAGATATTAGGAAGAATTACTTTCCTGAAAGAGTGGTCAGGCACTGGAACAGCCTGCCCAGGGAGGTGTTTGAGTCACCATCCCTAGAGGTATTTAAGAAGCTTGTAGATTTGGCACTTCAGGGCATGCTCTAGTGGCAGAGACTGGGAGGGGGGCTGGTGTGTTGTGTGTGTATGGTTGGACTCGATGATCTCAAAGGTCCTTTCCAACCACGAAGATTCTATGATTCTTAATAGGGTCAAGTATGAAAATCTGAAGACTTGCAGGATAGAAAAACAATTGACTAAGAATGAGGCTGAAAGAAATTTTACCAGTGAAATTCCTTGAAAATCAGTTTTAGGATTGATTATTTTTAATATTTCTGGTCTTTCTGTTCCAGACAGAAGAGAAGCGCATCATAAGTCATTTGCAGTTTACTACTTGGCCAGACCACAATACACCCAAAATGGCTGAGCAGCTTGTAAAATTTATTTGCCACATGAGAAAAGCTCACAGCACAGGACCTATTGTTGCTCACTGCAGCACTGGCATTGGAAGAAGTGGAGTTTTGCTGTGTGTTGAAGTTCTGCTCAGCTATATAGAAAAAGATTTATGTGTAAGTATCAAACAGATCATCGCTAAGTATTATAAACTGGTATGGATGTCAATAATTTGGGGTTATCTTAGATCAGAGTAATTCCTGGTGAAATTGACTCTAACAAAATGGAATAAACCCAGGTTTTGTTGTTTTAAGCCACAAAGATAGTAACTACAAATATAACATTTGCAAAAGAACTGAGTCACAACTTCCTTATCTGATCTTGCTTAAACATTTCTTTATAACTTGCATGTCAACAAAATAAAAACCTGTTCTCTTCTGATAGTTCAACATCAAGCAGATAGTAAGAGATTTGAGAGATCAGCGTTTTGGCATGATCCAAACTAAGGTAAGTTCTCAATATTCAACTAGATTATGATTTTTAAAAGCCTCAATTAGTAGTACATATAGACATGCTTTGATAAATCTGGGGCTTTTTAGCCCAGATAATTTTAGCCCTCTCATTTGAGGAAAATAACAGCTTTCCAAGCAAGTGGTGTCTAGATTTAAATATGAAAGGACTAGCTCTTACTAACTTATTGAAATAAAAGCAAAACATCAATATAGTACAGATACCAGTCACACACACACACACACACCCCCCCCCTTTATTCCCCCCACCTTTTTCTTTAAGCAAGAAGAAAAGCAGGGATCAACAACAAAACCACTGAGATTCCATAAACTCTACCCTTCAAAACTGCGGCATTCGGTTGAATTCTTGCTATTGATGAATTATCATCACCTCAGTAAGCCCTTCTACTGCTGAGTTAAACTGACCCCTGAAAAGAGTGTTCACACAGGAAAAGACAATACACATATAACTCAATTTAGAGCAAACAGGTGGTGGGAAGAAAAGCAAGACAAGACTAAGATAGGTTCTCCCTCTTGGCAAATATTTTATCACATGCTTTGATATATTTTTCTTCAGTAAAATGATTGAGCATGTGCTTAAGATTAAGAAAACAGGTAAGCTTCACTGACCTAAATGAGACTTGAGCACATGCTTACAGGTACTGCATTGAATAAGAAAGTGTTCTTGAATTTTTACAAGTAATGGAACAAAAAGAACAAGGATGCTCTTAGATATTTAAGTTTTTGTATCCAAGTTACAAAGATGCTGATGTTATAAACAGCCAGTCCATCTTTCTTTGTCTAGAATTTATGTTGAATATAACCAGGTGTTTCACATTGGTGTCTCTGCGTACAGGATGAGTATTTATTCTGTTATGAAGTTGTGCTGGAAGTCCTTCAGAACCTTCAAGCAATGGATTCCTACTGACTCTTCCCTGTTGCTGTTTCTCTTGGATTCCAGGGACCGCTCACCAGTTGCTTTAAAGAGATGTCAAGCCAGCACAGACAAGTGTTATATTACATGCTTTGTTAGATCACTCTGATTTCTAAGGCATTTTAAAACGTTGCTTAACATGTCCTGGGTAAGTCATTTAAATCTTGGCTCACAGTTTGGAGAAAGAGCCAGCCAGCACTTCAGCAATGCTGTTGGATTGCCATGGACAATTTGCATGTGCTGTGTAATAATATGTTATTTGTTAGGAAAATATTCTGTGACTGTGACAAGGAGATAGCAGCCTTGGGAATCAGCTTTACTTTCCAGAGGGCAACTACAAAGATCTAAGATTCTGCTGGTGTTGGTGGAAAATCAGTTGTCCCTTACATACTGTTGTGCACTATTGTCTTCTGAACTGCAAATCAATATTTCCTGCAGTAGTTATGCTTTTGTGTGGAAGGACTCAATTTGTTTCCCTTTGGTTGCTTGAGCCATGTAGAACCATTTCTAGTCATCACTCCAGCCCAGGAATTTATACCACCATCACTAGATACCTTAAATCAAGAAACTCACAGAAAAATAGGATGCCTTTAAACCCTGGCTGGTTCTCTTCAAAGCAGGAAGAACATCCTAATAACTGGATGGAATATTAATTTTTCCCAGCAATATGAAAAGCTGTAGATAGCATCAGTATTCTTTCATTCTGCATCCGCGTAAAAAGGAATGCAATACTAAGCAGGATGAAATGACTGTGTGTGCATTGTGGCACACATATACATTTCATCTTCCCCTGAGCCTTTCCATTGATTAACTATCTTGGAATTCTTATCTAGGATCAGAACCCATCTATGGGATGTCTCACTGGTTTCAGTAGGGGCTGAATAACATCTTTACATTAGAATAAATCAGTCTCTGTACAGTTTATTTCTCTTGTAAATAGTGTTTCTCTTAGTGTGAGTTTGAGTGGATTTGAGCAGAAATCTGCTGTTCAAGTTTGTAAGATTGTACTTGTTTCTATAGTGCTACTTCTAAGTCCTTTATCTAGAAGGTGATATATATGGAAGTGAAGTTATTAGATGTGCATTGGAAGAGCAACTTTTAAACATAAGAATTTATTCCGAAGCATTTATTTAACTGCATTGTACATATTTTTAAAACTTCTTTGATTTCAGGAAAGGAGAAATATTAGGAGGCATTTGAATAAAAAACTGCAGTAGAAGCAAGACAATAAAATAGCTGCTTATTTTCATTACGAATGAGAGGTTTATGGTTCAGAAAGAATGAGGGACTAAATACAAATTAAAAGTATGACTTTTAGAAAAAGCCACTGTAACACAATTATAATTAAGGCCAAAGGCCATTATTTCTTTCTGCCCTCAGACAGTCTGATGGAAGTCAGGAAAAGATAGAAATGAAATTTACTACATGAGCCAGATGCTAATTTCAAACATATTGATCCATAGAGATCCAGAGTAATGCTAAATTAGCAGAGTAACTCTGAACTTATATTGGTATAAACATCAACAGAATTCAATGTTTTGTCTTAAATTAATTGAATTTTAAGCCTTCCCAGAAGCGTTACTCTCCATACATTCTGCATTTACTATCTTTATGTTGCATATAAAGGACTATTTGCACAATTTTGTCAAGTGTCATCAGCCAAATTTTTGTTCATAACTTTGTTACCTTCATTTGGTATTTGGCCTTTCACTTTGATTTTAATTACTGCACATGTACTACTATGCAATGAATGCACTACACTGCACATGAATGCACAATTCACTTTTTGTACCACAACAATTTTAAAAAGCTTCTCAGTGAAAATATTCCTATACTTTATGCAAAGGTGTTTTTTTCTGTCATTTAGAACAAGCATTCTGGATTTAGAAAACAATCTTCATGGCATTATTTGTTCCTCCACATTTGTGCATCACCTTTGCAGATGTTCGACAGAAGTGTTTGCTGTTTGGCTGAAGTTTTTCCTGTTTTACAGGGATATTAAAAAGATTTCTGAAAACAGTGAATTGCGTTTCATTTCAATTTCATTTTATGAAAAATCAGCTGTAATACTTAACTACTAACCAGTAAGGCTCTAGGGAAAAGAAACTTCTACTAATTGGTGCTTATATTTAAACTTTCTCTGAAATCAGATTTTGTGACGATGGTGCCTTTTGTACATTCCCCTAAAGGAAGCAGTAGTGACCTCTGAGACATTCTGCCATATCCCATGTTCTAATCCTCTAGGCATATAATAATGATGTGCTTTTAAACAGATAGTATGGTTATGATGCCCATAACGACATCCTCACTCAGACTGAACTTTGTTTTGGATGAGACACGCTTGCACAGATCTAGTCCTCTAAGGCTGCCAGCAGAGTAAGATAAAGCAGAACCCTCTTTCCAGATGTTTTATAATCTCTTATATAACAAAGAAACTTTCACCCAGAGAAAGTCTCGGAGCCTCCCAAACCGACTTTGAGCGGAGCCAGATAGATGCAATTTACCACATGCTGGGTGACAGGCCCTCCCTCTGTCACACTCCTGGAGCGATCCTGCAGAGCAAGTCTCTCAGTCCACAGCCTGAAACCATTTCAAGAAAACTGCAGACTTGCAAGGGCTCTGCAGACTTTTGCAGCTAAAGGCTGGTCACCTCAGCACTAGTACTGCTCATGATCCCCACTGCTGCCAGTCAGCCTAGACAGCAGTTAAATTTTGAGGAGGGAAGGACTGAAACGACAGACACAGCTTCCTCTTACGGTAGACACCATGTCTGGAGAAAGAAACAATGAGTCATCACCAGAAAGTGCTTAGCAGATGTGGCTGCTGGAAATGCTCTCTTGGAGATGCTAAGGAACCATCTGTTCTCAGTTTCCTCTTAAAGGTAGGATTCAGGGATTCAACTTCCAGCTTCACTGCAGGCTTTCTGAATAAGCCAAACAACAGGATTCTCTGTGCCTCACAGGTTTCGCCATAGGATCACAGAAGACCAGGTTAGAGGGGACCTCAATGTCCAGCCTTTCTTGGCAAGACAAGAGGGCCAGTTGTTTCTTAAACTGTCCAGTGATGGGGAATCCACCACTTCCCTGGGGAGATTATTCCAATGTCTGATTGCTCTCATTATGAAAAATCTTCCTCTTGTCTCCCCAGGTGTAAATTGTACCCATTACCCTTCATCATTTTCCATCCCAGTCCTTTGATCATCTTTGTCACCTTTGTCTGGACACTCTCCAGCCTGTCCACATCTTTTTTGTATAGCTGTGACCAAAACCGAACACAGTATTCCAGGTGTGGCCTGACAAGTGCTGCGCGGAGTGGGATAATGACTTCTTTAACTCTGCTGGTGGTTCTCTTGTTGATGCAACCCAGCATCCTGTTGGCTTTCTTTGCTGCAGCAGCACAATGTTCACTCATATTGAGCTTGTTTACCAGAACCCCCCAGGTGCCTTTCCACAGAGCTGCTCCCCAGCCAGGTAGATCCCACTCTGTGCTTCGTTTCTGGATTCTGTTTTCCCAGGTGTAAGACCTTACACTTGTCCTTGTTGAACATCATAAGGTTCTTGTTAGCCCGCTCTTCCAGCCTATCTAGGTCTTCCTGCAGGGTGGTTCTCCCTTCCAAAGTGTCCACTTCCCCACTCAGTTTGGTGTCATAAGCAAACTTCATCAGGGTATACTTGATCCTATCATCCAGATCACTTCTGAAGATCTAAGATCATTGGGCGCAGGGGGGGGCCACTTGTGACAGGTTGCCAGTTTGAAAAGGAGCTATTTACCACAAAATCCTACACATGGAAGTATCTTTCCTCAGTCAGAAAATAGGCTTCTACTGCTCTGACCCATTTCTGATGGGATATTATTTAACATATAAAGTGGTCTGACTGGAACTTGCTCCCATCCTAAAATGCAAGAGATTTATTATGGTACAGAACCTCAGTCAATGCCTGTGGTGGCACTGAAATCACTACTTGTATTTCTAAATCATGTTACTCTACCACCTAGTCACCAATCAGGACAAGCTGCAGCACAAATGCAAACAAAAAGGGCAGATTTGTTGGAGGCAGTGCCTGCCAGAACCAGCACTCAAAACAAGTAAATATCTGCTAGTCCTCAGATTCACAGTGTAGCACAAAACCTTTTCAATGATATTCTATGTTCAGACAGTAGCTTCTGCCAATGGAACAGCACATCTCCTTCTCTTCCTCTGGGGAAGCAACAGTTTTACTGCCATTGAGACTGTTGCTAAGTTTTTTGTGTCTACCATTTCATCTCAATTCAAAAGCAAGTATAGCAAGGACAACTATCTCATAGCTATTAAGTTACCAAATCACTGAGTAGGGGAAAACCAGTGTCTCCATTCTTTGCTTTAACATCTTTCTTGAGTTCCATGGACTCAGGACCACTTCATGCCGATGACATGAGAGAATGATGACACTCTGTTTACTCTAATGCAACTGACGTCATTTACCTGGACCTGAGCAAAGCCTTTGACACTGTCCCACACAATATCCTGGTCTCCAAGCTGATAAAATACAGGTTTGATGGATGGACAGTTCAGTGGATAAAGAACTGGCTTGATGGCCACACTCAAAGAGTCCATGTCCAAGTGGAGATCAGTGACAAGTGGAGTCCCTCAAGGATCAGTACTGGGACCGATCCTGTTTAACATCTTCATCAGTGACATGGACAGTGGCATAGAGTGCACCCTCAGGAAGTTTGCTGACGACACCAAGCTGTGTGGGGTGGCTGACACGCTGGAGGGAAGGGAGGCCATCCAGAGGGACCTTGACAGCTGGAGAGGTGGGCCCATGCCAACCTCATGAAGTTCAATAAGGCCAAGNAGGAAGGCGTAGAGAAACATAGAGATGGGCATTAGGAAGAAGTTCTTCACCATGAGGGTGGTGAGACACTAGAACCGGTTGCCCAGAGAGGTGGTGGGAGCCCCATCCCCGGAAGTTTTTAAGGCCAGGCTGGATGGGGCTCTGAGCAACCTGGTCATGTGGGAGGTGTCCCTGCCCGTGGCAGGGGGGTTGGAACTAGCTGATCATTAAGGGCCCTTCCAACCCTGACAGTTCTCTGATTCTATGATTTTAATATCCCATTTGCAACGATGAGATATCTTAAAATGTCCACGCATGCCACAACAGGTTCTACTGGCTAAAAGAACATTGTCAGGTTTGAATAATTATCTTTAAAAAGTACCAATTTGTAATTTTACAACTTGTACTAATATAATCAGGCTTCCTTTTAGTTTTCTTAGAAAGCCTGAGAGATGAGTTTCCTCTAACTGTCTTTTCGGTTGGTGTTTATGGCCTTACTGAACAACAGAATCTTCTGTGGTGAAACAAATAGAGTAAATGCAGATACAGCTATTACTGCAAAAGCACTGCAAATACTGCCATCTATGGGCAAATCGCCACTGCGACAGCATTAATAGCAATTAGTCACTCCTGACGTTGGCACAGAACCAGCCCATGAACTTCCACTGAGGTTCACTCAAAGCTGTAACAAGGCAGGCTTGGCAGGATGCCGTCCTCTCTTTCCAGCCTGGCAAGTCCCTTTCTGGCCAGGCAGGTGCTGCGTGCTGCTGACAACTATATAGCCATGCTGCTGCTGGTCCTAAAACACTGATAATGAAGTATTCAGCTGGCCTCAGGAGAGGGTATCTGGACATCTGACAGGATCTGTCCAAATCTGACAAGAGCCTAACTTATGAATAAACTTGGCCTTGACCTTAAAGCAGGCGTGCTTTTGGAATGAAGCACTCTTTCTTCATTTACTGAAAATTATGAGTAATGGGAAATCTTTCTGGAGGATTTACAAGAACTGGTTTTATGAAATACTGTGAGCAGATGAATCTAATTGTGTTAGGGCATATTTAGTCTAAGAAAATCCCTGTAAACTGGTTTCTTTTGTCAAATATCCTGCAAATTCACCTGCAGAACGAGGATAGGAGATAGTGTCACTGTCGAGGTTTAACTCCAGCCAGCAACTAGNGACAGGTTGCCCTCACATTGCTTTTGGTGATTGCAGGTTCCTGTCCCCCAGTCAGCCTCCATTTATATACCGAGCATGACATCTATGGTATGGAACATTCCCTTGGACAACTTGTTCTGTCTATGCTCCCTCTCAGGTTCCACAAGAAGCTGAAAAAGTCCTTAACTAATGTAAACATCAGTTAGCAACAACTAAACCAATATGTGTTATCAACATTCTTCTCACACCAAACCCAAAATACAGCAGCTACTAGAAAAATATTAACTCTATCCCTGCCGAAACCAGGATAGGCACATACCTCAGTGTAATGATCCTGATCATTGCACATTGAGGAATGTGACCCACATAATGGTTAACCTGAGTAAACCAAGTCCAGGCAGTGCTGCACGCACAGCTCAACCCTCAGGCCTGTGTTGTGCTGTTAATATCTCTCAGCCACAGAACAAACACAGCCAGCTAATTGTAAAGGGAGCCTTTAGGCTGCTCCCACTTGCTACTGGTGATTATGCCACCTGCTAGTTCTAGCTTTTACCTGAAAGTGCAGCAAGAAGTTCTCATGATCTTTCTGTTGGCCAGTAGAAATGCTGAATGAAGTTATTTTCTTACGAGAAAATCATATAATAGTCCAGATGACCTAAAGGGGGTAACCCTTCCATGGATAGGGTCTGCATGGTGTGCTGCGCCCCAGTCAGATGCCTATTTGATGCTGCACATCTTGGGAGTTCCATGCATCTGAAGGGACATATGGTTATCTATACTATCCTCTCTTCCTTCACAGTGTTAGCACTAATACATAGCACTTTATACTATACTTTATAGAGATTGAGTGCCTTTCTTACTGTAATAATGATGCATCCAGGTGCAAAACACTCAACTACCAGTGAAGGACAACGGTATTTCTCACAACTGTTAAATCACAAAGCCAGGCTCAACATGAAGATTTCCCGACTACTGCTTGCAAAGATGACTGGACATTATTGTAATACTACAAAAAATAGATGCCAGCTGAGATCTCTACACTGAAAAGAGAGCTCATCCTTGCTGTCTAAGCAGACTGAGGATGATGGTCCACTATGAGATCGATCTCTTAAATGTCCAGTAGTGCGTGTGATGGAAAGCCACAGAACTTACAAACATGTGCAACAGTAAAGTGTGATTCACACATAATGTTGCACTGAGGTAGCTCTGCAGGTTTAGAAATAAGCTTGTGAAACCAGAAGAGTGTTCTGTAGTGTCATAGAGGTATCATATTTCTTGTGTTGGTCAATTACTTAATGCACACTAGAAATAACAGAATCTCTTAACATGCTTCTCCAGGATCAATACCATAGAAAAATTAACAATGAAACACAGAATGACAAAACCACAGAATAGTTGAGATTGGAAGGAAACTCTTGAGAGCATCTAGTCTAAACCCCCCAACTCAGAGTAGCATCATCTAGAGCTGAGGACTGTGCTCAGCTGGGTTTTTAATATCTCTAGGGATGGAGACTCCATGACCTGTCTATGCAACCTGTTCTGCTACTTGATCATCCTTAGAGTAAAATAGTTTTTTCTGACATTTAAATAGAATTTCCTGTATTTCAGTTTGTGCCTATTGCATCTTGCCCTGTCACTGGATGCCACTAAGAGGAGTCTTTCCACCTTCTTTACTTTACTCCCTCCTATTTAGGAATTAGTACGTATTGATAAGATCCTCCCTGAGCATTCTCTTCTGCACACTAAACAACCACTGCTCTCTCAGCTTCTCCTTATATGACAGACATTCCAATTTCTTAATCATCTCAATGGCTTTAATATGTCAATACTGATTCAGAGAGAGGACAGGATTCCATCCAATAGCTGCATGTCTACTGAAATTAGGCGATACATTTTTTTTTTTGGTGCCCACTAGCATGAGAGAGTTGCTGTTTTAATACCATTTATGCACTGATCAAGGCCTGAGGAGCCAATATGGGAGTTTAAGAAAAGATGCAGTGTCTGGAGTATCTCTTGGATGTCGTTTGGCAATATCTGCTAGTGACCAGCTCCACTTTTTAGCTAGTCTTAACTCTTCAGTGTCTTTCTTGGTGTAACTGAGTTCTGTACATAGCTCCCTCCCACAGGAAGTAGGTGGCTGTTTAGAATTCATTGTCACTTCCAGTGTCGCACCAGATACACAAGCATGTCTGAGGAACAGTGAACTTTTTGAGATCCTGCTCTGAATTTTACAGCTATCTAGCTTGTGCATTGAACCATTCAGAAACAAAAACCAAAAACCAGCTAAAATGCCTGAGAGCAGTACACCCCCAACGAGGCGACAGACACAATGGGGTCTATACAGTAGCTGTCCAGCACCCAGCTCATTATACAGCCTCGCAATTAACCGAAGTTGCCTGTGCTCCTTCCCCTCCCTGCATTTCTTTTATTGAGAGATGACAATTCCTTCTCCTCCTTCCTGTTCAACCCTCTTGGAAAGGCACCCTAGCGATTGTAGGCTTTCCTTTCCCATCACACTGCTGTGAGAAAGCTCCTAACTATTTCCCTGACCACTTCCATGATGGCTGAAGTAGATTTAGCCCAGGCTAAATCCTTGGATGAGTGACAAGGACACTCTGGGAAATCATGAACATTAGGCAAAGGTAGCTATAGCAACACTAGAATTCACAAAGCAAATCCCCACCATGAGTACGAGGAAACTGCTGTTATTGTATATGTAAAAATGCTGATAAAGCAGGAACTTGGGCTGAAGCATCAGGAGAGAGCATGCCTGGCCTGCAGTCTTGCCATAACCAGTAACAAAAGCACACGTACAGCAGACAGAAACTTGGCTCACACACTTTTGGAAATGTTGGGTGAAACAACAGATCCCAAACTGTTGAGTCTTCGCAAGGAAATCCCAGACCTCACTCAGCCAGCTCCATATTTTACTGCAAGTTTAGCACCATGTCATCAAAAGAACCATCTACTGATAACACTGTCATGGTGATCCAGAGGCTGCCATTCCTCCGGAGGCAGGAACTGAACCTTGGTCACCTCACACCTATTTTATCTACTGAAACCAGGCAAAACTTGCAGTTGTGTATTCAACAGGAACACAGACAATGCTTTCTGACTTTTTTTTTTTTTTAATCCTAAACTGAAATAACTGATTTACTCCTGCGTAATTTCAACTTTCAATACATAAAAGAACTAAAGAGTTAGTTTATTTAACTTGGAATAGCACTACACATATTCCTCAAGAACCCCTGGGTTCCTCTCTTCACCATATCTACAATTCATTGTAAGACAAGTTCCTTAACAGTATCATGCATCATTGTCCTTCACTGTTTTGCTGTCTTAGAGAAGATGCATGAGTCATGGGTAATACCTGCAAAGTGTTGTGGAAGTACTCAAGGAAAAGACAATACCAAGCATAAAATATTCTTCATGCTTGCACTTTTCAGTTACCACACATTCCCCTCCACCACCGTGCGTGAGTTAGGGTTTATGTAGCAAGCATCTGTCTCTGTTATTAGGAAATTTGTGCTGCTTCATTAAGGGCAACATTTCACATGACTGTGAGGTATTTCCAGTGCATGCGCCTGTCCCCTGGAAAGGTGCTAACGTATCATTTGAACAGCGAGTAGGGACAGAGTGGTTATTTCACAGCTAGAAATTCTATCAGTATCACCTAACTTGAGCCACTTAGCACAGACTGTGCATCATTCCTTTTGCTTGACAGCAATTTTAGATCAAAAGATCTAAATCTGTTCCCATAACCAGAATCTGGACAAAGCCTGGGATGCCAGCAGCAGTGGGACGACCACGTCTCTCAGCTCAAATCCTTCAAAGCACCATTGCAACAGCAGCTCCTTCCAGAGTACTCCATGGCAGCTCCTGCTGAGATTTTCAATCTCATGGAGATTTATCCACCTACTCCCCCACTCATCAACATTCACTTAGATCCTCAGCTAAGAGTGTGGGTGGCTGCTGGGTTATATTTTTCTGCTAGACTTTGTCAGCGGCTCAAAAGGCCAGGTTCAATTACCAAAGGAGTCCTCCTGGGGACTTACATAACACTGGTTTGAGCTCTATCAAAGCATCTGGTGAAACTCACTTATCTTCTTGGAGTTCTGAGAAGAGCACAGAATAAGCTGAGAGCACCACCAACAAGTAAATACGTAAAAAAATCCATTAAATAAAACTCTTCTTCTGTCCTCTTTGTCAACAGTTCTCCCTCTTAATTGTTCTGTTAATAGGGCAAGCGGTTTGCACACCCCACTTCTGATTGTACACCTTGACTTCCAGTAAGTAAAGTCCTTGAGGAATTCAAAGTGCAGCTTGGCTACCTCCAGGTGGTCAGGACTGCAGTGGTCAATGGCCTGTAGCCAGCTGAAGTGATTACAGCTTTGAGCAGGGAAGAGAAAATTTTATCAAAGCTGCTGCTCTCTGCAGATTCAGTCCAAGTTGCCTCAAAACCATTACACAGGTCAGCTACCTGGGAAGTCTTCAAAAAGGAATCTACCTACAGACCTCAGAACAGACAATAAAGTTTCTTACCGCAGTCTAGGTTACCACCTAGCATTTACCACCTAGCATTTCTAAGACCTGTACCACACTGCTGCTGACAGACGAGGCTAGTCCTTAATCAAAGAACATTTGGTCCCCTTCACTTGTCCTCTCCTCACCAATGCAAGGTTGGTGAAGTTTAATCACACCCTTGTCCCTTCTTTTCCACCATTTACACAAAAATAATCTGGGACTTATGTGTTTGTGAGATGTGTTGTGGCTGCTCTTCTCCCTGTCCACAAAAGGGAGGACATTTTGTCCTCCACACAGCTTTCAGACACAGGGTTAACGCATGTTCAATTCCCTTTCAGGTTTCCCTTCAAAACCCCCGTATTTCTCTTCCTGTCAGGCTGTTCTTTGAACATTGGGATGTGATCAATCTGCTTTTAATTCTCAATTTCTTCTGTAGCAGCTAGGGGTACCAAGTCTGTATATTGCAATTGCCCTGGCTTCTGGAAGAGGTAGCCCTTTCCCAATCGTATTGGGTTTGCATGGCAAGGTCTTGGTAGCGGGTGGCTTCTGTGAGAAGCTGCTAGAAGCTTCCCTCATGTCCAACAGAGTCAATGCCAGCTGGCTCCAAGACAGACCGGCCGCTGGCCAAGGCTGAGTCAGTCAGTGATGGTGGAAGTGCCTCTGGGATAACATATTCTATAAGGGGCAAAAAAATTCACCAGCAACTGCAGTCAGAAGAGAAGAGTGAAATATGTGAGAGAAACAATTCTGCAGAGGCCAAGGTCAGTGAAAAAGGAAGGGAAAGAGGTGCTCCAGATGCTGGAGCCAAGATTCCCCTGCAGCCTATGGTGAAGACCGTGGTGAGGCAGGCTGTCCCCCTGCAACCCATGGAAGTTGACAGTGGAACAGATATCCACCTGCAGCCCACAGAGGACCCCATGCTGGAGCTGGTGGATGCCCAACGGAGGCTGTGAGCCCATGGGAAGCCCATGCTGGAGCAAGCTCCTGGCAGGACCTAAGGAACCCATGCTGGAGTGGGTTTGCTGGCAGGACTTGTGACCCCATGGGGTCTCATGCTGGAGCAGTCTGTTCCTGAAGGACTTCAACCCATGGAAGGGACCCATGTTAGAGCAGTTCATGGAGAACTGTTCCCTGTGGGAGGGACCTCATGCTGGAGCAGGGGAGGGGTGTGAGGAGTCCTTCCCCTAAGGAGAAATGAGCAGCAGAGACAATGTGTGATGAATTGACCAATACCTCCATTCACTGGAGGGGAGGAGGTAGAGAACTCAGGAGTAAAGTTAAGCTCAGGAAGAAGGGAGGGGTAGGGCGAGGTGCTTTTAAGATTTGGTTTTATTTCTCATTTTACTCTTCTGATTCGATTGGAAATAAATTATTTTTTTTTCCCCAAGTCAAGTCTGTTTAGCCTGTGACACTAATTGGTGAATGATCTCTCCCTGTCCTTATCTTATCTTATCCCTGTCCTTACCCATGAGATTTTCATTATATTTTTATATTTATTTCATTATATTTTTCTCTCCCCTGTCCAGTGAGGAAGGGGAGTGATAGAGTGGCTCTGGTGGACACCTAGCATCTCGCCAGGGTCAACCCACCACACCAGTTCATCTCATATTACAAACAGACGTGATCTCTACTGGTCCAGGAGAAAACTGGCAGGATTGGGAAGGCCATGTGCATTAGTGTGGATGCATTCACCAGTCTACAGAGACACAGGAGCAAACTGATGATGGATGCAGGCTGCCAACAAATTATGCAGGAGATGGGGCATGCAGGGAAAATTCCCACCTTTATTTAACTCCTTGGATTAATGTCCTCTTTTCTTTGTTCTCACCCTCTGCCAAATCACAGAATAATCTATGCTAAATTAAGACTTCCATTCACTCCTCAATCTAAGATACAGTAATGTGTGTGTTTCTGTGCAAGTGCGCAAGTATGTGTATATGTAACACTGCTCTCTACAGAACAGAATCAAAAACATTCAACTAAGTGCCCTTTCACAGCCACAAGAGATTTTCTCAGCAGGGATTCTGCCTTCATTCCTCTCTGCGCTTTGTGTAGGAGAATCTTCCTGCACAAAAAGATGCCATGTGTGTAGCATGGCTTTCTCTCTGAGGACAGATTTAACGGCTTATCACTGCACCATAATAGTACCATGAACACCTCAGTATCAGCAGACCTGTTTCCTGCTCCAGTGCTGGTCCTGGAAGCTAAAATAGTGGGCTCACCCAACACCAAACTCCCAAGACTCCAGATAGTCTGCTATGTTTAAGGTCTGCACAAGGACCTTTAGGCTCATGCCCCGTGCTCGCTATGCCTATGTAAATATCCACTAACTAGACAAGCTTTCAGTATGGGCCCCATTTGTGTGTAGTTTTGTGTTTGCATGAACACGAGGCTAGGGCTAGCAGAGTACTAGCAGGAGGGATGGTGACAAAGATCTGTCAGAGGGGAAAATCACCCTGCTAGGATATATGTGAGGGACTCACTGGAGTGAATCAGGTCACCTAGTGCTGTCATAAACAATAGAGCCAGAGCTCATACAACAGCAAGCAGCGTCCCACATGAAGGTCTTTGGATAATTGGCTCCGCTAATAAGGTTACCAGCAGTGATACTACATGTCATGACATCACTGCAAATACGAACTAGCAGAGGTCTGAGGAGCTCAAGGCAGGCAACCTGAACCCTTACAGTGAAAAATCTTTCTCCTAAGTAGCTAAGAGGATATCTGCTTTGGACTTGATGGATTTCAGCCTGAAAATCCACCCTGCTTTGTCCTAACTCTTTGTTACTGAAGGATGAATAAATAAATAGGCTGCAGTAACAGGCTGTGATTATTTAAACTTACCAGTGACTTCAATGTCCCAGTTCAGCATTCTTCAGTGTGTGGGGGTGAATTTCAGGAAGTGTTGTGTATCCACATTCTGGAATCTCAGCAGTAGCTGGATGTGTGGTGTAGCCTTCACAATCACTTCTGAAAAGTTTGATCATCATTTTACTGATTTCCTGTTTCTGTATCCATTCTCTCCCATTACAAATCCTAAAAAGGGATGAAGGAGAAAAGAAGATTGATTGGTAACATTTCAGACTCTTCCCCCTTTATCAAAGGCCTCACAAACCCCTTGGCAAAGGCAGGAAATCCTCTGTCTTTCAGGGGCCATACTGCTTTAATGTTTTTTAATGCTTTTTGCTATTAGTTGCTCCTTCTTGTGAAGCTGCACAAATGCTGTACACAGCTAGATCCAAAAAGTGCACTTGCAAAAATGAGAGCAAAGGCAATAGCGCTTATGTTTACAGGATTAAAAAGATCTAGAAAAAAATGGAAAAACTCATTCATGTGCATCTGCATGCAGATCAAATGGAATAATTCATTTGAACTTCAAGCAAGCTATTTCCACTTTCTTTACCAGAATTAGCCTGAATGTAACACTAACTTGACTACCCTTCCCTTAACTGAAGTTTTGTGCCCATTGTGAGAGCCATGCCTAAGCCAAACTCTGGGCACACATGTCTCACTGCCCACAACGGGTTCCTAAATGTACCCACAATGGTACTTTCCAGGCTAAAGAGTATATGTGCTTTGTGCAAAGTTTAAACGCGATGGAGGTCGGTTATATCACAGGGGCCTGGCACTGCATGATGAGCAAATGTGACCTGCATCATTTGCTTTTTATACCGATATTATGACAAGGCTGATAAAAAGATGGCAGTTACATGCCTGCAAAAATCCAATGGCAAATTCCTTGTGTTTCAGCTATGTCCCATCAGCATTCAAAGCCCTTTGATCTCTAAACTACACAGTGTTCAGTATGCATCATTATAGCATCATGTTTTGATTTTGTACTCTTGTGATTCTGAGCATAAAATCAATAGAAATTTTTGTGGCTTGTTTCTGAGGGAATATTTTTTAAATTTGTTTTTATAAAGTACTTGGGAGTGAAGATCCTAGAAAGCCTATGATCCTTCTAGTTCCCACCAGATGTCACCAAGCTCTCAAGGATCTCTGGAGTGAGGGCAGCAGAAGCCTCCTGCTTGAGTGCCAGTCACATTCAGTCTTTCCCTTTTAAAGAGAACAGGGTAAACCAGCAAATATAAGGAGCTGAGGACAGAGCCTTTCCTTGTGTCAGTGGATGAAACACTGCTGAATCACTACTGAGCCAAAGCTTCTATGCTTTCACTGCTGTTGGATAGTTTAATCAGAAAGGAGTCAATCTCCCTTTATGTACTGCTAGGGAACACTACCATCACAGTTCTTCTGCTCTCCTCTACCCGAAACACACAGGCAGGAGATACAATAACATGCACAAGAAGGAAGTTTGTGTTACTGTTTACAGGCTACAGACTCTGAGATGAAGCATCCTGCCTGAAACTGCACAGGGAGTCACCAGCGAAACTGAGCACTGAAGTCAGCTTTCCATACCCATCTCGAAAAACACTTGCTGGTAAGCATCTTGCTTTTCAAGGCAGTGGTTCTCTTCTGAGTTTTACTGAGTGCTGAGCACTGTGGTGTCCTGCGCAGCATAAATGCCTGAGGTCTTACTACTCAAATATGTGTGTTCCCCAAGAATGAGCTAGCTTGCCAAGAGGCTCTCCTCACTACATCCCAATTGGCAGAATAGCATTCTTAAGGCTCTGCCATCAGAGGAAATGTTTAGTCTCAAAGAGATTAGATGCACAGACTAAGTAAAATGAATAGAAGTTGACAAATATCCAAGATGTATGTTTGAGAATGACAAGGCTGAACTGAAAATGAGTGGATTTTAATGAGAGAAGGGAAGGAAATTCACTGTGAACCGCAGACATCTATTGTCCTGAAAGGGCATTGTTCCCCACGGCCCCAGGACAGACACGAAAGGCACACATTCCATGAGGTATTGTTGGGGCTGGCTTGACTATGGCAGCTTGGGCTTGTATAGCACCTTTCAGGGAGGGCTTCAAATCATTTCACTTCTGAGAGGCTGGTGGCATTATTCTGGGCTTTTTATAGGCACTGAAGGGCGCACTGAGACAAAATGACTTGGCCTCACAGTGAGCAACTCCCAGAGCTGGGACAGTGAACTCTGATCAGTGTAAATGAACCTCTGGCCTAATGCCTTATTTCCACAACCTTGCTCCTAGGGAAGCATGGCAGTTGGTTTCTATTGCACCAGCTCCCACAAATGACACTGTGATGAAGAGATCCTTGTCCATAAGAAGAGCAAAGCCTGTTTGTCCTGTGTAGCTGGGAACAGAGTGCATACTGCTCCTTACAGTGTACACAGCAGCCAAGGGCACACAGAAGAACCAACACGGTTTGACCTTACTCTTTGGTACCCTGACAAGCTGACAGCAGTCATCGGGTGATTCAGCTCAGTAGTTAGTCTTATGCACTCTTTCTGTGGCTCCCCAGGTAACCCTAGCCTTCTCTCCTGCTCACTGCAGCTATCAGTGTTACATTCTCCTGGCCTACCAAAACTAACAAAACAGCTTCCAATCTAGAACTGGAATATCCTCATTGTTAAGGTGTGAGTTGTCTCCAAGATTTGTGTATATCTTTTTAAAATAACTCATGACTGCAGACAGGACACACGCAAACCATTCACTGCTCCATGACTAATTGCATGGTCCCAATCCTGCTTCCTGAGGAGGAGAGGGGAACTATAATCCCAGCCTGGGCTTTCTCTCCACTGAATTTCCCTAGATCAACAAAAGTGATCTGTACAGTTATCACAAGCTCCTTCTCTTCTGGGAATTTCTTTTTCCTCAGCTGGGTCAATGACTAAATACAGTATCATAGCATTTCCAATGCGTCATTTTCTGACAGAATCATAGTTTCTCTTCCAGACATAAACATCTTGCTTTGACAGGTACACAGAAATAACCAACATTTAAAAGGCAAGGTCACTGTAGCCCCTCTCCTTCTTGTACAGAATCAAATTACCCTTTTTCCACCCTCCCATCAGCACTCATCACCATGCATGCTACCCTGACAAGCCCTACTTATGCATGAATAAGAAGTGACTATAGGATCGGAAGCACAAACCTCTGCCACTTACAGAACGCTGTTTCTCTCCTCCACTACAGACAGACGTGATCACAACTGACACCGTGCATTTGCTCACACACCAGCCAGCCTTGTTCCGTTTGTGGTGCAGCCCATGCTATTGAATGTCCACTGCTTCTGGTACCCAGCTTAGCTAGACTTAGTACTTCTAATAGCTGGCAGCTCTTTTGCAGCTACCTGAGTTGCAATCACATCCATAACCACACTGTTGCTGTAAACTTGACAGGCCATCTGTACATTTTGCCTGTTAATTGTTTTGTAACTAGTGGGAAATTCTCCACCTTCAGGGCTATTGGAAGGAATTCAAGCCATAAAGCAGAAGGGTAGCAGGACTCTGATCAGCTGAACACTAACTTGTAATCTAAAAGCCCTGTATTTCACTTCTGACTCTTTTCTTGATGCATTTGCATTCTCAAGATTGTTCTATTTCTCATCTTTTAATTTTTTCCCCAATTAAAAAAAAAAACCACATGAAGGGAAAAGAACAAAGAAAAAAAAAATCGACAGTAAATTTCAAAATGTATCTGAAAAGCCAAAACCTCTTTGGTTTCCCGAAATCTAGACAAAACTGCAGAGGCCCCCAGGAAGAATTCTTGTTTCCAAGCAGTTCAATAAGCAATTTGAGCCAGGGATTTTTTTAATTCTTCTCTAAAAAGATTCCTTAGAGGGCAACTTATCTTGAATGTCCTCCTATTATAAAATATTAATGGAGAGAAAAAATCAGTTTCCAATATCACTGTCATGTCATGCTCCCAGAAATAGGTGCACCTACTTTGTCTCAGCTTTAGCAACTTTGGCCCTGCTGTAGAGAGGTAGCCCTACCTGTTGCCCGGCCCTACTGCAAAATAAAACAGCACATGTCATCCTGGAGAAAGCACATAATGATATCTGGCTCCTTAATTGGATCAATGGTCCTTGCTTGCCTGTGTGTACTTGCCTGACTAAGAAATGAGTCTCACAGAAGCTGATCATGTAAATCTCCCTAAAGCGTAGGTTTGTGATTCTTCCCAGTCATGCAGTCCCTACAGGCACAGTTGCATTCCAGCCTGTGTTTAAAAAATTGCTAATGAAAAATGCTTCCACATCCAGTGGCTAATTACTTTCTCCGTCAGAAGTAAAATCTTGGTTTTGTTAGGAATGCACTACCTGTTAACTGTTAGTTTTAAGAGATGGCAGAAAGACCTAGAAGGGACAAGGGAGATATTGTAGTACCTATAGTACTGCTCTTATTATGCTTTTGCCTGTTAGACTCTGCTTTGAAGTGATAATTAAGGTTTAAAACCCAGTTTGGTTTCCTGTTGACTTATGTCTGAAATCCAGAATATGACAAATGTACTAGTGATAATTCATTGAACTTCTTATAACTCCCTATATTCTCTATAAGGTTCAGCATTGCTGGCATCAAATGCCTGAAAATAAGAGAGGTCTTTCTTCAAAACTGTAACATTAATTTAAAAATAAGTATTTCTTTTTCACTGAGGTGTTGGGTTGGTGTTGCAGCTGTTTTAGATAACACATCCAGACTTTCTTCGCCAGCCATTGTAGTGGACGGCACTCGGAAGATCTCGCGATGTCACGGAAAGTTAGGAGCATGGAACCTCCCCTAGGTGTGACCACAGAGAAGAGGTGGTAACGAAGGTTGTAAAGTATATAAGGTAGTGCAAGCTTACAATAAAAGCCATTTGTAGCATCTTCATATTGGTGTCAGTCCTCTTTGGCCCAGAGACGGGAGGTAGAGTCTCTGTGCCGTCTCAGCGGAAGGAGGTCGGTTGCTGTTCGTGCAACAGCCATAAGCATTTTTTACTTCATAAGCACATGATTCCATGGGTTTTCAAGGAAAAAACCCCACATATGTTGTAAGACTTTCCTTTAAAGCACAAGAACAAGACTTAATGATGCTGACAATTCCTACATGTTTGTATACAGAACTGCACACAGGCCATGGATTGTAGGAAGTTTCTTGCTGGCACCCACAAGTTCAGAGGATCTGGTCTCTTCCTTGCCCCATCACCACCAAAAAGAAAAAAGCTATAAATGTAAATACAAACTGTGATGATGTTATTGTAAGGAAACACAACAGGTTAACATGTAGGAAAGGGGCCATGGTGTTCTGCAGAAGGCTCCTCAGTTTGGATTATGACAGGCACTGTGGGTCATACGTACTCCAATTCCAACATAGTAGTTGTGACCATCTAAAAAGATCTGTGCAATACAGCCTGCAGAGTCAAATCCCCTCATTCAGATCCACAGTTTAGGAGTGAACAATGATACACATTTTAGGGAAACATTGCAACTCTGTTCCTTCTCATTCCCTCCCTGGACTTCAAGATGCTTAAAAGCCAGAATCTTACAGACCACATCTCTGTCTGCATTTTGGCTCAGCTGCCTCTTCCCGCACAAAACAAAACATACTGAGCTCTGACAGTCCCTCAGTTGCCCATCTTATCTGAAAGAGGATCACTCCAATTGGGACATCTGGCAAGCTAAAAGTAGCAGCGCAGTGTTGGGAGCGAGAAAGGCAATGCTGAGAAATTAAGTCATTTGTATCCTGAGCACAGCTGGCTGCCTTCACATCCCTGAGAGGGCTAGGGCCTCGGGGAGGGGTATAAATTGCTTGTTTCAAGCTGTCCTTATTAACTGAGTCTTTCATTTAAATTGTACTTAGCACCTGCCTCCAATTACCTGACTTCAAGGCCCATGCGTGACAGAAGCTGGAGCTCTGATTAAATCCATGCTTCATACTAGTGAGCCATTAAAGCAAATCAAGGCTCGCCGCTCCTTTGAAGGAGATCATTTGTCTTCATTAAAAGTGGCCATCCTTGATTGTCCTGACAGTAGCTTCTCCCTGCAAGATAATAAGGTCTGTTATTGTTGAGAGGTAAAATAATGTATTGCAGTCCCCTAGAGAGTGATTTGTATTTATTAATGTTCTCACAAATTACTGTACCTTGATTAACATGTGACTGTGACAGGCAGTGGGGTGTGCTGCTCATCACGGCCATTCACGCCAGCCACTGTCTCTCCTCAGATCACTAGACAGTAACAGAATGTAAGGAAGCTGCCTCCTGCCCTTTAATGATGCCTTGGGTCTGTCAGGGTGTGATGGACAGAGACTTAGTCAGGTTGTGAAAGTCTAAATAACCATACTTTTGATCAGGTCCTGATCTTCAGTCCAGATACAGAAGACTTACACAGAAGTCACCTTCTTTGCTAATAATATAATTATAATACTCCATATTCTCACCAGTATCTTATACTTCTCATCTACAGATTTCAGAGTGTTTTACAAAGGAGATACAACTTCAGTGGTAGGGAAAGGGAAAAAGAAGAAATTTGTAAACAGACTTTCTCACGATCACCCAGGAAGCCAGTAAAAAGGCAGGTGAAGAGTTCAGGTCTTATGAACCACTAGGCCCACCATTTGGCACATTGAAAACTGTACAAATCCCAGTGCACTTTACTTTTGTGACAATCAAAATCAAACTAGAATTAGTGTAACATGTTCTTCCACAATGACATCATAAGTAAACCATCTCCAGAGGTCCTGTGAATGGGTGACAGGAAACATACAGGAGATTTAGAAGTAGATAAATAGGGGCAATGCCTACTGCAGTGGGACTGTCTCTGGTTTCTAGCCCTGGGTCTCTTTTGCCCACTCCCACAAAATTCAGAGGTTCTAGTTTGGGACAATAGCCAGTTTTGGCTCAAATAAGCTCATTCTATATCCTGGCCTTAAAGTAATTTTCAGCATGCCACTATGCCAGTTCACTTTCTGAGGGAAAACAGTGGCAAGCATTTCTTAGAGCCCAGATCAGAACACAGGGGTGTGTCTAAATAGCTGCTCTCATCTGTACTATCAAACTAACGTTAGTTCAGCAGCGTTCAGCTAGGGTTGTTTGATTCAGACCACTATAAATAAAGGAGATACAGTGTGAGGAAGTTGAAAGAAGGCAGAACTTTAGAGCAAACTTAAAAGGGATTTTTCATTGAAGCTTTAGGGTGTAACCAGTTCCAGTTGTTTCTACTATATTTCCAAGTCAGAGGAGTCTATGATCATGTTACCAGTTCTCCCTAAATCCGTAACCAAACTGAGCTGTTGATACAGTGACAGAAGCTTGCAAAAGCCCTAAATGGATTTATGTTCTGAGTGCTCTAAAGCAGAGATGGGAGCTTTCCAAGCAGAAAAGCTTCATAGCAAGTTACGGAGGCAAGGTCTGCTGGGTAACTGCAACTATCTCCACTGAGTGAGCAGGGGCCAGTATCCTCCAAATGAGCAGTCAATAACATTGCAGAGCGTGCGAGAATTCTGGTCATGCAATATGTGTCCCCCATCTCATAGGAGGACTCACCCTGCTGTGAGACATGGCTTTCAAGGGGACCAACCACATGCCCCTCTCTAAGATATTCTTTTGGTCTGTAACAGAAGAAAGCACTTGGCTGCCAAAACAATTCCTTTAGTCTGTCTCAGCACTATCTCTACAGCTGAGAGACGCACAGGAAAAAGAGAAGTTGCAGCAGCCTGCAGGCTGGAGAAACTGCGATTGCAAGCTGAAGCTCCATCTTGTTCTAAACTTTGGGTCTCTTGGATTTTGGCAAGTCTTCTCAATTCTTTAAATAGACACTTAAACAGTCATTTGTTTAGAATTGATTTGCTAGTGACATTAGCCAGATGAAGAAGCAAAGCATGTGACCTTAAAATTCTTCAAATGTCTCTTTAAAACTCTTCCATAAAGACCTCTACAAAACATTGGGCAATGTTTAGACAGCTGAAATGTCCTCACACTTTTTTTAAGTATCCCACTGTCAGTTCACAAAGAGTCTGAGTTTGCCACAGCCACCCTTTTTGAGTATGACTCTAATTCATTAAGCCTAGCAGCTCAGATGCTTTTATTTTTGATGATCAAATAGGCTGTCACACTGGCGACAAAAATAGCCAGCACTCTGTAACTACTGTTTGTTACACAGATCCTTATTGTTTAACTCTCACCTTGTATCTCCTTCGTTATGTTTCACTTAACTTTTGCTTCACAAGTGATATTTAGATGCCACATAGAACTACTTGCAGCATTTCCGGTGAAAGACTTTCATTGTTATCTACTGACTCCAACAAAATGAGTAACATCTTAAAAGTATTCAAGGGGGGGAAATCATATTCCATAATCCCAACCTTTAATGAGTCTTGATTTGATAATTTGTATTAACTTCATCCATGTCTGCAGCACATACATGTGGTTGGGTGAACAGGTATATGAAATAACTTTGAAGTGGTGTCTTATAAGGTATGTTTATTGTTCTGCAGTGAAATTTTCTATAATTGTCTTTCTCTGGGAATTTTTGAAATGAAACCTAAGTAGTACCCAGAGATCTAAGCCACTGAGCTCAGTTCTGTCACAAATCACATGTGAACATTCTTCTGTTCTACATATAGCAGTAGAAGTGATAAGAGAAGGCATATCTGAAAGCACATGCTGAAAAGAATACAGGCTGCATCTTTATACTGTGCTTTAGTCTACCATCAGGGCTCTTCGACCCAAGACTGTCAAACAACTGACAGGTCAGCAAGAAGAGAGCAAAGTCTGACCCACTCACATGTGGCTGTTAGTGCCTCACTGAGAAGTTGTTCTCTGCTTTCACAGGCTGCCTGTCCTCCTCCTAATTCCTCACATGCAAAGTAAAGCCTGTCATCTCTCTTAATGCGTGGCTGAAAACATCAGCCACTTATCAGAAGGCGGTTGATCTGGCAGAAGCATGTTCCTAGGGATGTAACGATCAGGTGGCCTTGATCGTGCTTGTGCCATTAAAAATGGGGTAGTGCTGTGTATCCTGTGAGTGTCTCCACACCACAGAATTCTGGATTTTTCTAGTCTGACCTTGAAGTCTTTAATTAGTCCATTATACCAACCCTCTGTCATTTCCTCTCAGCCCAGGAATCCTTTGGTATCCTGCCCTGTTATCTCCAAGGCAAATATGAATAAGGGTCTTGATGATTAGATAAATAGTGCAGAAAACAGATGTGAGGGGCTGCAAAGTGTATACATTATGAATAGCACTGCAATAACATCTTTAATCCCTTAATGAGGGCACTTTGTCAGGGTAAGAGAAGATAGACAGACTGAGGGATTTTGCTGCTGTATACAGAAGCCCAAAGAATTCTCTTAAACTAACAAACATAACCAACATCATCACACATTCTTACTTCTTATTTCATACTCCATGAAACTTGCACTGATTTGCACATGTTTGCAGAAAGGCTATTTTTATTTTCAGGTAAGGATCCTCTTTCATATATTAATATATTTGTCTGTAAATTGAAGGCAGCTCAGAACAGCCAAGATTTACACACCTTTATTGAGTATTTCAGGCAATACTTTTCAAGGTCACTCACAGGATTTGCCACGACCTGGCCCAGTTGTGTGTTTGGAAAGCCCTCGTGTGCTGCATAGATTTGTTTGGGAAAGTTTGCGTGTGCCCAGTAACCAAGAAAGCACAGTCTAAAGAGCTGATGGCCTGACACTGCACTACTTCCCAGAGCCCTGGGGGATGCCTGCTAATCCTGTAACACATCTAGGCCCTTCTGGGGGGCAGGCCAGATTCCTGTCCGTGATCAGAAGTAGCATGCAAGAGGCTTGTCTTGTGGTCTTATGGCATTTCTGCCACCAGACCCAGATGGAAACCAGACGTGAAACAACATCTTATTCCAATAGCTAAGAAACTCCAAAGGTTTGGGTTATATTTGGTATTAAAACAGTGGGAGGAAAGTGGGGAGAGGGGAGGAGGGCTGGCACAATTTTTTCCTGGTCCCACTTAGACTTGGGTTATGGTAAGAAGTCTACTTTCTTTTTTCCCTTTCCTCTAAGTTGTACACCTAACATGTATAACAGAATTTAGCACTACTGATGTCTATGGTTGTTACCCCATACTCACTCATCCTTGGTGTTATCTGACAAATCAGCAGCTACACCCTTTTCACCTTACAGGCAGCAGCAGCTTACGTATGACACCCTCCTGGATAACAGATGCAAAAAATGTTGGAATAAAGAAATAAGAGTAGTGTTTTGTGTATCAAGCTAATACCACAAACCAGTGTACTGATCTGTGTAATTGTTCAGAACAGTGGGGATAAATGAAGCACTTAAAGTTCCTTGAACTCTCAAGGCAGAGTTATCATTAGCTCTCTCCTTAGAAGTGTAAGAGGTCAGGCATGGAAAAGATGAAGAGTTCTGCCTCCTCAGTACATTGGCCAGTATAAAGGATCTGCCATAATAAAAATCTACTCAGAAAAAAAAAAAAAAGGTTGGTAAAGTTTAATGCAATTTTAGTATAAAAGAGAAGAATGCATAGCCACTCATTCCCCTTCAAGTGACAATCTGCTTCCAGCCTTGGCCTTTAAGGCTTTGTGCCACACTATTCTCAAGATACACTGCAACCTGACAGTACTAATCTTACATGGAGAGAGCAGGGTAAAAATTGGGAAAGTATCTAAAAAAGTTGTCTGTCTGTCTCTCTAAATCACAACCAAACCATCTTAATCTGAACGAGTGAACAGAGGCCTGGTAGGGAGCACGAAGACCATCAAAGCCAGTCCTCCACAGCTATAGACAACCAAGCAACAACTGCGCTGGCAGATATATGCAGGCTCTTTTGCAAGATTTCCAGGACTTCCAGCATCTGGCTGGGCTGGAAACCCCCAGCCTGTGCTGTGGAGCATTAAGACAGTACTTCCATTTCAGACTCCAGCTGGAACTAGGGACCATAGCGACAGCCATGAAAAAGAATCTCTATTAACAAAAAAAAGGGACCCTTTGAACCAAGCTTTTCCAAGCTGCCAAGAGGAGCCACAGAAAGCATTTGAGCAGACACTGTTTCAAGCAGAACAGAACTGGAAAGACTGGAGTTTGCATCCATCTGGGTGAAATGCAGGCAGGTGGTATATTGCAGTGTCATGGCACCGTCAAATAAGGAAAGGCACTGATATCTTCTTAGAATGAAAAGTTTTCTGGAATCTCTTCTGTATGTATTATTCTAGATGCTATCACAACAATTATTTGATTGCAGTATATAAATTGTCTCCCATCAGGATTGGGACTTCATTGTAATGGGTGCCATGCAGTCCCTGCCTTCTAAAATTATTATATGAAACATCATAAGAGATCTGATTTTATGAGTGTTCCTGGTTCCTGATTCCAAACACTCACTAAATTATCTCCTGCTTTCTTTGATTCCAAGAACAACCAAAACCAAAGAGAGTTAGGAAAACATTTAACTCACATTTGAGGAGGTGGCTTCACTCAACATAACCTTTCTTATTACTAACAGAGACATTGCCAGATAGTGCTCTAAGTGATACAGCAACCCTTTTTGTGAAGGTTTCAGTTTCTCCAGTCACTGTTCTCCTGGACATACGGTCTTCAGTGGTGAATTATTATAAATCTTGAACCTTGTAAGTTCAAAACCAGAGATTTCAACCTTGCCTTTCCACTCTGCCTAAATTCCATTAGCACCTTAGTGAACCCAAGGGAAGCTGCAAGTCCTTAGCACTGTGCAGATCAGAAAGAGAAACAAAGATCCAGCCCAGCCATTTGTACTATTCTGCATATCATGAGAAATAATCAACTTCTAAGGATCTCCCACATGTTTTATACAGTCAGTGGCTGCTCTGAATAATGCCTGATCATATATTATTTAGCCCCAGGTTTGGGGGTTTGTTTGGGTTTTTTTTGCTATGCTGAATCCATACACCATATGAATTCAAAATGTAATTGTAAAAAAGTCACCTTTTATTCTAGCAAAAAGAGGATGCAGAAATACCAGAATAGGAGGCCTTTCTTACCTGTGGTATTAAAAAATCTTCACTCTTTAATCTTCCTCCAATTTGTTTCAAATGGCATGAGGGAATAAATAGGCATTAGCCAGTCATCCCCATCTCACAGCTTTGATCAGTTTGTAAATGAACTTCAAGACAGCTAATCATTCTCCAAGTGGGGAAGCTCAGCATCATCAGTGATGAATCCCTATTTTTGTGACGAGGTCTATTTCCATCTGTGCTGAGACTTCCTAACACATGTGGCAACTTGTGCACCGCTGCATAATGAATTGGATTGGAAAAATTGGAAAGCTTTTCACTCCTTCTATATACAGAGTGGGCACAACGCCAGACCTGGGATAAGGAAAGGTGCCAAGTTTCCAGTTGTCATAGTCACTACTGCTAAAAAAGAAAATGTGCACACATATACGTAGATGTATATGTGTGCATGTATATAATCTACTCTGCACTTTCTCACTTTTATTCAAAGTAGCCAAATTTGGGATAGTTAATTCCTGTCTAAATTTTTTGAGGGAGAAGGGGCAAGTCTCTTCCTTCTCCTCCAGTTTTGTATTGCACAGAAGTGGGTCACTAGCAGGTAAATAGTGCTTCCAAATCTTACAAAGCAGCCATGAAATAATGCACATTGACTACAAATTACATCTTATACATTTAATAAAATTAATGGAAAACAATGATTAAGAATAGATGTAAATTTAATTCCAGTCACACTTACTTTTGCCTTTATAAATAGACATGAACAATTTCCTCTATTAAAGCCAAAATTCACTTCCTCTTCAAAGTGTTTGGGCATATCCCTGTAGTAAGGCTGCTCTCTGATGAGGGAACAAAATTAGCACTACACTAATCTCAGCATGGGCCCAAGCGTGCTTCACATTAAAATACATTAGTCACTATATTCTGCCCAGAAAAGCATCACGTAGCTAAGGGGTCATGGAGCAGGCAGACAGCCTAGGTTTGGCCTGCTTTGTGTCTGTGTCACACTGAACTGAACTACAAGCACCCCAGGTCCTAGCGGTGCGTATAACCTAGTCAGGCCAAGGAGCTCGCTGTGCTTGAACGTGCTTGCTCATCTGCATTTTGTCAGGCAGTCTGACTAGCCCGTATAACCCTGGGGATGTCTACACCACAAAATGCAGCTACCACCATGCAAGCCGGTGCTTCTAAACGACGCAGTGTAATACTTCCATTAACATAGGCTGATATTGGGCTGTACTTTGGCTATGAAGACTATCTCTTGGCAAGACAGTTTAATTGAGTGCCTCTTTTACATGGCTTTATTGCTTCCAGTCCCTGAAGCTTGCTCAAATGTTGCTAGTTTGGGGTATCTGTATAGGGGAGTAGCACAGTACTGTGCAAGACGAATACAGGCTTAATGCCATTCTGAGTTTCACACCTGTAAAGCAAACAAATTCTATGTCTGCTTGGGATGTTATTAATAAGTGTTTAAGTTAATCTAGACATACATGCTGTAGCAGAACTCAGAATCTGAATATCATGTTCAGTTGTAGAAATACCAGTTTAGGCTCCTGAAAATGATAACCACACCAAGCTCAGTTCCACCTGATTTACCCTACTGTGTCACGAGCATTAATTAAACTGCATGCAGATCTGGCAGTGTCATACAGCAGTTGCCTTGAACATGTGACGGCAATTTAACAGATTGCTCCTTAAAAATAGTGTGTGCCTCTGAATGTTTTGACCCAGCAGCAGTACAACGATTCCCTCAGATTAGAGGCAATAAATATTTTCCTTTATTTCTGCCTGATAATGTCTCTTGAAGAACTGCAGTATAATGAAACTTGAAAACTATGTGACAAAATACAGAGATGAAGATTACTGAGCAAAGAAAGCTGCACTTACAAAGAGAAGCAAGCAGTGATTTTCAGCAACATAGAGAACTCTCATAGCTGCAAAGCATCAACATAAACAAATAAATCCCGTTCTTTGTGAATTCAGAATGGAGCTCTAATTATACCACACCAATGAAGTCCATGACATTGCTGGAAACATAGACCAAAGAGACAAAATGTTTTGCAGTCATTTTTTATACACTGTAACCTTTGCTGTGAAAAAAAAAATAAAATAAAGAAGAAGAAGAAAGAAAAAAAGAAAAAAAAAAAAAAGAAAAAAAGAAGGCTTCTAAGTAGGGTGAGAAGATGAGGAGGAGGAGGGGGAGTGGATGGGTGGGACCCCAGACCGAGTGTCTCTTCCCTTTAGAATTTTTTGCACATGTCAGCATTCGACAAGCCAGCGGTATTGTTCAGGGCAGACCTTATTAATTACTGTTCAGTAGGTGGCAGATGATAGCGCCCACAACTGCAATTGTCATTGTGCCACCAAACATCCCATTGAATACACTTGCCAAAGCAGCAGCCTTTAGATGAAAAAAGCAAGCACAAGCAACGAACAGACATCTGTGATCACCTACAGGGGCTGCCCTGGGGATTTGCCGGTCTTTGGATTCTCCACCTTGTGATTTTCGATGCCCTAAGAAGAGCAGCCCCTCCTACCCTTCTTTGTTCTTTAAACTATGGGATCTTGTTCTCATCAGGGGGTGCCGTGCTCTGCTGACTGGCTGGATGGGCATGATAAGCTTTTGTTCACATAAACCTGTACTGGTCATATAGAAAATATTCTTCCACAACCATGGAGTCTAGAGGAGCAAGCCAAAGCAAATGGAAACTCTAAATACTATTGTTGAGTGAAGGTTTCCAATTTTTTAGCTATGTAAGTAAATGGAGTGTTTATTTTTAGAAATGAAAATATCATAGAATCATAGAATCATATCAACTCCATCCTGTCCCCCTCCCCCAAACAGATGGAAAAAGAAGTCATGCCAACCTATATCAATGACAAGCATGTTCCAATACTTTGGTGAAAAAGTTCAGAAACAGTTTATACTCAGGAAAATACTAGTCATGTGTTTTCCGGCCAAGTCAGTGGCAGCTTGGGTTATCTGCAGCAAACATGCCAGTTAGACATGCCCAGAGAAATGTCAGGCTTTTCCACTCCACTAACTCATAAACATAATTCTGGTCAGTAATACTGATTTCTCACTTGTTTATGCCAGGATATCTTTGCTTAGCCCTTCCGCCTTCCTCACAGCAAACAGTTTCTGCCAGTGATGCATTCTGATATAATTCCAGGATCAAGTCTAAATGCAATACCTGCTCCAAGCCAGCTCTCCATGCTGGAATGGAGTCTAACTGGACCTCATGAGCAAACATTATCATGATCTTGTTCAGCATGCTAGAGGAAATGTTCAAAGACAACCTGTAGACTTCAGCAGATGGTGCTAATTTGTTTGTGGTAATTGTTGCCCTTCTAGTTTCAGGAACGAATCTAATACAATATACTATTGAGGGCTCTGGTTTTGTGAGGATAGGCATTTTGGAGATAAAGCACAGTCATATGATTGTGACTGCAGGGAGATTCCAGTTTTTGAATACTTAACCAAACTCTGGTTATTTAGAGGTTCACCCATTACTTACAGACCAGATGGGATGAGGAATTAATTTGTATTGCTTGAAAGCTCGTACCCCGGGAACTATTTGTTGTATTCACCTTTTTTATTGCTAAGTTGTTCTTCCAGTTCTCAGCATGCCTCTCTGCTGTGTTCCAGGAACAATAAGAAAGTTCTCCCATTGCAGACTCAACGCATGAAAGTTTCCATGCTTGTAACCTAACCCCATAAAGCCTAGAAAAAGTCAAGCTGAGGTGGCCAATGATTTCCTTGAAATTTACAGAGTGCTGCTTAGGTTCTGGTAAGCAGTTTCTTAACAACAAATTTCTTGTTTACTGATCATGATGAACAACATCATATTGAAGTTAGTTCTTTGTCATAAGACACACACATGCTACTGCTGAAGCCTGCTTTTACTCTTCCCAACACATCACCATGTCCAGAATCTTCTGTTGCCAAATCAGGACTGTGGGGTAGACTTTTTTTTTCAAGCAATACTGTTTCATGCAATGGAGTTAGTCTCTCATAATGATGGGTCGTAAGAGAGCAAAGGATGAGAGAACAGTCTGCCAGTGCTGCCCTACTACAGCACACACCCAGAATATAATCTAATTTACACTTCCCCAACTCTTTGCTTCACTTTTAATTTGATAAGAATAAACTTAAGCTTCCAGCTGGAAGTGACTTATCTTTCAAGACCCTTTTGTTCTGGCATCATTTTGATTTGCTTCAGAAGCTCACACAACCCCTTTTATATACTAGGAGGGGCAGTAACAGAACCCACCAGCTGTGGCTGTCTACATAAAATTAAAAAAGAGCTATGCATCTCCTCAGTATTTAACAATTTGCCCTGTATATGAACCTGAGCGTTACACTGAGATCAACATGTAAAATGGTTTAAAAAGACAGGGATTTCACTAGTCTCCAGAGAAAAGGAGGGCTGACCCATTTAAAAACACCCCTTCTCTTCCTTTGTATTGAAAAGTGTTTTTGGAAACCTGCACGTAGGAAAAAAGCAGGCCATAAGCAAGCCATCCAAGTGGATAGACTAGAAATAGTTTTGGCTTGTGAGCACAAGACGACACATATCCCATCTTGGGGATATTATGCCAAGATAAATGTGTTGAAAAGCAAAGCAGTCACTGGGCTTTTATGCAGACAGACCATACCTCCTAATAAGCACAACCTGTGAAGTGTATGAGGATTGCAGACCCCACAATGGAACAATAAAGGAGAGATTTTGTGTGATTCCTCTGGAGAGACAATTATTATTTATCTCAGAAACATATAAAAAAAAANACTGAACAATGACAAGGTAACCTTGGTTTGAATTATTTTTTTAATGCCAGATGACAAATATCAAAGATCTAATTTTTCATATCATGGCAGTAGAGTATGAAAATTTAAAACCAGATAAGAAGAAGAAGAGAAACATCATTAAGAAGGAATAGGCAGTGGGCTATGGAATCGGAGTAGTAGAGTAGTAGGGTGCAAATCAGGAGGGATTCTGGACTAATTTCCTTATACATATGAAATATTTGAAACGTAACAATCATCTCCACTGCAGCCAAAGGCTAGAGCAGTAGCAGAGTGATCAGGTTTTCCAGATCTTCAGAGGGGACCAAACAACATGTTCTACCAGTCTCCTGGCTTATATCTGAAAATAATTTTTTATTTATCCTCACATAGTGCTGAAGGGATACAAGATGTCTGTCTTTTCTGAGGGCAACACAGTCCACTTATGTTTAACTCTCATTGCAGTAAGAGCAAATATGAGCCTTTTCAATTCTGCTAAGGAATATAAATGTGTACCCCTTGAGAAGCCCAAACCTAATCTTTATCTTAATCTTTTATTCCGTAATGCAGCCACAAAGAAAGCTGGATGGAAGATCTACTGACTACATGTTACTTGGCCAGTCATAAAGTACTGACCAGCTCTATCCACATATCACAGATGCCCTTACAGCCCAGTTGAAACACCTTCGTGAGTCTCCTAAATAACCTGAATCCATATATGTGCATTGAACTAAGACAGCTTTTGAAGCCTTTTCTGTCTTTAAAGTTGAAAATTAAGAAATGCATACAGGTAGGTATATCTGAGAGTTTCACAGTTATTTTTAAATTAACTTTTAAAAAATGAAGAATGTAAAAAAAGTGGAAGTTACTAAGAAAATTAAGAAAAATAACATGTAAAGTATGAACTAGAATTTGAACAAGCTTTCCAAACAGCATGATACAGCTCTTCTCTCATTAAAGTGGATTTTTCTTAGGGTACTGTTGCACAATCGGGCACCGTTGTATGACTCACCACTTAGGCATTCTCCAACCTGCATGGAGAATATGACAGCACAGAAACAGATGGATACTGGCTGCCCAATGTGCCAGTGGTGCCTTGCTCCAGTTCACACTTAGCTGTTTAACTCTCTTTAGAAAGCACAGTTTTGACCTTACTCCTCCCTTTGTGTTACTGTGCAGTTTAACAGCTTCTGCTGAGTATCTGTCAGGAGAACAGAAAGCACATTTTTAGACATCTAGCTCAATTTGCATTGTGTAAGGAGTTTGACCACCAAATTCAGGACTGTAATTCCATTTTCTGACCTGGCATCTAAGTTAGATATTGTAACACTTGGTCTTAGCTGCATCATGGCTGGGATGCAGCTCAAAGTGTGTCAGTTCTCTGTGCAATGTGAATTTGTACAGTATTACATAGCATTGCAGTAACTTCATGTGAGTGAACAAAAGCATTGAAAATTGTGAGACAGCTATGCTGCAGGGGAATGGAGCTGTACAAATGCCTTCAAAAGGTGATAACTATACTGAAAAATGACTAGTGATTTACCAGCATGTAAGGTCTATGGTGGCAGAGCAGAAGGGGGAATTGTTTTTCCAATGCCCGTGCTTTTCATTTCTCCAGATGTTCTAGTACTTCCATTCATGGCTTTCAGTACAAAGTTCATTAACATCTGCCTGGAAGTCTTTGTGGTTGTTGTTTTGCTGGTGTTCAAAAGCACTTTCCATTCTTGTCAAATGGTTTACTTAATTGAAGGCAGCCGGACACTCAGGTGGTAGACTATAACACGCTCCTGCCACGGCTTCCTTTTTCACGCTCCTTCCTCCTAGCTTTGTTTTGCAAACACTGATCTGTTTCACTTGCGTCTGGGATTTCTTTCTTTAAAAGCTGTGGCTAACACATGTTCTTCTCCAACTGGGAACTGAATGTGTCTTTGCTAATGTCCCTCAGATGCTGACTTACTCCTACATCAAGTTCTCTTGGATTTCTTCCAAAGCAGTGGGGTTAGCATCATCTCACGTTGCCTTCTACGAAGTCCTGGGCAAGTCCTCTGTTTGTAAAAGATAAACAGCTCCCCAGGCCTCAGTGAGCTGATACACACTCAGCTAGAGGAAACTGATAGCTGTTTTCCCATGCCTCACATGCCTTCTTACTTTTCCCTGTAAGCCGCTGTTTGGTAATTCCAGTCCATAAATGGGATGAAAACTGAAAAAGTATGGTTCTGCTTCTTTATTCTAGAAAAGGGGAGCATTACACTAAAAAAAATAAAAATCAAAGTTACAGAGGAGAAAATTAACCCGCCATCCTGACATCCTTTTACCCTGTTTCACAAGATGTGAACTGGGGCTGCCAATGAAATTCAATGGCTTGTGACATAAATCTAAAGAGAGATTATTGTATGCAATGCATAGTCAGATGGCAGCGTTCACTGCTGCAGGGGGCACAGAGCTACCACTGAGACAGGGGTTTTACGCAGCCAGGTGTAACTGCAGTGATGTGGTCTGAGAAAAAGAGGATAATCAAATTTCATGCTTCAAGACATGAGCTGATTATTTTCTGAACCCGGCAGGCTACTGCACCCTCTGCAGCACCCACCCTTCTGCTGGGTGCTTTACGTAGGCTTCAGTCTGTTTTTCAAGGCCATAGTTGAAGAGAAGACACCAATGTACAAAAGAGGAGCAGAATATACAGTGATTAGCCTTGGCATCCTCTTCCAATCCTGAGGACAAAACAGGTATGATGTTCTAAACGTTGTTCCTATTTTCTTCATGAAGCAACTTTGCTGGAAAACAACAGCACTTGGAGGGGGCAAACCTCAAAATATGTGCAAGTGTGAATAACTTTTTTCTAATTTTATTTTTCTTCTCAATGTGAAATCTTGTTTTGAAATTTAATTTCTATGTACAAAGTGCAGGCGTTTTAAAAGATCAAAGTGAAGCAATGTTTTTAAACTACTGAAACAACATTTCAAGAAACTCAGTCTTATTTTTTTCTATTTCTACTAGCAATTTTCTAGATTTCACTTTTTCATTCCAGTAAGATGAGAAAATAATCAGAAAAAACCAGTTTTCTTATGGAATAGAAGAACAAAATTTCCTGTTATTTCTGTGCTTAGGAGAACACAAGTCCAGCTACTCCCTATTACCTACGGAGATATGAGTAAACAGGACTAAGGCTTCAGTTTCTGTTTCTCAGCTACCAGCAGATCAGATCGCCGTACCGGGAGATGAAATTAAAACAAGTGTAACACACTCTGCATCGAGAGAGGCAACATTGCTCCTGGATATCTGTGGGATTTTCAAAACCCAATATTTTTGTGAAAGAGGTGAGTAAAAAAAAATTCTTATGTCAAACATAGACTGAAGAATATTGACTTTCAATCAGCCCTAGAAAGATAGGAGCCACAAACATTTTGACTCACAAACATACAGATAGATTAAAATAAGAGCCAGAGTTGTCCAATTTATTTGTCTCTCAGACACAGGTACTGTATGGACAGCTAAGCTGATAGAAATGAGCATCCTGAACTGCTACAAATTATGCCTTATTATCAAGGAAACCAACAGAGATTTTGGGTTTTCACAGTATAGCACACTAATCTGCAACAGTACAGCACCTGTTCAGTATCAGCTAAGCCACTCATACAGTGCTGTAAGGACTCTCCAAGGGGTAAGGAAACTCGGAGGGAGAGAAGTGAAGCAGGCAGCAGCAGGTGATAATCTCTGTAGCCTAGGTCTATGAGTCAGAGCACCATGTACTTTACTATAGGTCACTGAGAAGAAGGATTTGGTAGACCTGCAACACAAAATCTGCTCTTCTGGATATCAACGTGTCACTTTACAAAGCCAATTTCCTTCTTTTGACCTTAAAATATAAGTATTTTCCAACTGCCCCTCTCATTTCCCATGGAACAAACTAAACCAAACCAAAACAAAAAAACTCCAAAAGCCAAACTACAACAGAAACAAATCTCTATTAAGTCCATATAGCTGCTGAAGGAGATAAAAGTAGTAAGGGGTTTTTTATAAGAACTGGACTGTCACAAAGATGCTAGCTGCTGACATCCAATGTCAGAGTAAGGCTTGCAGGCTTTTCCATGGCAAGCACTAATAAGCAGCAGAGAAAAAAAAAAGAGATTGTTTTTAATATTTGGAATATTTCTCAGGTTCTATTCTGAATCACTTTGAACTTCAGAGGCAGCAACCTCTTGCTAGGTTTCAACCATGATCAAAACAAGTTAAATGGGACATTGTGAGAAGTTTCCATTTTAAAGCATTTGAAGGTTTTGCACCATTAATTTGATTCTGCTTAAGTAAATCTAGTAAAACACTAGAACATCTTGTAAAAGTTGCAGAGAAGAGAAGCCTGTCATTCAGTCTCACATTCCTCCTACACTGCGCTCCAAGTCCCTAATTCTGTTCTGTCCCCACAATCCGACACAAACAATGTCTCTACAACCTCCCAGCCTCTGCAGGAACAAGGAGCTCAAGTCCAGCTCTCATTGACTCCAACAGAGGCTGGAGAGGTTCAAATATGGGTCTAGCTGTCAGTAAGTTCTATGTCACATAAATAAAACTTTTATTGACGCTTAATCACTACTGAGGTGAACAGAGCTAATTTGCTTCCCCTAAAGCCTCTTCTGGGTAAAGTCAGAATTTCCAAAATTTTTGTTGTTTGGACAAGAGAAGTGGCAAATTGCATGATCCTTCTCATCTTTAAGTGCCAGGAAAGGATCTTGGTGAGAGAAAGGAAAGGAGACATCTGTGGCAAACATGGTTTGGAACAAGCTTCTACTAAGAGTCTTTGGCAACAGATGAGAGCTTTCCACCACAATATCATTATTTCCAGTTAGCAAATTCAGATTTCATGACTGCTCTCAGGAGACCACTGTCCTGCTACCATGAATCACCAGCATCACTGAATGACCTTCTGCAAGTCCAACAGCAAGTCTGTTCCTTGCATTCAAGCAGAAAATAAGGCTTCATTAGCCACTCTCCATGTCAAAACCAGTAGCACAAGAAGTGCAAGGCTTATTACCCATTTATTTGCTGCAAGGACCACAAAAGCATAACTTCATTCTTTCTCCCTCTCTAACAATTTTTCTCCTTTAAATATTACCTGTACTATATTCGGAGCCCATAGTTCCAATTGAGATCATTGTCACACTGCTGTAAATGGTCTCCATAAATGCACACAGTAAATCTTCACTGTAGAATTAACTCAGACTTATTCACAGTTGCCCCACTCTGAACTTATGTACTCACAGCAGTGTTGTGGAGTTATCAGCTAAAAGGCCTAACTGAGGCTCCCTGGTTGATTAGAAGTCCCAGAGGAACTCAGGTAGCTGCATATAACTGGCACTTAGTTAGCAAGTAGGAACTGGTATGGAAACTCGGTTGCTCTGGAGATCAAATCAGAAGTCTGCATTGCATATTCACACAGCTCTTCTGCAAGGAATCCCCCTTTTCATCTCTCTCTCTCTCCCTCTCAACCTCTCAGATTCCCTACTCCTTCTCTCACTATGCAGGGTCTTTATTTCTTGTCTCCTTTTCCTGTCTCCTACTTAAAGACTTTCCCCTCCTCCCCATTGTCTGTCTTCTCTCCTGAACTTCTTTAGCAACAGCCTTTTTCTTTTCTTCCCACTCCAGCTCTGCACTGACAGCTCACTTCTGTTCTTTCCAAAGCCTCATTAGTTGCTGGGGTTGCAACCATCTTTGCTGGCTTTTTTCCTCTCATATGCTCACATAACATTATAGATGTCTTGCTCTGTCCAAGAATCCTTGGTGAAATCTCTGTGCTTCTCCCCTCATTCTGGGTCTGTTCTGCCCTGGGCCTAGTGATCCTGCTTGAGTGATGAGGAGCTGCTGCTGTATCCAACCTCTTCCTCCCTCAGAAGTCGTGTTTGGAAAGGGATCTAACCCTAACCCAGCCAGTTGCTAGGCTGGAAGAGGAATAAGTACAGCTGTCCTCCTTACACTCTTACTCCTTCTACGCTCCGCACTTGAAGGGACATTTCCTGCAAAACTGATTTGGAACTATTTGTAAATGAAGTCCAGAGGTACATGCAATACTTTTCACCTAAACAGACTAAAAGGTGAGGAACACAAGATGTCCCAGCTTCTAGATATACGCCTGACACAAGGCGCTGGCATCATGTTTAGTTTTCAGTCCCCACAGAGCCTCTGCTGATGGAAAGAGACGTAGCAAGGCAGCCACATGGTTTTTGTTTATTTCTCTTCTATCAGTCTCTGTCACGAACCTCTCCCACCCCACAAACAATTGAAGTCATAGAATTTCATCTAAGGCTTTCCATCCCTTCATTTCAAAGGCTCTGCTCTCCCAGCACTCTCCGACACATCCGCAGACTGAGGCTCCCTGGGTCAGCCGCCAGCCTGCAGAATGATAAGCCTGTCATAAGCCTAGTATTGTAACTGATTGCAGTTGTGGAAGGGTAATAGGAAGAGAGCGATCTGGCTTTTCTGTTTGCTAGAGACCCAGACAAGGTCTACTCCACAACAATATTTTGGAAAGTCTTTAAAAAGTGATCAGCTTTGAGTCAGGAAAACTAAAAACAGGTTTTTGAGTTTGTTCTGCAGAAAGTACAGACTATTTCATTTTGTTAAACTGCCTCAAAACATTTCAAAGGGTTTACCTGCCACCATATGGTTATATGTATCCTTGTATTCCAGATTCCATTTTCTGTGTAATTTCAACAAAGTATTTCAGATAAGATCAGGCAGAGAAAAACACGAAATGTTTTCATTTCTGAATGCTGAAATATTTTGATTGAAACGATGACAGTTCCAAATGTTATTTTCTTCAGAATTATCATAATGCAATGTATTTTTTTCAGCTTTTTATTTCACTTTGCAATTAAATTAAATTATAATCTTTGCAGATAGTTTTTATAACAAGGTATTGTTATAAAGGGAAGGAATAATCAGACACAGGCCACATTTCCTCTCTTGGTTTTTTTTTTAAGTCCTTCCATAAATTTCACCAAGGAGATTAACAGTATAGGTTAAAAACAGTTTGAAAATGAATGTCTATTTTTATATTGCAAGAATTAGCATGCTGATTAAGTAAAGTACAAACTCCTGTATGCATATTTTTCCAGTGAATGCTCTTGAAAACTCAGTCATATTAAAGCAACAGCAGGATTAGGGTTTGGGGCTTCTAATGGACTAAGCCAATACTTGTCACCAATGTTTTAACACTAAGGCAGATTGGGTTGGTTTGGGCCTGCTTCTTCTCAAAATCACATTCACTAACGCTTCTGAGCAGTCTACAGTCATTAGGACTCATTCTCATACTGTCCCTGTTTGCCAAGGGAATATTGAAGCCATCCCAGAGACATGAAGCAATCAGCCTATGGTCAGAAATTGAATTTCTGTTCTCTGAAATGCATGGCCAGACTCCGTTCATAATTCTTTCCTTTCTATTTTGAACAGGTTTCAGCTTCCAAAAGTCTTTATCTCACATATTTTACCTACATTTAAAAATAAAATTTAGAAATCTCTTCAGTATGTAGGTGAAAACATTCATCTGCTTTTTGTTAACTGCTGTGATCAAAGCATTGAGATACTGAGATTTTCTTGTATAAGAGAATGATCGTGGTAACTTGTGCCACCCCTGTCAAGAGCTGGGATATGGTGCAAGTGGAAAGACAAAACGTCCTCCCCTTACATGTTCACCATCTCACCTGGTCTTGAAAACCCCTATTTTGCTCTTTGAAAGAAGCTCATAAATACGCTGTTGGCAAAGAACCTGAAGCACAGGTTGTTACAGACGAGACTTCTGACATAGCTGCAGTAGAGGGAGCTGTTTTACCGGCTAAGGAGGGGAGAGAAAGTTGGGATTCCTATCTTGGTAGGTACAAAGGAGCATTTTGAGAATAACTACATCAATTATTCCCTTTTACAGCTGCATCATTCTATTGTCCTAGACTATCTGGACTATTAGTATCTGTAGCCTGTAATTAAGCACCGAATCTGTTGAAAATGAACTCCTTTCAGCAGTACAAATACATACCATGAGATAATGGAGTAAGAAAAAGTGGTTTTCTCTCTTAGTGCTCTACTCTGCAAGTGAATCCTGTAACATCCAAGTGCTTGATAATCTAGATACCAGCTGTCAGATATCATCCCAGAGGTGCTCATCATCTCTAATGGCTGCGTGCCGCACAGTAAGACTAGGTTCTGCAGGTGTTTTTCTGACCATGGGAGGTCTTTCTGCAGGCAAGGATCTGTGCTTTGTGGAAAGCTGCAAAGAAACGTAAATCTGTTGCAATTCTGTAGTTATACAGGAGAGGAGGTTAGGTAACCAACAACTGTGCGGAGGCAGCTCCAAGATCACTGCCACTACAGCACCATACTTCTCCAGCTAACCACCTTTACTTAAAGGCCACCTGTTTGGCCAAATGAACTTTGTTTTGTCCTTAGGACTGTGACCTACTACCGTCCCTAGCAATGTATGAAAGCAGAAAGCTGGTGACACAGAAAGGGCTTGCAAGGAGCTCCTCCTTGGCGCATTGCATTTGATCCACAAAAGCAACAAGGGGAGTGAACTTCAATATAAAAGAGAAGAAATGCTTCTGGTGTCAAAGCTCTATGTAAGATCCTTTATCTTTTGTTTCTCCGATGTACTAATTTTATCTGGATTCCTTACTTCTTCAGCTGGAGAAATAAACAGAGTGGAAGAGTCTCTCGTGGAAACTGGAGAACAAAATATCTTGCCATTCCTTTCAAAGAATGATTTAAAATTGATCTTCAGTATTGGGACAGCGGGCTTGCAGTGAGATTCCACAGCCTACCTGTATCCTGGTCTTCCTAAAATGGGATGCTGTAGAGATGAGGAGTCCCTCTCCTTTCCTTATAGGAAACTATCAGAAGCTAAGCTCTGAAAGATGGCACTCAGCCTAATGTATATGTTTGTCTACGGAATACTGTGTGGGCACAGAGATCTGCATAAATGTATCATTGTGTACATTTGGGAATGCATGACCTGAGTGTCTATAGAGGTGGTATCTGCTTAGATACGGTGAAAGAAAAATAATACCATGTGAATGGTATACCCCTGCTTCCACTGATAAACTGAAGGACAAGGTGTTACCTGCTGCCCACGAGCTTTTGGGTATACCCTGGAAATTGCTTTCGGAGATTATGCCAGGCAGAAAGTCTGCAATTTATAGTGCTGTATCTGGCTCTTGACACAGCCTGAGATTGTTCCAGCTCAGATACCTTTTGAAAGAGTTTGAGGACATCAGTTTAGCAAGGCTTTTTACATAGTACTGTGACGAAACCCTAAATTCCAGTAGTGATGGGGGTTTCTTTGGTAAATTAGAGTAGATTAGGTACCAGAGAAGTGAAGTGTATAATGTATCTTACTCACCAGACAGGTGGAGACTGGCCTTTATCCACCATCTACTGAATACATAAAATAAGAGGCCAGTGGATTTTGCTGCGAGCAGTATATTAAGAACAATAGCCCCCTCCTGGTCCATTCAAATGTAGCACATTTGATGCTATTAAACTGTGATATCATCAATTGCTAAAAATCAACTCTTGGATAAAAAGCAGTGGGATCAAGCCAGGAGAGAAGCAAAATAGAAAAATACTTGGGGAATAGCTGGAGAGACATTCCTTTTTTTTGAAGTCGTGCCACTTCAGCATCCTCTTGGTCTCCTCTCCCATTTCTGGGTGCCAAAACAGTACCAACGGCCAAGAATACTTTTTATATATCACGAGCTGTTTGGAAGGATATACCTTTCTTCCTGGAACCAGCCATAGCACAATAAACCAGGATTTTGTCTGCACTGCTGCAATATATCTCTACCTGTGACCAACTGCACATGGGCCACCCAGGAGCTCCAGCTGAATCAACAACACATAGCAACTTGCCTCTTTTCTGGTAAGGGAAAGACAGATGACAACACATTGCACGGGGGCTTTTTGCTATATATTGGTACAACATGGACCCACTTAAGGGCCCTGACAGTGATCTTAAAGGGTTCAATAAGTAAGCTATTCACTGACAGCTAATGGTAATAGGTATCAGTGAAAATGGTTAGAAACAGAGCTAAACAAGGAATCTAGTGTTTTTCATGTGGTTTTCTTAGAGGTCAGGAGGGTCCAGAGATGTTATGCTCTGTTCCATGATGAACTGAAATCACATGAAAATTTTAGATCGGGGATCCGATTAACTACTACAAAGAGATATGTGAAGGGGCTTCTGTTAACAAGAACAAACTCAACAATTTAGATTAAATTCAGAAATATGTTTAGTCTGAAATAGGTAAAACTGAAAAAAAATTCAAGACATTTGAAACATTTTGGATTTGACTTAAAAAAAAAATATTTTTCTTATTTTTCACTTTTGAAAGCATTACTTTTCAAAATGACCTTAAGGGTTATGTACTTTCAGCCAAATCAAGACATTTCAAACAAACAAATATTATTTGCACCACTTTACTTTATGGCCTCTGGGCAGTGGATTTTCAGAATGTGGTTTGCTTCTCTCTCCACCCTTCCTGACCTGATCCCTCTATCTATGGCATTTCCCTCCCTTGATGTGAACATGGTGCCAGAAATACATGTGTTTCCTGCTTCTTGCCACCTACAAAAAAGGTAAACCACAGAAACCCCCACATGCACAACATTAATAGAAAATAAATCTGATTGATCACATATTTTTCTAATAGTTTTTTGGCTTACTTGCTTTGGGTAGAATTATGAAACAAAAAGGACAGAGCCAAGCTGAAATGACTAATTGCTGGGCTGTACAGCCCAATTCCCATCTCAGGCTGGTGCAAAACTGGAATGACTCCAGTGGAGTCCAAGAACCAGTTCCAGGGACACTACACATAAGCAGCTGGTGAAGTACAATGATGCACTTATGGCGTTGGGCAGCCTGACTCCTCCTCTCCTGTGAGCTAAAAGAAACCAGAAAAACTGGGCAGGCTGCACATAGTTTCCTAGCAGTTACCTACGTTATTAAGATGCTGTTCAAAGATAACAAATCACTGGCCAAATGTGTTCCAGTTTGACAAACATCAGAGAAATCAGGAGATGAAGATGACACACTACATACTATATTTAGCTTCTGCTGTAAAACACCTGAAGAAGCCTCACACAATGAAATCTTCCTGACCTTTTCCAAAGGACTACTGTATAGACAAACAGCTCTTCCTTTCTAATCCAAGTGCATGCTCTCGTTTGGCAGCTGACATTCTACCAATATTTAGAAGCTCAGTGAGAATTTCTACCTTTAGGTGCCCTTCTCTCATGCTTCACAATATTCTTTAAAGCCAGCTTCTCAGTATATTTTTTTTAATTATTGCTATTTTGATCATGTGCAGCCTGGAACAGAGGCTCAAGTTCCACAGAATATTTACATGTATTACTTAAATCAATCTCTGTTCAGCAAAACATGTCAACATGTGCTTAACTGTAAGTATTCACTCAAAACCTCTGCAGAGCACAAAAGTACTGTGGGAATGGGGCCTGCCTTCAGTACTGTTTGTACAGTATCTGTGATACGGACATTTCTACTGCAGTTCCTGGTTTTTCGGGGTGATTCATTTCACACCAGAGCTTTACTGTTAATACTCCAGCCTTCCACAAGAGATAAACATCAGCTGTGGCATCTAGATTTAAGGCAACATTTGAAAAGAAGCAGCAAGTCAGAACATAACTTTGCAGATCTTTGTATACCAGTTCTTCTCTTAGTCTTAGCTGGATTTTCAGTTCCAACTGAGGCACAGCCGGTGAATGCTGCCCTTTTGCCTACCTGTCTGCTGTTGGCATCACAGCAAGAGCGTCAAGACTCTGTCACTTTGCAGTGCCACACGCACACTGCAAACGCATGAAGTGAAACAAGTCACTCCCAGCCAGGCACGTACACAGAGTTTTGTGACGTGCATGGTCTGATACCTGGTACCTGATGAAGTACATGATGCACAGCTCGAAATTATTTTTCCTCCTAGCAAAGCCTTGCTTGATTTCTTTGAGCAAGAAGTCCTGACGATTTGCAAGCAAACTGTTCTCTTCAGAAAGATGAACTCAAAATGTATTTCAGTCTGATTTTTTTGGAATGAGAAGAAAGAGCCTCAAGCCAGCCTGTTGTGTAGCACTCAGATTTTATATTAGCCTTTGTCACTTGTGTATGAAAAAGATTGTGCATACGCAGTTTCATTCTTGTATAAAATTGCACCCTTGGGGAAATGAAAATTAAGTTCCATCAGTTCTAAGAAATAATTCGCATGTATAATTTCCAGGAAGACCCGTGGGTCCTAGTAATTTAAGTATCTCAATATCTAAGCCTGAATCTCTAATAAATTTAAAACAAAAGCCTTTAATCAGACCAAATAATATTATCTGTATTTTAAACATCAGTTATTATCTGGTCTATAATTCTGTTTGCATGCACAGATAAACAGTGTATTCTGTCAGGCAGCATGTAGCCTAGTAGATCCTAATTAACCACAGACCAACAGATAAGCAGGACTGAATCACTGCAAAATCTCCATCCTGGAAGGAGCTTTTTGCTGCACTCGGTTTTAGAAAAAAAGTTGCTGACAATATCTCAACTTTAACCAATACTTAGAAAACACCTCTGCCCCAAGTCTTAAGTCATGCATAATTCTGGTTGCTACCAACTAGACACATTTTTTATGTGGAATTTTAACTTTATGATTCTCACATGCTTCTCATGCCGAAGTTCTGAACAGACAGAATTGGTAACTTTATCAGATAAAGTTTAAAAGACCCTATTGATCATTAGGAAGATGGTTTAAGCACTCTCTCTTTTTAAGTATGTGTTTTATAATCAATTGCAATTTTTAAAATCAGATTGAAATAACGTTAATGACAGTGGAAAATTTCATGTACAGTTTGTCCTTGCAATTCACAGCTGCCACTTCCATGCTTAGCCCCCAGCTCTTCCACACCCTCCCATACAGCCTCAATCCTGACAATTCCCATTCACCCTCCAGCCACGTATCACTGTTAGTGGAGGGAACCGATGACAAAATATAACTTCTCCAAACATACCTTGAGTTCATTGATAGTAGCAACTGTTGAATCCCGACTCTCCTGGAGACACTGAGCAAGAGTTTGCCCTTGTTGCTGCCATCTCTTCAGAAGAGGAATCATTGTGTGCATGGATCCCATCTTCCCAACCCCAGCACCAACTACATCCCTGCAGTGATTTCTGGAAAAGCTAATCTTGAGAATTGGCTCCCTGACCTTGAGTACCATTTCAGGTTCAATCTTATATTTGGAAATTCTTGCAACTGAAGTAAATAAATAATTAAATACATAATCCCAAATCCATACAGGACTTTGGATTGATTACCTTAGTAAAAGTTGCAGCTATTCAAAACCTCTCCACAATCTTGAAGAGATCTGTAGATCCACAGGTATGGAGAGGCTTGAGCAGCTATAGAAAAGAGGAGCTCAGTGGCACCAGCAGCTATAAAAGTGCAGATATCCAGAGATGCAAAAGAGTGCACACCCCCTGACACCAGGGTTACTTTGATTTTTCAAATGTTCACAGCTGACAATACTGTCAGATGGCCAGGACATGGGGAAATGTCCCCGGGAGGGGCAATCCAGAACGCATCAGCTGCTATGTGTGGTCCTTTAAGGACTTTTTCATTTGCCAGGGAAGAAGCAGCAAATAGAAGGCAGTAGTGAAGAAACAGTAGTGGCTTACTGCTTCCATGCAAATTCCAACAAACAATAATGAGGTGTGTGGTCCCAGAATATAAAGGGACCAAAGAAAGGGAAAGATACCCGTCCTGAGATGCACTGCCATGATTTTGAGGAATTTTGCTCACAATATATCTGCAAAGTAGGTGAAGAAGACAATCTGGAATTGACAAAACTGGATTGGCTAAAGTTAAAAAGCACTCTGAGGCAGAACTAAGACTAGGCACAGGAAACCTTATTTGTTTACATGAATAGTTGTATCATAAATATAACAAATATCCACACATATCTACATATGTAGATAAATGTATGGTGAAAACAGTGATGTGGCATTCAAGTGCACTACACAGGTGATCAAGCATCAGCAGATAACATGGGAAAAGATCCAAAAGAGTGTCCAGAGATGTACTTCTTGCTGACTCCCTGTGTACCTTCTGGGCCCATCAGTCTGTCTGCAATGAGAAGTTTCCAGCAGGTAGGAAAACTGAGAAAGCCAGCCCCAGAACTCTCAGGACTTACAGTGGCACTCACTCCTCCAGAGAGCAATGTGCTACAATGCAGAGACCTACCAAAGTGCCCCGTAAATAAATCATGGATGATGGCGACTTCCTGACCTCTCACCTTATGTTCTAAACCCCACCGTTATAGATTAAGCTGTTAAAAAAACAAGTCAAACCATTGTAACAGTGACCATCATTACCATGGTGTTTGGGGTTGCTAAAATTATGGTTACAGGAGGGAGGAGTAGATGGAGGGAAAGAAGGGAAACTTATCCAGTTCCTATAAACTAACTCAGAAATTAGAAATTAAAACCAAGAATCTCATCTACTTTTTGTTCCTTGAGTATGACAATTATTTTTTTCATAGAAACTTTTTGTCAATATCTCAAAGTGCAGCATTGTTCCAACTGAAACATTTCACAAACATCTATTTGCAAAATTTTTCCAGCAAGAAGATTGACACTTTTCTTCTCCTCCCATTCAAAACTTTTTTCAACTAGAAACAGCACTTTGCTTGAAAGGTAATTTTATTTCATAAAATTAAATTTTAAAGCATCTTAGAAGATGCAACACATCATTTGATTCTTAAAAAAAAAAAATCTCCCCTTTTACAATTAATGATAGAAAAAAACAGCAGCAAAACAGATTTTGGTTTTGAGTCATGGAAAAAACTGCAAATAAACAATTCAGAGGCCTAAGCAAGTTATTTGAGTTAAACAGCTCTCATTTCTTATTGCAAAGTGTCCTACAGTCCAGTTGTTTGACTTGGCAAATGGTTTTTTTTAGTAGGCAGCATACAGTGCTAGCTGCTATCATGCATTAGTACCACCATACCTGAACCCTGACAACTGCATTTTATAGGTGGATCTTTCCATTAGATCTTTGTGAAACCACAAAATCCCTTTCCCTTCCAGGGTCAATAAACAGCTTAGTCAAGGTTTTGACTATCTGTTTCATTTCATTACATATCCCTTGATTTATAGTTCAGGAAAGGCTGTAAATGAGGACATCACATTTGCAATCCAACCTGAAAATGTTTTCAAAATCAGCAACAAAAATCCTCACATGAAGTCTTATGAAAACAATCCCCTGGGGAACCATGTGCAGTGCAGCCTAGTTAGCTTCTGTGTTTACTGAACAGGAGAGATGAATGGCTGACTTTGATTTTTTTCCTAGGTGTGCAAATAAGGAGCATTAGACTTGCTTATCCTGAAGTGTTTACCTTCATCTGTCAGTGTAGGGAGCTGAACACGTGGCTCTGTGCCCCGGGGGAGGCACAGGCCAGGAGATGCAAGGTTGAGTTAATGTGGCTTGGCAGAATCACATGGTACCAGAAAGGCAGAAGAAGGCAGACTGTCAATTAACAGGGGTAGTATGCACCAGAAATCATAAAACAGAGTTTCTAGATGCTCAGTCAACCTACCTCATTCAGACATCAGAGTCACCAATGAGTACATAAAACACAAGAAAAAAAGAGGCAAAACACTTTCGGAAATATACACCAAAACCCTGCTACAAGCCTACCTGAATTTTAGGGTCATTAAATCCAAAGCCTGCCTAACGCTCCATATTTATCAAGTGATCTGCTATATTAAGAGTGTAAAGAAAGCCCGTCTTTAAGTTTTCTGTTTCTTAAGTGGTTCAAGGCATATGATTGACGTGGCCAATGACATAAAACCCAGTAGCATCGCTGGAATCCCCTCCACCCAGAGCTGTAGCAAGGTACGTTATGCCCTCAGGCATGACTCCCCCCAGTGTACAGCTGGCAGAACAAAAGTGCCATATAGGAATAATCTCAAATAATTAATCTCATGAACAGCAATTCTAATGGTAGTTCTGGGATATGGGATAAATATGGAGACAGAGTCCTGTAAGCATGCACATAACCTTGCATTATCCAAGCCATATTTTGGTTCATAGACAGGCATACTTTAAAAACATATGGGACCACTATGATCATCTATAAAAAACCACACAATGATTTAGCAGCAATGCTGTAGCACATGTTTAATCTGTAGTGTACCTTTTAAAGTTATGATGGGTGTCTTTACAACTACCTGACAGTGATAGAGAATCCACCACCCTTTTGGCAATTTACTGCATTAGTAAATTATATTCTGTTATATAAACTGTTAAAATATTTTTTTTATTAACAGACTAAAACAGAAATCTCTCCCTCTTGTGGGTGTGTTGTTTGAACTTAGATAAGATTAATATTTTGAGCTTCTTAAGCCTTTTGATCCAAGGCAGGTGTTCAAGACTTTCAATCATTCTTTTCGAACTGTAAAGGACTGGAAAAAGAGACACAATATCCTTGAACGAATCAGTACAAACACTAGTCACACTTTGAGCTGGTCAATACATTTATATTTTTTTCAGCTAGAAATGTTTTGCTGGGAGTTCCTGATTCACTCTCACGCAGTGCAGTGGTTGAGGTGAAACTTCAATCAGGAAGGTCAGCCAGAATGGAATTTCTGATCAAACTGCAAAAGCAGCCTTTAGCACAGGCAACAGTCTGTAATGGGGCAGTCACAGGCATAAACAAAAATGTCACTGAAGTTTCTCCTCTAGGACAAATACATCAAGGATGTGAACTTGGGTATCACAAGTCTTGGGGTTTGTTTTTTTTTTTATAGGCTATTTTGGAACGTTTTGTTTGCATGGCAATGCGCCACAAAAACAGAATTTGAAATACCTTATCTATTTTTAAATTTCTTATTCGATGATCAGCCCCAAATATTTCAGTGAAGGTTTCATTAGGTTTATAAACAGAAGTAATGAACTTTCCTTATCCTACTTGCCATTCCTGTCACTATATTCTGCCAGCAAGCAGAGATTTAAAGCAGAAAGTTTAAAACAACTCTTTCAACTGCAAAGGTTTTCTCAAGAAAAAATGTCCTTTTCATGTTTCTTTCTAAAAATCAAATGCACCGTTTCTGTCTAGGTCATTCTGCCCTAAATTACTAGATCCACATCTCCCCCAGAAAGAATTAAGAGGAATCTTACCATTCTGCACTGGCACGCTCACTCTTAGGTTGACAGGAAAACTTAAGGCCTTTTCGTGTGGCTTATGAAATAGCTGACAGGCAGGAGGTGCAGAACAGAGGCCAGAGAGGGTGATGGCCATGGTAAACCTGCCTGAAGTGCCAAGCAGCTCGCTAGACTGAGAGCTGTGCAGAGGCTTTGTACACCGTAGTTTGGAGATGGAGGCACCCTGCTTCTGTTCTCACACACTCTTTATTAAATGGGCTTTTGTTAGGCTTATAGTTAAGATTAATGCAGCTCAATGAAATACCAGCTCACTGACTCTTCATTTGATGGGTAAATTTCAAACTGGACAAGTAATTACAATATCTCACCCGCTACAATTTAATGTATTCCCAAAGTTCAAAGAACTATTCAACAATAAACAGCTGTTGCTAATATTAAAGTTATTTCCCACATATTAAAATGCTCTTGATGCAGTTATACAGGGAAAATTATGATTTAAGACACCAGTTACTTTGAGATAAGAAAAGCTACACTTTACCATTCCCATAGCACCAGCCACTGTGGGGCAAAGGCTTATGCAAACAGAGTCTTTTTAGTATTTGTATTCATACTGTCTTTCTGCATATAAAAGCTTGGGTCTAAAATCCAGTTTTCATCTCTTTTCCTTCCTTTATAAAAGGACACAGAACCTATGCTGGAGCTAGGCTCTTACACCATGCTAATGTACACCTCACCCCTCCCAGTCATGACAAGAGAAAACTGGGAGATGCCTTCCTCCGTGGCGTACCTGCCTAATGACAGGAGCAATTCAGCCTCCAAAAAGCCATTTTTATTTCAAAGTAGCAGTGGTAATAACATGAGGTGCCTTTAAAAGCACACTGCAATTTCAGGTGAATGGCACTGATTGCTGCATCTCATTTTGGTCTGTAAAACGAGAACAGCAAAAGCACATTTATCACAGGACTTACAAGTCTGAGTGTTTGTTTCTAAATCTTGCAAGAAGAAAAAACATTACTTTCAGAAGTCCAAAGAAAAAGAAAGTAAAGAAAACAAGCTCCAAACTTCTTGTGCTCAAAAGCCCTATAGTTCTTTTGGTTGTCATGAAATGCCAATTTCCTGATTTTTTGGGGGTTTGATTTCTGATTTGGGGATTTGACAACACTGTATGCACTTTCCTAGCGAGGAATGGAAAAATGTACTCAAGTGGTAAAGATCCCTTTTGCTTGTTGAACGTCTGTGAGCCTTAGAGAGGTCATCCTCACCATCCCTCTCATTATATACTCTCTGCTACACCCCTGACTGTGATGCTTGTAACCTTTTTGGCTGAACCAGCTGCCTAATGAACTTGCAAGGAAACACCAGAATAGGTTGCCCCCCGTGGGAATATGCTGGATTCTGGCATGCTATTCCAAAATTCCTAACTCAATCACTTGCCAAACATGCTTTTCAACAGCCTGAGGACTCTATTTGGTTCAACAGCCTATTAGGGTCCATGCAGTACAGCCTACCAGATCTTACATAGCACTCTAACATCTCCAGCTCAGTCTTTTTGATTGGAAGGCCACGGCAAAGGGGGGGAAAAAAAGCACTGAAGAAATTTCATAAAATACCTTTCTCTCTTCCTCATCAAGTTCTGCAACTTTGAAACAACTTGTTCAAATAACTTCAAATCCAGTCAAATTATCAACAGCCTACAGCCCACTCATGCCAAATTTGAAACTCAACAGAGTAAGGAAAGTGCTTTAGCAAAGATGCCAGTAAAAACTGGTTTTATAGAGGAAAGCAAATTTTATCCTTATCTAGAGAGCGAAAGATTGTGAGTTAGACTTACAGATGGTATATCACTATATCCTCCACACAACAAATAAAGAATCAGATAACGCACCCACTCCCACCAAGTTACCTTCTGAAGAAGTAGCAATAGATTGTCTCTGTTCCCAAGATCCTGCAGTAAAAATATACAAGATGCACAGAGGAAAGCATTATTCACTTCATTTTACATCCAGGCACAGGAAGACCAAGTGAATTATCCATTGTCATTGAAGAATGGAATTAAACGCAGATCTATTGAATCCTATGACTGAGCTTTATCTGCTTTCAGATCCACTTGCATCTTTTCCTTCACATTTATCACTATTTCTAAAGCAATTTGACACTTCTTGATGAAAAAATTAGCAAAATAGAATGTATTCTTTCTTATGCTATGGTGTAAACATATATTTAGAAAAGTGGTAGAAAATGTTACATGCAGATAATTCAGAAATTATATGTATTTTTCACATTGTCCATTGATTCACCTTTTTAGAAGGCAGTGAAGGGATTTTTGTGGGTACTGCAGGGCTTGCAGAAGTTGAAACTTTATTAAATTTCCAGAGGGGTGAATCCACTCCCTTTTTGACCCCAGAAATATCTGTATCCTAACAACTACACAAAACAATAGTGAAGTGTGACTAAACGTGAATGGCAATGCACTGCTGACAAGCTCTGACCATTAACATTTTTCTTTCTGTTTAACTCAGCAGGCGAAAGGCAGCTAACAGAAGCTGTCTGCTGTTATGAGTGCTCACAAGCATTTCATTGTGTGCATGCAAAAGAAAATGAGTGCAATTCTCTCTGAGAATGCTACTTTCCAGGTTTTCGTTATTTCTTTACAGTTTAATCATGGATAAATTCAAAGAGCATATTTAGGAACAGGACACAGGTGAAATAATTGAGACATACAAGGCCAACATCTGCTGTGCAATGGTACTAATATGATTAGTTTTGCCATGGTGTTACTAAAAGAAGAATATAGTCTTTTTATAGCTTAATTGATCACATTTAGATGTTTGGTGAAGTCTGAATGCAATGGGAAAGCTTCTGCAGGGGTCAAAAGTGACTCCCCCTCACACTAGTACGTAGCTTTACTATTAACTGATGTGCTGAACCCCCTCAGACTTCAGCAGGGTCGGGGGAGGCGCAGAACTCAGCTTTCCTCTTTCTGTGTGAAATTACTAGCTACTCTGTTCTTACATAAAAGGCATGTCCCGCTTTGCTTGCAGTTCTGTTTTAAAAGAAAACAATAAGCCCTGCTCAGTGCTCTGGAAAAAGACTTGTAGGTACCTATATTCAGGAGGTGATTCATGGCACTGGATCCTGAATGGATGGAAGAACCTGTGTGCTGTCTAGAATACAAACCTCTGTTTCAGAGAGGGCTCAGTACTTAACACTTACAACTGGTTACTCTACATGACTTACTGCTCCCAGTGCTGGTTGCTTTGATTCCCATTCTGAGACACTCACCTTGGCCCATCCAGGTACCAGAGGCCTTGGCACTTAACCCTAAACTCTGGATTCCACCCAAGGGAATTGCAATTTACATTTAAGCATTACAACACTTTTATTTTGGGCGTGCAAGCCTGGGAATTCTTTCTGCGCCTTGACCTCCTATAGTCAAGGAGACCAGTGGTTGTTTATTACTTCCCTCTATAACAAGATCAGTCCACAAAAACTATTCCAGGCAAATTAACCAGTTAATAAAGGGGCATTCCTAAAAAATATTTCACATTTCTCTGTCTACAGGTATGACAGGAATCAGATTAGACTAATCCTTTGGCTGCTGTAAATGAATGTTACTGTTGAAATTGGTGCAGATGTGCTGATTTACACCTGATGAAAACCTGGCCAGTAAGATCAATTAAAACAATTATCCTAGGAGAGAAATAAAGACCGTACAGAAATGTTCACCTATAAGGAAGCCTCTTCTTGTAAATGTCATGTTGCAGTTCTCTGGATTGTTACTGGAGTGTTCTATGGTACTTAAATATGAAGGTCCAATTTTAAAGTACAAAAATTTAAATAAAGAAAAGCAAAGCCCATGCTCAGTGAATTATGGAGAGTCCGTGAAGGGTGGTAAGTGTGAGAATCCAATCCCTGCTCATAGAAAGAGCCCTACTGTATGTTCCTACAAATATTGATGTTTGAAATCCAAAGCACATGTGATGCATTAGTGTGAAACAGGGATTACATACATGCTGCTCTCTGCCCTGCAGTTCAGGAAAAGTCCTTATGTAATGAAGAACTGAAAGACTTATGAGGGAATCCAATGGACTGTTATCGTGTAAAAATACCAGCGCTCTCCAAAGTCAACTCGCAGTTGCTCAAATGTATGCCGGTATGTGTTTTGTTTTCCAATAGGCCTGAGAGAGAAGGAGCTCCATTCATGTCAGACCCTGTTAATCTCATACCTACAGCTCAGTCTATGTGAATGAAACAGTGACTTGGGAAAGCCATTGCTTTTCTTTCCAGTCAATTCTCAAACATATAAAACCTACCGCAGGAGAACCAAACACACTCAAACAATAACAGGCAATTTTGCCAATTACAGAAACTACTTGTAGGCAATAAGAAGGGAACTTTTCATCCAACTAGGGGCTCTGATTTTGGGTGTTGGAAAATTAAGAATGGTTTCTTGATGCTTCCTTCACCTGCTTCTCTCAATAGCCATCTGAATCCTGAAAGTTTTAATCATACACTATACAAATGCTTGGAGCAATTCTTGATTTAAGAATTTAAGAATAAAAAAAAGGATAAAATTTAAGAACAAAAACCCAAGCAAAATGTAACAACAGAGCTCCGAGGTTGTGTAGTCTCAGCATGTTATAGATGAAAATAACTTTATTTTAGTGGGCACTCAAGGAATAGGACCAAGCCCAGACTTTTTCATAGGCCAAATTCTGTGCTCTTTTCAAATTAAGCAAAGCTCCCCTTAACTTAATGGCAACTCAGTAACTGTTGTAATTGCCTAAGAAGTGATAAATAGGAGCTATAAAGAGACCTTCGTAGTCACTTCAGATATAGCAAATGCTCAATTCCAACACTCTGGGATGGTTTGTTTTACCCATCAAGCCTTATCCCACATGTTAAAATCACACTGCCACTAAAGAATATTACCGCTACAGGAATCAGACCTTTGCTTTCAGAATTTCTCAGTAAATACATGCCTATCCTTTGTTCTGTTTCATATCTCCAGTGACATACAATTGATATTGTCACCTGCAAAGTTTAATGCAGTGTATAATTGTTTATTAGTATGACAGAGTGCTTTAATTCACTCTCTTTTCTGTAGCCAAGCTAGCAGCACCATCTAGATCACCTAAGCCCCAGTGGTATGGTGGTATCAAAAAGTCATAGGACACCTAGGATAATGGGGCCTCTGACTCATACAGAGATGGAAATTCTGAATGAAAGAGCAAGAGTTCTTTATGTTGCGCTCAAATACATCAGGTTTGGTGAGAGTCAGGGGGGAAACTATTCTGAGTTTGTCTGCATTTCTAAATGGCTTTTGTGAAGATCAGTATCATATTTGTCGCTTTCCAGGTGTGTTCCTGCCCTGCTAGGTCACAGCGGTCTCATAACAGCAGTTGTTCCATCACATTGTTTTAGGAGAGGAAGATGCAATCTGTGTTATTGTTGCAACCAAGGAGCAGAATAAGCATGCCACGTCTGAAGACATCAAGACCTACACAGATAAAAACTTTAAGAAATAAGTCCTGGTTTTCTTTCTGCTTCCCCACAGACCACCAAGTTCCTCAAGAATAATCTTGATGACAGTTTTTACGCTTGATTAGACTTCCAAAGAAAGATTTATTTTAAATTCATGCAAATTTTGCAAAAGTAGACGGCACAAAACTGCAGGATGGCATGATCCGTTTGATAAATTCTCCTGTTGGAATAAGACTGACATTCTGGAAAATTTCCAGGTTTTTTTTTTTAATATTTTTTAATTTAATTCTCACTACATGAGAATATCAAGTACTTATACTGAGGAGCTCTCTGAAACATTGATTTGGTATAAAAAAAATACTGAAACATTTCACAATGCTGTGAAAAAAATATGTTCTATACAATACAAGTTCTGGTCTTGATATGGGACTCTTCAGGTAAGATTATATAGCTTCATCACTCAAGAGGTCGGAGTTGTCTTAAAGCCTCGTCTGGGGCTTCAGGGAAATTGCACAGAATTTCAGGTCTTGCGTGAAGTACTGTATGCCAAAAAGAAAGAATGCAGGAAAGGAATGATCAGAGCAGAAAGTAACCAGCTTTGCTTTAATGCAAAAGGCAATTGTAAATTGAAGAGAAGTCTCTATTACAGTTGGCTTATTCTACAAAGCACAAGAGTTTTATATTCCTCGTAATTTGCCCTGGATGTTCACATTCATCTAACTGTTTCTGAAAACCTAGTAAAGTTTTAGTCTCCATAACATCTGTGCCAATGAGTTCTTCAGATCAATCATCTGCTACGTAATTTTTACTGTGCTGCCTTTTGATCCCTGCTTTCAAAGAAGTGTCCAATATATTTTCACTAACTTCCCTAAACTTTTGCCAGGCTTTTCTTTGTTCATTGCCTCTTGAAGTTTGCAAGTCTGAGCCCTTTACAGCTACACCTAGTCAGCCTTTGGTAGCTGGGCTTGAGTTTGCAGAATCTCCTTGTCTGGTTTGTTGTGTGTGAAATGTCCATCAGAAAAAAAATTAATCACGTGTCAGTCTGTGTCCAATGCCTACCTTCATTTACAGTCAGTGGGTTCTCTCCAGACAAGAGCTGGAATAAGAACTAAAATACAGCTCATGTGGACAACTGGGTCAAAGTCTTGCCCGAAGCTTATGTGACATTATAGACACAATTTCAGTCTCTCCACATATAGAAGAGACTTGTGCCTTGTAAGAATAATTATTGCCAAAAATATATTTAAATAACCAACACCTATAAATAAAGCATGAATCACTTGGACAGGAGATGAGGAGAAAAAGCACAACATGCTTTCTGGAAAGCTTTTTTCAGGTTCCTTTCCAGTCTAGGACCAGATGAAAGTGCAAAGAACACCTCAGAGGTTGGGAAAGGGTAAAGAAGGAAGAGCTCTGAAAAGGTAGATAGATTTCTAGAAGGTAGATAGATTTCTAGAAGCAGCAGGAAGAAAAATAGTGGTGAGGGGAAGTAATAAGGAGTGTAATAATGAGTGTAATAGTGAGGGGAATGAGAGTAATAATGAGAGGAAGTAATAAGAGTGTAATACACAAAAAAGGAACAAGAGGGGAAGCAACATGTAGACTGGGCACTAAGGTGAGACTGTTTGGCGAGCTGATGGGCTGATGGGGTCTCGACATCTCTCAAGTGTTTAACAGAGTTATTTGTGGATTTAAAGAATACATGTTTCTGAGTTGGAACCAGGAAATATCTAGCTTATTAAATCTACCGTGTTCTTCCCTCTACCTCTACCTCTACCTCTACCTCTACCTCTATCTCTACCTTGCATCACCTCTGGCATTTTCTGTACAAGGGCATCACTTAAGAGTCTCCTTTGACTCTGACCGACAGCCCTCAGGCCTAGATCGCTATTCTCCAGCCTACATAGAAGGGATATTCAGTGAGTGCTTGGTGACCAATATCTTAATCATAGGCAGGGGTGTTTACTTTGGCTACTATAATATAGCCTTTTGTAGAGGCTCCCTGCCTCCCTTCCATGCCCACCCTACTGTAACAGGAACTGCTCTATCTATTACTGCTGCTGCCACCAGCTACTCCAGCTAGGTGGCCCTAAAACTTTTAGGAAACTTGTGTCTGGAGCTAAGGAAAGCCCAGGTTTCCTAGCTCCAGTGCTGAAGGCTTTTAGTTGCAGTATGCTGGCCGAGTACTTCCTGCTCTAGCTGCTGCAAGATGGGCTGAACATCCTTCTGCCCCATGGAGACAATTGTAGTGCATGGGGCAGCTCACCAGTCAAGGATTTTTAAAGCCAGGTTCTGAGTGGGAGCTGACAGAAGTGGAAGGAAGGAGAGGCTTGCGTGATTATTAGATTCCACCCTTCTGAATCTATGCACATGCCTAAGAAAACTCTGCCATCTGTACTTCAAGCTCATAGGAGATAAGGAGAGGAAGGAGGATTTTGTATCATGTGTGCTGCAAAGCCTTTGTAAAAAATGAAAACAAACTGTGGTGCTGACTTTGTCTATGAAAAACAGCAAGGCCTCTACCATACTGATGTTTTTGTCAAAAAATATTGAATCAATTAGTGACCGTAACATTTTCAAATAGCTTCCAAACAGCAAAACAGATTTTGGCATAAATAAAAATCGGCTGTCTTTATTGAATCCTTATAAGGCAAGTTTCAGGGATGAAAGAATTCTTAACAGCAGAGTCATCAGGCTGGACCTTTGCAGCAGGGGGAAACTTTGGTAGCAGATGAGGCACAGAATACAAAATTGTCACTCCACAGTTCAGGCCTCACTTTAAGGATACCAGAGTTGCTAAATGGGTGTCAGTGAGAATTCACTTATGGAAAGAGGATGAATGTTTCCACTCAGCACAGTAGCTGTATAGATCAGGATTTTGTCCCCTGGCCCTCCCAGGTAAGTTTGCAGGAGTCACTGTAATTTGGCTTCAGTCTTCCCTCGTCAGTCAAAACCCATGAAGTGATTCACATGGTGATTTGATCCTCTGATCGTATCTCCAGATGACTTTCTTCATTCCTGGTAATAGTACTCAGTGGCCTCTGTAGGGTTATCTTCTCTCCAAGAACATTTTAAGTTTGTCAATTTTGGGGATTCCAATCAAGAAAACAAAAATATAATAGTCAGCCTTCTTTCTTCCATCCTAACACCTATACAGAAGACAACTTTCTTCCTGATTCTGTTACTCAGTTGTACAGCTGTCTCCTCTCAAGAAAACAGCTACTGATGTTCCCAAAGTCCAGCTCAGGAGCTCTTCAGTCACTCTAAACTTTGCTCTCACTTTGATTAGTGGGTTTCTTATCTCCAACTTTTGCGAGGTCTGCAATCCCAGCTGAGGAAATAGGCCACCTCTAAATTAACGCCATATATATTTGGATATAATATAGGATAGATATGTACAGGAAAAACCACACCCACACAGAGTACATCTGGGTCATGGGAGATTTCATTTGCATTTCTAAAGTATTCCGAAATATCAAAACAAAGACTTTATTTTAAAGTGATTTTTCACTTTACGGACATAAGGCATATCAATGACTTACAACTTCTAGGATACTTACAAGACTTTGCCAAAATTAGCTGTTAGAACTGAAATGTCACATGCTAAATGTCTGTCAGGGAATTGTTATTAGAACTGAAATTTCACGTGCTAAAAGTCTATCAGAGAATTGTTACTATTTTATCTTGCACATTGTGCTGAAAAAGGTTAGCTGTTTCCAATGATGAAATTAGGCGGGAGATGTTGTTTTGTGCAACCTTAAATATATGCTTGTAACTTTTTTCAGAAGGTTCTGCTGAAAAAGAAATTTGTAATTGAAATGAGTTTCTCTTACATCAGAGGTGAGCCTTTTCTCTTCCCTGCTACAAAGTTCTCCAAACTCTAAGTCACTGGGGGCAAAGATGAATGTTTGCCTACAAATTAAATTAAATTCAACAAACTAAGTTAAATTCTACAGTAAGTATATTTCAAATTAGGGTTTCAGGGGCTCATCAGGGTTTTCCCCAAAATTGCTCTTTCAGACTGCTGGCTAAAACATCAAATCTGAGATTAAGGGAACTGTTCCTCTTTTATCTGAAGGGCTTAATTGTGCCCAGGAGTCATGGGACATAGAATCACAGAAATAGAATCATTTAGGTTGGAAAAGACCTTTAAGATCAGTGAGTCCAATCTCAAACCTAACACTGCCAAGTCCGCTACTAAACCATGTCCCTGAAGTGCTACATCTACACATGAAAGAAGCCTGACTCACATGTTAAAAGAAGAAGAGAAAAGCATGACTGCATGGAACTAGAAATACCCAGGAGACAAGGGCATATGGACAAGGTGATCAGGAGCAAGAAGGAGAAAAGGAATGATGATGATGATGATGATGCAGAGATGGGAAGGTAGGAGTTGGAAAGTAAGTTGGAGAAAATCTCACTCTTGGAGTGATAAACAAGAAAGAAATATTTGTAACCAAAGATTTCCATAACTCACTATTCCTTTGATGTCAGCAAGCATTCTCAAGCTGCACTGGCTTTTTTTGTGCAATGGAGCTTTGAGAGCTACTCATTCGTTTTCTTCAGGATTTGTCCTTGTTACTGTTGTTCAAAAAAAAAAACAAAACAAAAAAACCCTAAGACATTCAGAGAAAGACTACATGTAGTACCTAGGGGCTTGCACAGCCAACTCTAAGGGAAGAACACCGAAGCCTGGCTTAGACCTCTGGTTGCCTATCTCTGTGTTACTCTGCTGTGTGCTCCTAGATCTGCTTTCATGAAGGATAACAGCATTTCCTTGAAGGAACTGGAACAATGAGCACGACAATGAAAGTTTCAATTAACAACATTCAGCTGGCTTCCACTGCATTAGCAACTAGGAAATCTAGGTCAGTTAAAAGATTTTGCTAGTTCCTCTGCTCTTTCTCTAGTTAAATGCAGTAGGGGTGCCGAACACATAAGAGGCCCACAGAATCCAAGATATTCAGGCAGATTGTTTCTAATTGTTCTACTGAAGCCTAAAATATCACAGAATCACAGAATGGTAGGGGTTGGAAGGGACCTCTGGAGATCATCTAGTCCAACCCCCTGCCAGAGCAGGGCCACCTTAGAGCAGGTTCCACAGGAACCCATCCAGGCAGGTTTTGAATGTCTCCAGAGACGGAGACTCCACCACCTCCCTGGGCAGCCTGTTCCAGTGCTCTGCCACCCTCAAGGTAAAGAAGTTCCTCCTCATGTTTAGGTGGAACTTCCTGTGCTATGTAAGAATCAGTTGCATACTTGGGTTTTACAAAAGTAGTAGTACCCTTACAGGGGTTATTACAGAGCAGGCTGTATTGTATCTGTTATTAACTTGCTCCCCTAGGAAACTCTTAACAATGCAATGCCCAATTAAACAAAATAAAGATGTAGAAATTTGAATGGGCTGAGCCACTCTGATCCCTACTAGTATCATCCCAACAACAGCAACTGGGATGCGCTAATTTTGCATCAGAAATAACACAGTAAAAATTTAAGAATGCACAGAGTAATCAATTTTACAATTCTTTAACTTCTGATCCCTCCCTCAGTCTTCATCTGACTGACACTAATCTGCAACTACCCAAAACTCTCTGGTCATTTCTCAAAGTTAATTTTCAGTTTCTTGGATGTTCTCAAAATTATGAAGTTCTGTAGAGTTGACAGCAGCTGAAAAGACGGGGTTGGAACAAGATGATCTTTAAGGTCTCTTCCAACCCAAACCTTTCTATGATCTTAGCAAAACTACCAAAATCTGTGTAGAATTCTATTGAACCTACTAAATGTGCACATAAAAGCTAGAGAAGTGTTTAATATCTCCACAGGATATTCAGGATATCGGGATGAAGAAAATACTCACCACAAAATTATCTGAATGAGCTAGATACTGTACTGGAGTCAAAATTGTTTGTTTGTCTTTACCTGTGTTTACTTTGTGATTTCTGCATTTTTCATTTTTTTTAGAAGTGTTTGTGCGTGCCTCTAACAGAAGAATGTATTTTCAGTTGCAAGAAGCACTGATTTTAAGATAGGAAAAAGTTGATAAAAAAGTTGTGACAATTGGTATTAGATCAATATGCAGCTCCTATTCCCTGCATTGCAGACATAGTTGTTCCTTGGTTTCTCTTTAAGAGGTGTTTATCCTTGTTTTCTGTTCCACAAACCTCTGGTCTTCCTGATCTGCCCTTTATGTCCAAACCTTGACTTAACCACTTGCTGTGGCAAACTCCTAGCATATATACTGCCCTGTGCTTATACGTGGTAGGCTCAAACTGTGGATTTGTAGATAACTTGATCTGTTTTCTAGAAACTTGTTACTTGGACATGATTCCGACAAACCAGAATGTCAGCCCAGGTTTTTTGGCAGTGTGCCTCCGCTTTCTGTTTCCGTAAGAGGCCTTTACTTTCCCAAGCTCCTTGTCCCACTGGTAGTTTTATAAAAAAGCTCAGCAGGTCCCTGGAAGTTCACAAAGACTTCTTCATTCATAAACAAGCTGCTTGCAAGCCCCTGAACAGAATGGCTCTATCCGTGACGTCTGATTGACCTTCAAGAACTGCACACATGACAGAAAAAATAATAATAATATAAAAGGGGGCAAAAAGTTTAAGGAAATAGACAAATGAAGAACAAGGGGCCCATCAGTGTGTTAGTAATGTGTTGAATGCAAGAATTAAAGATATAAATATCATGATGGGCTGTATTTGCATTGCCACAGTCTGGTTAAAAGAAAGAACCCCAGAGCTAGGAACCGACGCCTCTTGCATCCCTAATGGCTTCTATATAAAAATTGTCATTTTCTTTGTATGATTAAAATAAAGAGCATCGGCAAAATAAACTCTCCCTTCCTACATGTTTCTTTTAGTGAATCTATTGTCGATAGAAGATGCCAGTCTAACAAGTCTGCAGACAGAGGCCTTCTGTCTGCAGAGTAGGTACAAGACAAGCAGTGGCAGGGAGAGGGTCTCTGCCACACACAGCTCACTCAGACCAGCGAGACCACCCCAAGAGAGAAGGGAGCGTTGGGTCCTTGGCCTCCTGACTGACAGCAGCAGCCTGGGAGCCAATCGGTGCCCTTTGCCAGAGCAAGTTTCAGGCTGTCTGGAGTCTGAGCACTTGTCACTAGCCTGGAGTTAACAGTTCATTTAGCTTCATTTTCTACCAGGTGCTACTGACAACTACTCTAGAGAGTGTAAGGCAGGTCCTTACTGGTCTCTAACATATGGGTCATTCAAGCAACTGCCATTTTTTGTTATTCTATTAGTCACCATTCCCTGTGCCCTCTTTGTTCATCTACCTCCATCAACCACCCCTTCATCCTACTTTGAATCAGGGGGGGTCTTTCAAAACAATCCCAATGCTCTTTTATCCTCCCCAGCAAGCTCACTTGCTCTCTGTCTCCTCCATACCAGAATCTTTGTTTCTTCTTTTGCTTCCCAGTTGGCACTCTGTTTATCTTCCAGTTTTGCCATTCCAGGGGAATCCCAACAAGGCAGCAAGGACTTTCTTCACTTTGAGCTGTTAACAGTTGACAAACACGCTCTCTCTTCTTCAGCAAATCCCATGCTTACACTAACTATACATTTTACAAGTCAAAAGTCCTAATTCCTTTTCCCCCGTACACACTGCTTCCTGACTCTCTGGCAACAGTTGATGACATTGCTGTGTCCTCGACAATGCCAAGCCTCTGATGGCAGGTGGAGGATAAGTGAGCAACCTCCCAAGTACCTGCTTTGTGATACTGAGTATAAGAGAAGATATTGTTATCTCTTCTCTCCCACTTGATCAAATGATTTGTTACAGTGCCAGAAAGGATGCCATAGACTTTCATTTTATGTCAAATTCCAACACCCTGAGTGACATGATGACTTACAAGGCTGGCAGTGGTAAAGAGTTCAGTCCTGACTAAGAGTGATCACAAGCCAAGATCAGGTTCTGGCTGTAGGTGGCCTCAGCTTAGATGAACTTCTGCACCAGATGCTGAGTTTCCAGCTGTCTGAAAAAACATCATCATTTTAGGTAGAACAGCTGATAGTTCTGCATCAAGATGCCTGCCAGTGAATTAGTCATGGAAACTAAATTAGGTTTTATTACTCTAGAAGCAGTCACTCCAGCTTAAGACTAAGTCATGCTGGCAAGGCTCTGTAGAGAAAACACTGGCATTTCCTATAGTCTAAGTGCTCTGTGGGAAAACAAGAACTTTCATCTTTAGGAATGGGAATCCAGAATATCTCAGCAGTGTTCTCATCACAAGAAAAGTACCTTACAGGCCCTGAAGGACATAGGCAAGGTCAGGTGGCAAGACAGTGAAAGCTGTCGGTGGGGACCTCACAATGACTCAAAGCATGGTCCCCTTTTTTAATGGCGCTTTGCCCGCCTGGTCTCTAGAATTTTAAGCAAAATTAATTTCCCTAGAAGCATTCAGGTAAACAAGCTGTGATTTGCTGCTATTCAGATTGATTTAAGCCAGCACGTGTCTTGTCTAAGAGGGCTAATATGTACCCGAGCATGTTCTTTGGTACTAATGTCAACTAGCATGGGACAGTCCTCTTCCATGCTATTAGTTTTACTTACCCTGTAACAAGGTGGCCACAGCTTAACTGTTTATTGCAAACTGCCAACTCCTGAACAACGCACATGAATTGTGTAGGAGATTTCCAGGTAATGGAAGTGAAACTGTGCCAGGAACTTTTCCAACAATCTAATAGCACAGAGAACTTAGTTAGTGCTGAGGAACACTTCCTGGCACTGCTTACTTTACTAGTAGATGAAGCCTTCTGGGACACTTTTTATTGCTGGCTTTGCTGGGCTCAGGAACCATTAGCAAAAATGGCAATGTGTCAAAGTTTTCCAACTGTAGACATAGCTCCTGAGTACTTGAACATGTTCCCTTTACTGTTAACAGAGATTTCTAGAAGATATCATTTCCTCTTATGATTCTTAAGAATATAATAATTTTCAGACTAGAGTCAAAGCAACAACCAGGTCTTTATCCCGATCCTTGTGTCTTTTGTTCAGGACTTATCAGCTTTACACAGGTGCTCATAGGTAACTTCTTTGTTTACAGAACCTGATCCTTTATCATTAAAAATTAATTAAGTCCCTCTCAATTGCAGTACTTAATTTTTCAGCAGACATATTCTTCCCTAAATCTATATTAATATCGATGCGATTTCTGAATGCAAGTTGAGGGCAGCAGTTTAGACTAGGAAGCATGAAAATCTCGTTTTGAGATAAATTATGATATTTCACAAATGTATTTGTATTGTGCACTGCAACAAGATTGAAAATATTCAAAGACGTACAGCAAACGGAAGCACTAATCCAGCTGCATAAACAAAGAACATTGCTGGGATCTGGAAAATGGACAAAGAATAAACTTGCAAAGGAACCAATAATGGATCATCAATATCTGTAGATATCAAGCAAGTCTTTCACAGAGTAAGATAGTTCCTCCTGCAATTGTTTTAACCTTGGCCCTCCTCTAAGTGAGTATCTGATATGACCATACACTGCAGTTGCGGGTGCACTCCCCTCTGCTTGCAGATCACATTTTGATCTTCAGAGCTGGTAAAGCCCAGAACTCAAGTGAACTCCTACTTTGAGGATTGGTTCATAATTTGTTCTATATGTCCAGATACAGCAAATATTGCCTTGATGACTGAACGGGGAGCTCGCAGAAATCCAACAGCTAGGCTGCTGGCTTCTCTGATGTAAATAAAAAATACCTGGACATCATCTCCTTGGTTTACAAAAGGTGTCCTGATAATAGCTGTCCTCAGTAAACTCAGCACTATGCAATATTTCAAACAGTCATCACATCACCCTCATGAATGCTTACCAAAAAGAAAACTATTTTTTCCATTTTATTTTGTTTCTGTTCAATAAAACATTTTTTCCCCCTTTTTTCAGCATCCAATCACACTAAACTTCAATTAGTCCTGGTAACCATTCACTGCTGGCACATTTGGCGATATTCTCATGTCTTCTAATCATCCAGTAGAGATAATAATGCCTTTTCACTGGTAAACATACAACTAAACTGGTTTTCACTAACTTGCCTCTAATGGCACACAGGAGAAAGGCTAATGAAGCCTGGCATAATTGCCTGACTCCCCAGAGATGGTGACATGGTCCCATCCAGACATAACCTGGAATCCCCAAGAACTCAGTTTCTTCACTCTGTCAATGATGCCTATTGTGAGTTCCCTGACACACAGAAGAGTCATCGTCCTGGATACCACGAGGTACAAAGTCTTGGAAACAGACCTCTAAACAATTCTGTGTATGTGAAACACCAGAGGACATCACACATAGAGTCTGAGAAGCCATTTAAATTCTGGAGTATCTTGCCTGCACGTAGAATAATCTGGTAGGTGAACAGCTTATCACAGTCAGAACACCAGTATTTTAACTATTCTTCCCACTCATCATTTTACACACTCCTTTTCTGCTAATTGTGGTTGGAAAAATTAAGTCACTACAATTCCAGAGTTGGTTTTATACTTGTCTGAAGACTACTTTGGAGCTTCTTAGCATTTTTTACTGAAACAGGAAGGGTGGCTCAGGGTATAATGCGGGTGACAGTGTAATGGGCAGCATTACATGGAGATGGAAAAGATCACCTCCACACCTGGGGTGCCAAGTCTTGTAACTGGTGCAGCACTCAAGAAGACTGGTCATTCCATCCAACCTCGTAGAAAACCATCAGCGGTTTTAGAGTATTCATTCTACCAAGCATCTTTCAACTGCAGTGATCCATCACCCACTGCCTCAGAGACACTTGAGTTTTACAGTCTTCTCTCAAGACAAACATTAAACAATGCTGTGGAGTTACATATGTAATGAAGTAGGGCAAAGACTGTGCTTCAATTTTGTAACAGATTTTTACCCTCTCAGTTTGTGGTGATGCACTAAAACTGTTCCCCAAGGCACTGGAAAGAAAGATTCTATCTTCCTCAGGAATGTGCCTAAACTGAATGTTTGAGACCTCAGCAAGCACAGACAAAATTAACTGTTACTCTGACCTGGTCACAGTTTTCCATTTGCATATTTGTGGAGCAGGACATGTACATTACTACATCCAAGTCAGAACACAGAGAGAACTGATGAAGAATGCAACTATCTTAATAAGAATTTTAAGACTTTCACTAAGGCTAAATGTTTTTATTAACATCTTATATTACTATATTTGGTAAGAACTTCAGTTTTACCAATTATGAATGCTATTGTTTTGCTTTTAAAATATTTTCAATGTTTTTTTTAATGTTTCAAGTCTTTGCTATGGCTCAGTTCTCCTTCTGAAACCCAGGTTTTGACCTTTACCTGTTGGAAGTACCTCAGCTGCCTGGGAACAAAGACCAGACACACCACTGATTTTCCCAGATGTTCAGCAGTAAGAACCCTACAATTTTCAGCTGCTTAATGCAACCTTCATAACTCTCTGATGTTTTCTAGCAGGGGTTATGCACACATCTGCTCTAATGTTAACTTCCTATCTCTCCTTTTCTGCCCCCCTTCCTCGCTCTCCTGGACAATCAGAAAAAAATACAAGGGTCATGAACCTAACTGCAAGCATCTCTTCCTGCTTCTTGTGTGGTTTTCACCCTGACCTTGATACTCTTTTCTGTTTCCCTAGTGGTACCTCATGCTCACACCACCCCCTCATGCTTGCTTAAGAACAGGAACAGCAGAAAGAGGGAAAGAAACTCTGGCAATTAGAAACACACCCTGAGATTTCCTGCTTCTAATGCCTATTGCAAAGGGGCTGCTGTTTTTCAGTTAACAGAGAGTAAAACAAGAGAAAATTAATGAGCTTAGCAAATTGAGGACAAATTGAATAAAATGGGGCCAAATTCATCCCTGATGTCTTTTCTTTGAGGGCAACAGAAAGATAAATTCATCTTGATATTTTTAACTGGTTTTGAAGGACACAAGTGAGAATTGGGGGTTTTGTTGTTGTTTCGCTTGGGTTTTTTTTAACCGTGCAGTCATTTGGTACTTGCTACCCAAACTACTTCATTCATCTTCTGTACCTTATTATTGTTATTATATCCATGTAACTGACATGATAGAGAATGGAAACAACATGATTAAATGGCTGAGTTACTCTCAGTACGGAGTGAACCAGCCACTGAATGACCTGAGACAAGTCACTTTTGCTCTCTGTGCCTTTGGAAATCCCCAGGCTACATCATTGCCTTCACACAAGCTCTTCTACACAGATACCATCTCTTTACTATGCTTAAGTAATTATTAGAGTTCTCTACTTACTGACTTGGTCTAAGTGAATGTTTATTACAATAAAATATTTTTATGGCTGGTTTACCATGGAACTATAACAATGACACTTCCACAGTATTTAGGTGCAAAAAACTGCTGTGTAGTACATTCAGCACTAAGAGGTGTTGACAATACTGTCACCTAGCAGACTTACTTGGCCTAAGGAGAGAAACATTTTTGGCTTGGAATTATTACAGAGCTTAAATATGCAAATAGTTGGAGAGTCCAACAAGAGTTTCCAGTGACTAAAATACTAATTTTCATTAACCGCACTTAAACTGTAAATTTACTATTACATAAGTCACATGTAAATGAAAAGCCTTAAATCAGGTGTGGAAGGTACTTGTAGACAAACACTTCTTAGCAATAAATTCAAATGAAGCAGCAATTGCCCTGTTGTGGCCTAGGTGGAGCATTTGCAAACGCCGCACAAAGAACTGGCTATTCACATGGTTCTGGCAATCCTTCCTAGTTTCCTGCTGCTAAATTACATTAAGAGACTCTAAACATACTTTCTTAATATCCCCACCCCCTGCAGGGAATTATTGTGGTTGCCACAAGAACGCTACTTGATCGTGATCGGGCAGGAAAGGGCTTGGTACAATCCTGAACAAGCGATCCATGTAACCGTCTCTGGGGTCCCGATTCAGTTTGCTGTCTCTACTCAGCAAAATACGTAGCCCTTCTGTTTAACTTACAGAAGGTGTTAGGTAAGAGGGACCTTAGGTAATGAGAGCTAGTACGTTTTTAATTTTGCCAGTGATGTCAGTGGAGTGTTGGTTACCACTGGCTCTACAACTGGCGCTATGGACAGCAAGCTCTGCAAAGCATGGACTGGTTTTATAATTTTATTTTTCTGAAACAACTCTTATCATTAGAGTTTGAGCTTTAACTGTGGCTCCTACAGTGCTAATGTAAAATAGCTTTGGTACTGCATAGAAATATAGACATATTAAGAGATGAAAACAGAAAGCCACAGTATCCCAACAGTTTGATCATTGCACCCTTCTGATGCCAGCCAATGAACTGCCATGTAGTTCCAATTAAGTCAGTTCCCTGTTCCTGGGTCTCAGCTCACCCTCGTCTAGTTTTCAGACTCACCATTCTTAAAATATATTGTAATTTAATTGATGGCAGTACATGCAGCAGAATTGACTCATAAAGTGCTATTCAGTGAATTAAAACAGGAAAATGTGGCTATATCTCTGTTTCAGAATTTGCTAATCATATATTTACCTGTGAAATGCACGCTGATGAAAGAATATTCATTGATAATTCTGAGTGAAAAATACCCAAGCCTCTGTTTGGGTTACGTTTTCTGACTTAAATGCATTTGCTTAATTGACATATTTTACTAAATATAAGCCAGCAACTTTAAATCCATAGACTCATATCACAAGCCAAGCATTCTGCTTAGTGATGTCTGCAGTAATCCCCAAAACTCTGATTCAGCTATACTACACTGTTAGAAATGGCCTAACTTAATCAGTTCAATCAGGTTTTTCTTTGCATCATTCTTAATCAGAGCCTTGCTTGCTATAAATTAGTTAACGGAACTAGATCAATTGATCTTTAATGAAGAATTTATCCAGAAAAATGTCTTCTTCACAGATTGCAGGATTGTCCATGTATGTGCTGATATAAATACATACATATTTCTTGCAACAAAATGACAGGAAAGCCTGACATAGGGTAACGATGCTTCTAAAGATTGTCTTCTGAAAACATGGAGCCCCCTCAATCTGTGCTGGTGCCATCTGTGAGCTTGTAATTGTAGCAACTACAGGTTCTGCCAGTAACAACAGTGCAGGATTACAAAGGGCAAAAATGTGAATTTTCAGCCTTTGACCTGTTTGTGCTCTCTTGACTCATTTTTGCCTTGGTTTCTTACATTGATCTGAACTGGTAGAAGTTCCTGAGAGGTTTTGTACACCTCAGAACAGAACTGTGCACAGATCATCCTCCCCACCGATTCTCCAGTCAGATGTGAATAAGGCAAAGCAACTACATTTGTTTTGCCTAGAGTCAGCGCTGCTCCTTGCAACTGGTCCCCAGCAAGCTCCATTTCTCTTGTTCAGACTCCTCTATGCTGGGTCTGAGCCTCCTCACTGTTGCTACATCCTGTGCAGTGGGGATCACAGAAGGGAGGTGCAGGAGGGTTTGCACTGGGCCCATGCATGATGGGGACATCCCCACGCTGGTTGAAAACAGTAATAAGGACTGTGTTCCTGCTCTGTTGCATAAGCAGAATATAGAGTGGAGAGAAGGCGATGGATGTTAATCTGGTTTTGAAATTAATTTAAGCCCCTTTTTCTTCTGTAATCTTTTATTCAAGCTCTGGTGTTTTCACATGATACCAGAAGAATGAAAACACTTAGAACCCTGTGCTAATAGACAATAAAATGTAAATTATGCTCAGCTGGAAGCTGTTCAAACCAAAGGCATCCTTTGCACTTAATTAAAAAGCAAGGTACCCCCATATGAGATTTAGCAACATGTAGCTATTGACTTCTCTATTAACAACATATTGTCAGACGCTAATGGAGCTGAAAGCCAGATGTGCTGTACTGCTGCAGCATGGTTTCTCAATTCTGCATCCCAGAATGTGGGGAACCTGGTATTAATAGACTAAGGGTCACTATTACTTTGACAGAACTAGCAGCTTCACTGAGGGCACCTATTCTGACTGCGCATCTACTAAGTGCTAATTTACACACACATCTTTACATACACATGGTATCTGCATGTGGAAGGCCTCATGCAAATCATCTGGGTTTGGTTCAGAAGATCTAACCTGGCCTTGGGTAGGATAAAGTCTGTTTTACCCAGTTTTACTGTGCAGTGAAAACCTAAGTTTTTGAAAACCTGTGTGTGAGACAGACAAAGAGAGACTTATCTCTGACTGACATGATCTGGTACTCTGATATAGATATATGATTATGCACACAGAAAGCTAGGATTGTGTGCATGTAAATATAAATCTTACATGACTATATATGTATTATTTATCTTAAGTTTAAGCAAAAGTATTCTTACTCCCAATGAAGCTAATGAAGGGATGAAATACTTTCTTTTTGATGGTATTTTTATATGACTCAAGCTTGTAAATTAACGAAAAGGAGAGCCTTTTCATGCAGAAGTTATTCCTGACAAATGAGATACTGCTTTTCTGTATGAAAGATTACACAATTACTTTTGTATGTCATACTTTGTGGGAGAGATATATCAGGGCAGCTAAAAAAACTACTCATCCCTTTCTCTGTAAGCATACATGGTATGTTGCTCCTTGCCATATGAATGAAAAGAAACCGTATCAGTGTGCTGCCCACTCACTTCGTCATGAATACAGCTGCATCTGGCCAGGGACTGCACAGGACTTCGTAAGTGAGCAATAAGTCCTAGCTGGAATTCTATGGTTGCCTTATGCAGGAAGTTCGGCAAGATAAATATAATGATCCAACTTTAAAAAAAACCCACCACCCTGAGAATCGGTATTTCTCAGTTTCTAAGTTAAGAGATGGCCACACAAAGAAGGGAAGTGACTGCTTAGAATCATGCAACAGGCCTGCAGGAGATGGCTAAGTAAAATCTCATTGTCATGATTCCTGTCTGATAAATCTTGCACCTTGTTTCCTTCAAAGCAAAACATGATAGAATTAACACTTTTTCATACAGAAAACAGCCTTTCCAACAGCTCATGCTGTCATATGCTTCATTTTCTGTTTGGCAAATTTCAGAGGCTGTTGTCATCATTGACGATTCAGGATAGTTCTATAAAATTCCAGTTTAACTTTTTGCATTAGTTATGATCAGAAAGACTGTATCTTCATAGGAGTTAACTGTAATTGGAAAGGTCCAAGGCCTTTAACTGAAAACTCTGCCTTTTTTCTCAGCATGGCAATGCCGGTATCATTACACAGCCAAGGGGACAACTGAGCATGCTGTACTTCCATTGGAACTTCCATGCAAAGATCCAAATCCATTTTAGAGAAAGTCTGATTAGGAATACTGTTCTGTAATACAGCGATCTTCAATTTAGTGTCAGAATCATTACTTGAGCCCACTTGCTTCATACACTACACGGAGCACAGACTTGATCTAAAACTTGCTAATTTAGTTCCTGTGTTTGAGATCAGCAGGTAGATGAAAATGGCTCAGGGCTGGTACAAGTGTTGTGTCCATTTGGGTCCCACAGGGTCTTTGCTAAACAATGCTTAACCTTTGTAGTGTTGTTCTGCAAATGGTTGAATTTCATTCTGAATCTCACTTTAGAGCTAATAAAGTAATTTATCTCTTGCAAGGGGGATATAAGGGGAGGAGAGGGCAAGGTCCCTAGTAGAGGCTGACTCACGGTCTAATCACTGGCAGAAGAAAAATTGCCTTAATGATTTCAACACTCTGTTGTTGAACCAAACATCTTGTTCCCATAAAATGCTTTTCATCTATCTATAGACAGTAACTATCTGATCATAGCTGAAATGCAGGTTATTCCATAATGTGTAGTACCCTTATCCAGCCAGAGATAATATCATTTGCTTACCACACATGCCTCTAGAGCTGAAAAACAATCTGAGTCTCCTCTGCACATTCCAGCATTGCTGCTTTTTCAGAAGGAACTTTCTTCTTCCACTCCAGCTTCAGCTTGGTACCTATATAACATAGGCATTGTACCCTGCAAATAGAGAACAAAACAAACTTTGAGGTTCCTTTAAACTAACACAACCATTTCATCCTCCTAGTACATGCCTGTGCATAGATTCCTATACTGCAATTGATATTTATTGATCTAGATTCATATGATCCAAGAAAAGCTTGACTGCATTGCTTTGTGGTAAAATTATAAGGGGAAAAATTGGAATATGGGGGAGAAGGGAGGAGGAGAGCCAAGCTTTTATAACTCTTTGTAAACCTGGTTTATGTGAGCCTAGCCAACCCAGGGTCTAAATGATCTGTTACGCTTAAGAAGTGTATGTGAAAGGCAGCACTGTTGCTGAGCTGCTGGTGCCCCACAGAATCAAAATATTTCTGCTGAGCTACAATTTAAACAGTCATACTCCTATTATGGGAAGCAGCCCCTGTGAGGAAGTATGCTTTCCTTCTCAAAGCACTTCACCTTCAGCAAGTAAACATTCCTAAGTGTAATATTAAAAGCACTAAAGTTTATGTGCATTTTTATTTTGTGCTAATAGAGCAATTAAAAATGCGCACTGTCTCAACTTTGCATTTTTATTCTAAAGAGGTTTCACCGTTTTCCTCTGGATTCAGGTCTGATCTGCGCATCACGATCTGCCAGGAGAATACAGACTTGTCCTGACTTTGTGCTTTCATTAATGTTATAATTGACTACTATGGGTTCTCCGTCATGACTCCAAGGAAGCTTCTACCAGCAAATAAGATTTCAGAAAACATGAAACCACAATTAGATCCCGACTCTCCATCTTCTTCCCCCTCTACCCCCATACAATGAAAGCATCTGTACATTTGGCAGATAATAAAATCATTCTGTTAGAAACTTGTAGATTTTCTGACAGTGCTGAATACATCAGGGGAGTAGAGACACTTGTGCCAGCAATCAGGTAAAGTGTCCAGAGAAATGCACATGAAGATTGTGAGAAACCTGTATGGTGGTGGGTGGAAAGAGAGAACATTTACTCCTTTCCAGTGAGTCTGACAAAGAATTGTCAAGCATCACATGAACCAGAACAGAGTTGTATTCTCCAAAAGATACACCCACATAAAGCGAGAACATTTTTCAAGGTCTTCAGGTCCTATTTACCAACTTTGCACACACTCAGATTCTTGGAAAAACTCCACACTGTATTGATTTTATGCATATACCTACAGAGGTGCCTGGGCCTTGAAAATCTGGCATTTTTTCTGGAAGTATAAGCCTTAAAATTCCAAGTTCTTTCAGTAACGTTCTCAAAGGCTGAAAATGAATTTGAAATGGCATATGGCTCTCACACAGCTTCTCTGCAAAGTATTTATCCATTATGGGAAAGAAAACGGAAAGAACATCTGGAGGTCTGTTGAAAAAAGGTTTGCAAGAATTAATTCAAACTTTTTTTCCCTCAAAAGCTTCATGTAGATAGATTCTAAAAAGATCTGGGCCGAGGCTCAAAACTAAGGTGATGCTCTCCTCACTGGATCTTCTGCTGTGTTCAAAGAAGTAGGGGAAGAAGATAAGACACACTGTGAGGACAATTAACATCTGGAGCAAAATTCTGAGGCCAATAATTGATTTTTCATGTCTCAAGATCTTCACCTGAATACCTGCAGACACGCAGACTGGTAGATATGCTTTAGTCAAGAAAAAAAGTTGTTGGACTCATTGCCTAAGTAACCAGATGAGATTCTCTGGCCCTTTACACCGATAGTCAGGCTAGATGATCTAATGCTCCCTCCTGGCCTTAAAATCTGTGAATCTAGAATTACACACCACTATAAAACTTATGTAAGGGAGGGCAGAATAGAGGCCAAAGAATTGCAAAGAGTATTTATAAGCCTGCTACAGTCATCACTAATGTACATATAATTGGCAAAGCATTTACATCAGAGGCCAGTTGTAACACATACGTTTATTGAAGGCTTGCACATTTCATTATAACTGAATTACTGAACATATCTAAGCCATTTATAGTGAACTGTGGCAAACTCTAAAATAAAGTAAACACATGTGCAGGGGTTATTGATGTGGTATGGCTGTTCAGATATTTAAAGGCATTATAAACGATTTGCAAGGCATTTAATAAAAGTTACCTACATTTATATAGCGCCTTTTATCCTGAGGTATCCCAAAAATTCTGTACAAACTGTATAGCCTGCCACTGCATTACTCCAGGCTGACACCAGTGTGACTCTTCTGAAGACAGTTGGGTCGCAGCACCATCATGCTAGAGTTAGAATGCGTCTAGCCCAATCTTGCCTACATAAATGGTGAAGTGAAGGGGAAGTAGCAGTTGTTTCACAGGTTTCAGAGGACCTGACTCCTTAAGAAGACATTGGATCATCTAATTTGATATTTCATATTACTTAGGGCATCTCTGGAAAACAGGCATAGGATTTGGCATGTTTCCTTGCATGTGTGAGCATGAATACCTTACACATCTGAGCACTGCAACTCTCAAACTTCACATCTAAGCTTGCCTCCCAATAATTTCTTTCTTACATATTCTTCTTGGAAACAAGGACACCAAAACTGATCTCAGCAATTCCATGTAGAGAAGCAAAAGTTTGGTATTTCCCTTTCACAGCCTTTCTACCCTCCTGCAAGATCGCACTGTCCCTCTTATTTTCAGCACTGCACTAAGAGCTCTTGCTGGGATGGTTATTTATAACAACATCTCACTCCTCTGAATTTCCAAGACAGAGTCTCACAGCATGTGGGAATACCTTGCCGCCTAAGTCAGCAGTCTTAAAACTTAATTTATCAGAAGAGCACATGTCCAGATGATTCTAATTACTACATGATAGAAACTTGCCATCTTAATTTTTTCACTATTTCATTAATTTTTATTGCAAAATCTTTATTGTTTAGTTTGTTGAGAAAAATATTAAATGGTAATGGAGCAAAAAGCAGTCTGTGGGGATCACTCCTAGCATCTCTTAACAAATAAATGAGATTTGTTGGTGACACACCTTTTAATACATCCTTTTAATTCTAAACAATATCAATCAGTGGAAAAGGACCCTTCAGCCTTGGTCTCCATCTGCATCTTATGGAAGGAAAAGATGCTTGACTGGGAGGGAACTTCCATGCAGTCTACTAGATGCCCCAGTTTCGACTGGATGGGGCCAGGTGATGGGACATTACAAGAACACCTACCCTGCAACGAAGCCAAAGCCTATCAGTACTAAGTAAAAAGCCCTGGAGAAAGCCATGTATGCTTTATCAGAACACTCCTCATATCAAATAGACCAACAATCCCATCAGGAGATAATAGGTTGACTTCTGGAGATACACTTTTAGAGAAGCAAAAAGGAATAATTCTTTTGACCAAAGCTACAGTGTGGTAAGCCACAGTGTAACTGAAGCAAAACCCCAGCACTAACATTCCTGGAAATAGCATTACATCATCTTTAATTGACACTAAACGGACAGGATATAATTTTTAGGGCTTCTCCAAAAACATTACCTGTAGCAGCTCAAAGCCCATACAGCTCTGGCCTCTAACACATCAACATTTCTTCTTAGTACAGGAAGGACCTGTCTAACAAGACTTCAACCAAGGACTAATACCCTGTACGTTGACTTTGTGAGAGTGTTGTGCGATAACATAGCATGACTGCTGGTATATAGAGACTTGACAATGAAAACAGAATGCCAAAATACTCCAAAACTCCAAATACTTTAAACTCTCTGAAACTGAGATATTACTTCTCCCTGCAAACTATGCCAGTCGTATCATTATGTCTTCATCACTACAATCACATTACTAATGTAGTCTGCAATCTACTGTAGTACTGTGATTGCATACCCCTGAACTTTATTGATAATTAATGTATATGCTCACTATATTCTGCAATTAAAAAAAAATGTCAGCATTGTGGGCAAAATGATGTGCTTCACCCTCATCTAAAGGTAACTGTTTAGAATACTCTTAAATTCACTGTAAGAGTCACAAAACTGGTTTTGCAGCACAAAATACTCCAAAATACTCTGAATTGGCTTAGGTAAGTGATCAAGGCAAATGACAGTAAAGGACCCTCTACTTGCATATTGTAAAGATCCTTGATTAAGTAACATTCATAAAGTATTTTCCCCTCTCTTTCTCACCAGGGAAAAATCTAGCAGAGCCAACATACCTGGAGTGATACAAAGTTATTTTATCCCATTTAGGGGGTGGAAGATCAGGATTTTCTGTGTTGTGCTTTCTTTTTTAAACAGGTCATTTCTTAGACCTCTTTAGATCACAGTTACACAAACGATTTCACTGGTATGACCAAAGGACTCTGATGTCTAGCAGGTGGCAAGAACGAGCAGCTGACGGATGCAGGCAGAGTTGGCAAGGTCAGGAACAGGAACCCCTCACACTCAGCTGTGAAAGGATTTGTAAAATGGAACTGCAACCTCAGGAACTTGAACTTGCTAAACGCTAATGACAAATCAATGAAAGACTCAGGATGTTCTCAGATAAACACATTTTCTGGTGCCAAAGCTGACTTAAGAAGTTCCTGCCCTCTTCTGCACCTGCTAACTCTTTTTCTCTCCCTCCAGCACTGCCAATTGCATCACTGAAATGTGTTAGATTAAAATGAAAACCTTTAACCCTATTTTAGTTCTGTTTTATAGAGTGGCTCCACAAACTGTTGTCATGTAAGTGAAGGGTTGGAGCATAACATCACATGAAGGGGGTGTAGGGTCAGGGAGGTACCTGAACAACATAATTATAACAATGGCAAATATACATCTCCTGAGCTTTGGTCCACTATTTGATATGAAACTTCATCTGATCCAACAGTAAAGTCTCCCTGAATTCAGTGGCCTCTGAAATGAGGCCCCAGAAGCAGGTACTGTACAGTAACAGTACTATCCCCTTCTGGATAGAAGATTTTGTTAAAGAAACAAAACACTATTTAGAAAACATTCAGACTCTCCAGAACGTAGATCTGTCTAACCATTGCTATTTTCATTGTCCCATATTGTGCTATTGCTACCTTTAAATTTAAATGTTTACCTTTATCTCTCAATTTTATACTACTATACATAGATTTATTATATTGATTCATGTGGTTTTACAGCTGCCTCACACAGTCTATGAAATCTCAAACACACTTGTTTAGACTATGAGCTTGTTTATTCTGGACTATGATGACCAAATACACTCTCTAAAGCTAATGTGATTAGCTTGGCCAAGCTGATTAGGAAAGAAGTATGCCAGGAATTCCTCCTCCAGATGCAGCCTGCATCGCTCAGAACCTTCTCCAACAGGAGGATGGTTCCCAAGCTTCACCTAATTTCACAGAGATGAAGAAAAACCCAAAATATAAAATTAAGGGGCAGAAGAAGGGGTAGGAGAAGGCAATGATTGCCTTAGACATGTTCACACTTAACGGAATTAATGTTTACTGATACAGTGGAACCTAAAGAGGCAGGCACATCGTTTAGTGTGTTAGACTTGCAGACCTTTGACTCTTTTATGGTTAATTAGCCTTTAGCTTAAGAAAGCCCCCAGGTCATAGAACTTCCATCAGCTCTGAATTCAAAGCTTTGCCCTCTCTCACCCTGGCAATTTACAATGTAATGATGATTGATAGCCAGATGAAAGCATTAGCTGGGGCTTGTCTTTTTGCATTGTGCTGGGAGAGAAGTGGAATGATCTATAGCTGCAATGGTTTCAGAAACCATTTTAGTTGATTGTGACCTTAATTACCCACTTAAGCAGGCTTTGGCCAAATTGATTTTATACTGCTTTATTCTACAGCAGGTTAAAAATTAACCTTGCAATCTTAGATGCATTTTACAAGGTTTCTTTTCCCTTGTAGTAGTGAATACGATCTCAGGCTGACAGTCATGAACTCAAGTAAAAAAGAAGAATGATACCTTTTAACAATGACAGATTTATACTCTGAGAAGATATTGGGCCAAATACTTAACTGTTATCAAAGTTATACTCAGACCAAAAATCTAAGACCAAATTTCTTCTTATATTTAGTTTGTGAGCAGTATGTGAGCTAGATTCCCACCCAAAAAAACCCCTTTTTTGGTTAGTCCCAGGAATCACAGGCAGCTTTAAAATGTTCCAGACAAGCAGCAGCAGACGCTGTTGGGGTGAAAAAACCTGCATATACACAGGAGCTAAGTGGCTGACTTTATTGGTCTAAGTAGCACAGAGATGAGACTGGTAGAGTATTTGGAGCAGGAAGCACCGTACTTCCCCTCAAGAAGTCCAGCCTTCCCTACCTCACATAAGGAACATTTTGAATGAAATCTGTCTAGAGAGAAAAAAGGGAGAAAGGATCCTAAAGACACATCAACCTTTCCTACTTAAAGGGAATCCTCCAAAATAAGGCAAGGCACAGGGGAGGGAAAGATGGGAGACTCTCACTCCATACTCTTTGCTTACAGAGTAACACTCAGAACGTTGCTGAGATTGGTACAGCAGGATTGATAATGTAGTCAAGCCCACACTTGTCCTACATCCTCTATGACAGCAAATGTTTTCTGACTGAGAGACCTTGGGTCTACAGTGGCTCACTGCGCCCCATGTGCAGCGGGGAGGAGGCACGGTAACCCCATTCTACATCTGTTATGATTGTTCAGCCAAAGGGAGCAGATAAAGTGTCATAGTATCCTTCCTAAAGGAGTCTTAAAACTGTCTTTCACAAAAGATCACACACACTGTGCTCCCATGGGAACTCTGGCAAATCCAAAGAACTGTAGGCACTCCATATCTAGTCAGTGGGGACTGGGGAGGCTGTTGAGCTCTGGCCTGCGCCCTAGTCCAGCGGACTGCAATGTACTGCAGACATAACTTAGCTCCTGTGCACCGGACAACCAAAATATTATGTATCATATAAATGCATGGTATTTCTCATTTATTCCCTTTAATGCGATCCAAGATTCTTAAATTTTGGCTATAAACCACCCCAAAACCTCCTCTTTTACATTGATGACTTTTTCCAACTGGGATAGCTGGCTCCTCCAGGTTATAGGCTAGGGACCAGACAACATGTTCGCTCTCAACTGTAAACTGCTCACAGAAAACCATCTGAAGGACTCAAGCAGAAAGAATCATATACATGTTCAGTTTACTGACACACCAACAAGTGTAAGAGTTTCCCAGAAAACTTGCTAGCACAACAGGGAGTGTGGAAGCAAGGAAGTAAGGATGGAAAGAAGAAACAATTTTTAGGTATGGCTTTGCAAAATAGCTGTTACTCACTGCTAGAGACAGGACAAGGATGCTAATCATGCAAACTAACTCTGTAGCAATGACATACTCCAGTTGGTGCAACTGTCTGTGCATGCATTTTCAACAAAGGCTTGATAAGCTGAAATATCTGTTCCATAGAACAAAGTACGCTTTTGGCTTGCGCTCAGCAAGCTCTGAATGATGCTTTTGCCACCTGTGTTTTAAGGAAAGCACTTTCTGTTCTGTTTTATTCCACCTGACACTGGTCTCCACATGGCCCTGTTCTCTGTGAGACAGAACAGCTGTTTGATGTCAGGAGGAGGCCGTCCTCAGCCATTATTTGGGTGCAGCTGCATGCCAGCACTTGCAGCTGATACTACTTTTAACTCCCATCATAGCTTTCCAACTATTCATTTTATTCCCACTGTCTTCTACTGTATTTCTTGCTTTCTTCTAACTTAGCTTTACAGACCTCCATATTTAAGGTCTGGGAACAAAATCTGTGATTTTGCCTCTCAGTTGAAAATTATTCTACCTACACCCTTTGCAAGACAGGGGATGAGGTTTGAACAGACAGGTACCCATGAGATTACAAATTGAGGGTGCTCTTATTCAGGGATTCTTTATTCGACAGGGCAATGCCTTTGAAGCCCAATGTCTTTGTTGATCTAGCTTGCACTACTCAAATTTGCTGGAAGTTTGCTCATTTGTATATGTAGTTCCTTTAGGCCAATACAGCAACAAGCAAAAATTAACAGCACTTCCCTCTAACTCTTAGTCTGAGGTGCTTACACCTTAAAGATACAATACTCTGTGTCATGGCTGTCCTAAATATTAAAAGATAATTGTAAAGCTGATCTAAACAATCTTTTATTAAAATCACTGAGATAGACACTGAAGGTATTTTGAAGGTATTTTGAAGGTTGTTCTCTTCGGCTGTCTTAGCCTCCTCAATACAGCGGTCCATCTGGCCTCCAGTGCAAAATGACCCAACTCAATTAAAAGTCCCTTTGCATCTTGCTGATGGAACCCCGTTAATATAATGCAAGTCTTTGGCCCTCTCCAGTAATCAGTCCACATGGAATAGGTCTTGAATGCCATTTCTTTAAAGGAATAGAAGCATCCCTCACCTAAAGGAATAGACCCTTAGATACCCAGGTCCTCATTTAATTTCCTTGAAATAACTATGGATTTCATTTTGTATCTGCCAGAAGACACTGACATCATCTTGCTCTTCTGTCTCTAAGTTAAAAGTGACCCACTTAGCACATTTATTTCCTGGAGTCAGTAAGCGACCCTGAAGCAGACGCGTACAGATTAAACTGCCTTTATATTGGAAATGTTTCTATTTAAAATGCAGTTTTTGGTTAGAGTGTTCTCACATGTGCCAGTGCTTCCTCCACATAAAAGAGGGAGCTTTGATATTCCCATTCGTGAAACACATCACCATGCATTTTAATAATCCCAGCACAAAACTGCTAAAGTTAAACCAGCCCCCTGGCCTCTATATTGTTTGATTATTGACACATGCAGTGATTCTGAAATCTGCTTATGACTTTATCTGGATGCGATGAATAACAGATTTGCTTAAATTCTTGGTGACAGAAGTATAAGAAGGATAAAGGAGAGGTTATTTTCCATCACAACTGTTACTTGCTTAAAAAAGTCTTCCCCAAAGCAAAGTTATAATGTGATATCTTGGAAGAACACTACGCCATTCTTCATTCAAACACCTTTTAACTCCGCACCAGCAAGATAGAATCATATTAGCCAGCTAAGGACTCTAAAGATACCGATCAGATCGGTTTAAATTTCACTGAGGCTAGAGCTGGGAAAGGCTAAGATGCACTTCCCCACAAGAAAAGCAGAACAAGTTTGCTGCCAGGGCAGCCGAAAAAGCTACCCATAATGTTGATAACACCTTATTGATTCAAACAGCTGCTTTGATGAAGCCACTTCTTTTTTCCTTGCAATCCTTCTGCTGTGGGCTGGAAAGGTAATGCCAAAGGAACACATTTGGCAGTTGGAAAAATATTCCGTGAACACAGGAACATTCATCAGAGAGAGAGAGAGAGAGGGAGATTGAGAGAAGCGGGTGATTGAAACCAGATGAAGCCAGCTCATGATCGTGGCTTCCACTGCTGAATAACTAAGTCCATGTAAAACTGCCAGGCATTCCCCCCGTCATGTGAGAAAGCCCAGGGAAGACCAAGCCTTTGTATTCTTCTGATACACGAAGCAGTGAGGATATTTTCAACTGATAGAAGGTCCACAATATCTATCACTCTCTTTGGTTCTGGTGAATATTAGTACATCTTGCCACTTCCAGACTGGGCCAATATTAGGAAATCATTATGCTAGAAGCCTGTTGACTGTGGATCAACAACTGACCCAGTGCTAGTTGTGTCTACCTAATAGGATTTTCTACCCTTTGGATGCCACATAGGGGAAATACCCCTGTAAAAAGCTGTAGTATAAATCAAATGCAAATGTGTTTATCACTGAAGCATCTGACCCTAGTAGAATTAGTAGACAGTATGTATGCAGCCTGGTAGGCAAAGCGTTATGCAGAAATTCAACACTTTGGCTTTTTTTCCTAGACTCTAGGGCTTTAAATAATCTTGGAGATGTCACTTCCTCCCCCTATGCTTTAGCTACTGCAGTAGGAGCTACACAGATAACAAACTATCTAGCTGAAAGCCAACTTACTTGTGTTCATGCAAGTTGCTGTCATACCTTTGACTGTCAATGGGCATACGCACAGGTTTTAAGCTCTTGGAGCTGAAATCTGTTTGTTCTGTAGAGTATTGCACACTACTTCATGATGGATAGCTCTAAATGCTACTGCAATACAAATGATAACGATAACAGTGGTCATATGTCAGCAGTTATTTAGAGAAAACCAAGCAGCTAGTGCCTGTCATCGAGAGACCAGTGGACAAAAACATGGTCTGGAGGGTCAGATTCAGACAATGACACTTTCAAACTTCCTCCTACAATTGGACAGACTGGTGGAAGTTAGGAAATCAGGCATCCAGCTGATTCAGAAGAATACAGGATCATAGCCACAAAAATCACTACTTTAAATGTTATTCACTAGTGGCACGAATGTCTGGGACAGAAGGAGGAGGTTCTCCCAGTACTGGGCCCTTAAAATGGCATTAGAAAGAACATGAAAAGGAAAGACAAAATGTGTTACTTGTCATAGATGTCCAGAAGAGCATTCCTTATGACATTTCCATCAGTGAACAGCACTCCACAAAGATTTAGTACTTTTATCACTTTGAAAAAGAAAAGCAGTAATGGCTGGAATGTTTCTCTGTGTCTTCCCCTATAGGAAAGTGAGCTAAGAGCATTCACAAACCTTGTTGACTTACTTCCCACTGGAACTCTATAGGAGCAGAGAGAGTTTCTTCACAGTTGTCATGCTGATAATTCGGTAATTAACATATGATTATAAGTACAGAAATACAGAGTTCTAAATGGAATTAGCACCAACCTCTGAAAATGAAATATTTTACCTCAGTTTTAACCTCAAATGATAGAATTATGGAAAATATATCACCTTGTTATACAATACTGGTTAGGAGGTGCCACGTAACCCAATCCACGAGTGACATGTAATCAAGACAGCAATTCCTGGGACAGTGAAACAAGGTGACAGCCCTCTTCATTCCTACTGTTTCTACCCAGCAACTTTTCAGCTAAAGACAACTTCAACATTCAGCATTCCAAAGCAAAACTACTGATTTAGGTTGTATGGAGGTACTTCAAAATGCCAGGCAAGCTGAACAACCTGAATGAGTAAATGCAATTCATAATGTAGACCACTCGAGGGAGTATATGAGTGGCAGATGAAAAGGTCAAGATGATAACATATTTGTGAACTACAAACAGTGATTTCCTTATTCAATCAAATAAAACAACAGTACGATTACCAACGTGCTTTGTTCCGAGAAGGTCAGACAGGACACCATGTTTTATCAACGATCTCGTAAAAGCTGCATCTACTAATTAAATATTGTTTGGAAAATTATTATGCAGGCTGAGGCACTAGGCTGATCTGCCATCATGTTGCCCTCAGTTGGATGACGGCTGGAAAGGGGAATGTGCTGCAAAGGCTAGCTGACATAATTGGCTTCAAAGTTTTTGCTGATGGAAAATTACTTCAACTGAATATATATTTTGTCCATGGAACTCAAGTTGTGCTCAACATTTTTCATTTAATGTTTTCTGATTTTATTGCTTACATTTCTCCCACTGAAAGAGAGGGGAAAAAGCAATTATTTCACTCTAACACATTCTTACTTAGATTTGAAAATTAAACAGAAGCATTTTTCTCATGCTAAGGTTCTCACACAAAATAAACTTGCCTTTTTCAGATGATTCTGCTAGCAACTGAAGTTACAGTCCAGACATATCTTGGAAGATAAAGGCTTACAATGAGGGTGCACCTGAAAATACCTGCACCTGAGAAGGGCTTGAAAGATGAAAAAGGCATGAGGAAGAGGAAAGCAAGAGAGACAAGGGGAAATATCCTATTCCTGCATCTCCTATTCGAGGGCAAGGGCAGTGCCTGGAACTGACAGAGCTCAGTGGTAATTTCACTTGTGCACACTTGGAGATTCTTGTCTTTCAAAAGAAGGAAGGAAATTGCATCCCTCTATCCCTACTTTCTGGCTACAAGAGGGAAACAAGCCATGCTATCCAAGGAAGCAATATCTTACATGCACCTTCTGTCAACTGCCACCGCCAACAGCATATGCAACAAAGGGTCAAGTGCTCTTGCAGAAGGTGGGCCTGCCAGGCCAGCAAATACAACAGCAGATGAAGCAAAGGAACAAGCTGAGGGAGTGTTCAGGGGAATGCTGCTGAAAGTTACAGGACTGAAAATGCCCGGTCCTTCTGCACTCTGATGTTCTGGTCATTTTTTGTCCTTACTAACCACTGTGGGGGCAACAGAAACTCCTCCACTCAAACTCCACTAAAAATCTCCTCTTCAGTCTCAGAAACATCTGGCTTGTATGCAGCAAGAATGAACATACTTTTTAATTATTTATTTATTTTAAAATAGACAGGATACTGAACCAGCATGAGTGGGGAAAAGAGATGCAACCAAGAACTTCAAGCTAAATCCTATGAGGCAAAAGCACTGAACTGTTCCACACTTAGTTAGTTAGCTTTTACATCTTCCATTTCCAAGAGGAAAGACAGAGGATGGTAAACCAATGTTGGAAGGCATTAAACAGAAATAGAGAGAGAAAATCAGATTTTTTTTTGTAAACTTATGCTGCAACATCTGTATTGACAGCAATTTACTACCTTAAATTAGTCTTAGATATGTCATAATAAAGACAGAGAAACACAAAAACGGTTTCTCTTTCTTAGTGTTCCTTTCTGAAGCCCAAGGACACAGAATTTGCCCTGGGCTCAAATAAGAGGAGCATCTTCCAGCACTGTTACAGAATTTCTGGGAACAAAAAAAAAGAAATTTGAGATAGGAAAACTTACTGAGTTATCTAACTCACCTCCATACTAACATAGAACTACAGAAACCTCTAATATAGTCTCCAAGCTGTGAACTTCCTTGACTGGGATGTGTATGGTATTTGTCAATACTTGTATTATTACCATACAATAATTTGCTACAACACGGACACAAGGCAATAAAATCCATGTTGAGAGTACTGAGAGCATTTTCCATTTGGGTTAGAAAGAATCTGCAATTTCCTCAATACCACTAAAAATAAGACATGGGAATCCCAATTTGCATGCATACAAACAGACACCCCAAAGACCTCTTCTGAAAGTTTCCATCTTAGTTTCTCTGAGGCAACCTGCGTAGGTTGTTTGTTATATTAACAAACATTCATCAGTACCAGTGTATCCGATATGTGTGCCCCATCCATTTGACTCAGGGAGCTACCACCAAGTCAGGTCAGGTCACAGGTGCCACTCCCTACATCCATTGTCCTCCTGTGACAACAAATATTTGCACCTGAGGTGCAGTGATGATGGATTCTGCTTTGTTCTATGTCACAGCTAAAACAGGAAAGAGGAAATATCAGCCCTATCCCTTTTTTTCCTCTTACCTCATTTTCCTCTCTCTCTCTCTCCTGTTTGGAAAACAGTCTATTTTGCAAAAGGTCTATAAAAGCTAATTTCTTCCTGCTGGTGACAAGCAATGGAATATTTTCTGCTAGCATAAAAAATGGAGAAAGCAGATAGTGATGAACTTATTAATTTACAACCAGGTATCACTGACATCAATGGCAATGCTCCCCTTGACTTTCTGTGCCAGCAGTGTGGATGTCAGCTGGTGAGGCAAACATCCTCTTTACTGCACTCTACAGACAGTAAGCTCCACAGGAAGAAAAAGCAGCATCTGGCAAAAGTGGGAAGATTAATGAAGGCAGCACAAGGAGAGATTTTTCCAAAAGTGACTGATGTTCCATAGAGAAAGTGATGGATTTCAAGTCAAGAGCAGTACTGCAAAAGTAGAACTGACCAGAAGCAGTCCAACAAAGCATTTTTCCTCAGAACCTGCTAATTTAGTCAAATTAAAATATTCTGCATAAACAGCTTTATTCCTAATCTCTGAAAGTTTCCTGTTACTTTAGGACAATATTTTCTGAAGACTCAAAATTACTTCCCAGAATTAAAATTCAATTTCAGAGCCAGCTTTATCGCCGGCAAATCAAGCATGCTAACATCACGAGTAAGGAACTTGTAACCCTAAAACTGAATTCTGAGAGTCTTGAAAAATGAGATCAAATGCAAAAATCATTCTTAATTAATTTGGTTTTGAGCTTTGATCTGTCAGAGTTCAATGGTGTCAAGCTGTGTTATACATTGTTTTGCACCCAGAAAAGCACGACGTTATTTAAAATAACTAGAGATAAAATTTCATATGACTGTGGGAGCTAAAGAAAGACACCTTGACAAACATGAAAAGAAATAATAAAGCTATTCAGTTCCACAGAAGTAAGATGCAACCAGAGAGCTGTGCAAGATCAGCCCATATAAGCTTTGTTTTATATTAATTAAACAAAAAAGCTATGAAGAACAAAAATAATTCCCCTCAGAAAAAAAGCAGGGCATCCTTTCCTTTAAATAGAATGCACATTTGACCCATCTGGATGCCTCTCTTAAAAATTGCAATGGCTAAATATGCATCCATGTCAGCACACGGGAAGAGAATTTCATTCATGTGAGATCTGGCCTCATCCTGACTTGATAATGCTATCCTGGAATGACTGCTTAGTAAAGATTATAAAATAACATTGAAAGTATGGTCTTGTTATTGACCTGTGTCATCCTTTGACACAGCAATTAATTTAGGTGATCACAAAATTAAAGTACCAGGTTCCAACAAGTAGGTAAACCAGAAGACACATCTGGTGTAATGTTGGCAGAACACAAGGCTGGTTTTAAAAGATATTGATGCTACGCAGTGGCATGGGAGCCACGTCTGCCATGTGAGCCAGTTCAGTCATACTGAAAAAACAGATTCTTACACCTCACAGGGGTCAGGAATTGGTGGTATGCCCAGAAAGAGACCCATGGAAAAGCAGCTGCCTCAGACTTGCATTCTTGCTGCTGTTCTTCTCACTTAATGTGCTACAGCCAGCCCAAACTTCCTGCTCAATCAAAGGCACTGGTAGTAACATGCAGGGACTTGGGACTCCTAAGTAGGCTTGGACTGTACTAGACTTTGCACCTGCAAACAAGAGGGATCCCACTCTACAGAGATCCCATCTCCAAATACAAGATGCACATAGAGTGAAAAAGGAAGGCAATGCACAAAAAGATGCGGTCTGAAAAACGAGGGCTTGAAGGAACTACAGGGGTCAAAGTATTATCAGACTTGAACCAGCAGGATTGCAATTGTATTCAATTCTCTGCCCTGAGCTAGACCTTACAAATGATCATAGATTGCTGCTTAGGGCAGACAACCAGTCAGATCTTAAGGCATCCAATTTCCACTGTGGATTTGGGCCTGAGTTGCCATATGCTGTGGTGATGGTTCTCAGTCAAAGGAAATCCTTACTGATGCTCAGGCCTCACAGCCTGGCTGGCCACAGTCCGGGCAGAGATTGTTGATCTGCCACATTCCTGCCACCAGTTTGAAATGTTCTCTGGAAGGTGAGAACTAGGATTATTTTGGAGACAGTTACCCTGGAAAGGACAGACTGAGTCCTGTGTATTTCATAAGCTATTGCCAAAATCTTCTGAAACTTATCCATCAAAAGCTGGTTGGGGTTTTCTGCAGCTGAAACCATCGGAACCTCCTAACCAGGAGAAGGAGGTAAGTAAGAGGGAGGGAGAAGCCCTCGTTACCTTGAATTTCAGCTCAAGCACAAACCACAAAAAATAATCAGCCATTGGGCTTAAAGGCAACATATCCCAATGCAAATATTGATATTTTTCAGTACAAGTAGCTATTGAGAGATGAATAGCAGGGGAACTAATTCAGAGGAAAAGCAAGTTAGCAGACATTGAAGGGGCCTGATCCAACCCTCCCTGATATTGTTACAAGCTCCCTTAATTTCATGGGACTAATTCCTAATTCATAACAGATATAGCAGAATCACAACACTGCCCTAAGCCTGAACTAACATTCTAGATGTCTCACAGCCTGTCTCCTCAGCAGGTGTACATCAGTACTACCCCACCAAAGCACTGTGTAACATTCCCAGCTGGTGTAAATCAGCATGGAAGCACTGACATCACTGATGATTTACTCTGAAATAGAGGACCTGTATGTACATATTTCAAATTCCTGATGCTTTACTTTTGCTAAAATGCAATCTGTTTGGTTGCAGGATCATGAAGGACAGAGATGGAGGAAAGCATTGTAAGCTTTCCCTTTTGTTCTGATGTATTGTACAGAAGCGTCTCTATTTGTGTTATTGCTCTCTAAGGACTTCTCTTTTTTCCTTTTTCATCTTTTTTTTTCAGAACAGCAGGCAAGTATTGGGAGAAGGGATATGTAATTAAAGTAAACCATTAAAATGTCACGTAGCAATTAAAAAATAAAGAGGCGCTGTGCTGTTTGACAGTGTTTTTCCACATACGCAAGCCAGGCAATCATTGGCATATCCAAGCCCAACCTTTGGAAAAACAGAATCCCCCCTCATCTCCTGTGCTGCCTGCAGCTCGGCTAAAAAAAAAAACAAAAACCAAAAAACAAAAAACCAAACAAAAAAAACCCTCCAAAAATCCAAACCAAACAAACCTACAAAAAATCAAAAGAAAATAAAACAAAGAACGTGCTGCCACCTGCGTATGTAAGCAGAGATATTGATCATTCTGAATGCAAAGACACGCATCTTTTTGTTGTGAAAAATTTGGAGGGAAGGAAGAAAAATATTTTATTAACTTATTAATGAGGAGTTTCCACAGCTAAGGTAATACATGATAATATGGACTAAACAGCAGCCCATTGTTTGAGAGCAGAATGGAGCCCTGTATGGGATCACTGCTGGATTCTGTACACCACAGATGGAAGGGAGGAATTACACCCTGGATTCGGGGGGTGGAGGGGGGTATGCGTTTCTTTTACAGTTTTATTGGCCTTGCATACAGGTCAGTAAGTCACACACTGAAACGCACACGCACAAACACATGCTCACGCACATACACACTGCAGCACAGACAATCTGTCAGAGCTGGGAGGCAGCTTGTGTAAGTTGAAAGTTTAATGAGTGCCCGACACTAAGCTAACAAGGTTTTCAAACAGTGGCTAACAAAAAACAGGGATCAGGGAGACTGCATTTGGTGCCAAGATATTTGTTTTAATATTAACAAGGGCTGAATTCAGGCAATAAAAGACAAGGAGGAAAATAATATCTTCTGAAAGTGCTGAAAGCCAAGTGGTTCAATATATTTGAAACAACACATGTGCTTAAATGAGAGATATTTTTTTCTGGATAAGAAAGAAAATCCATGAATATGAAGCAGAAGCAAGTGGTTAGCAACACAAAAATTTCAGCAAATATGCACGTAGCTAAATTCATTTTCTATGAGAGCCATACTACATTCCCACAAAGGTCAGGTAAGATAGTTTAATAAGAATGCCCGTTTTAATATCACTGAGGATATGGATCTCTGATACTAATCCACTGCCTAGTTAAGTAAAAAAATGTTGTTAAGTCCTTCACAACACTTCCTAGGCTTTTTTTGAGGATTTTAGGATTTAAGTTTAAGGCTTTAAGACATGCCAATGGTGGATGACCTACGAAGGGGTCAGAGGAGAGTACACCAATAATTGGCACAGAGAAGTCGATGTGGATGGTGAGAGGTACACAAGATACAATTTTCACAGGAGAAAAGAATAAACAGATTAGGACTTTTCAGGGTGGAAAAGTTATGACTGCAGAGAGATATGCTAGAAGTCTGTATAATTATGAATAACGTGGAGAAGGCAAACAGGGGATTCATATCCTTTTATAGTATAAAAAATTAGAACCCTAATTAAATTGCAAGTCTTTTGAGGACTTACCTATGTCTAAGGACATACATAGTACATACTTAGTACTATATACTACACCATTCAGTAGTGAAACGTAGATGTGGAGGTCAAGAGCACTACCGTGTCTGAAAAAATATATACATATTCATGGAAGATAGATCATGTATCAGGCAATAAACACGTCAGCCTGGGTGCAATCTTTCACTCGGGAGATCCTTAAACTCCTGATGACTGGAAGCTGGGATGATCGAAAAAGGTAATGTTTACCTCATGCTAGCTCTGCTTTTTTTGTACTCATAAAAGCAAAACTCCTGTCCTTGTACCTCACCGAGGCAATGATTAGGAAGAGTAGAAGCAGCTATTTCTTCCATTACACTCCTGACTCTAACCCCCACAAGTAAATGTGACATGACCGTGTAATTCCAATGAGTTAATTTTGATTAACACCAGAATGGGAAGAGCAATTTCAAGCTTTGCATTTTTCTTTCTCATGCAGTAGGCAAGTTCTTCGAAGTTTATTTTTAAAAGCTAAAACCTTCAGAAATATACTAAATGAACTAGAATTTGTTGTTTGAAGAGTTATCAAGCGAAATACAAAGAATGGCTCTCATCTCACCCAGAAATGGTATGAACTTTCAAGGGTACTGTTTTCAGAACCCAGGTGAAAATCCAAGAAATTTTCTGGCAGGCAAGGGCAGAAGCAAGGGTAAGCTTCTCATTCTGAGGCTGCTCTGTTGTTTTTGTGCATATTACAATACCACAAATTATGGAAAACTGGAGGAAAACTTGGAAGTCACAAATTCAATGCACTATTTTACATTTTATTTTAATTTTGCCAGCTAAAGAGCATTGCAGACTGAAATATGAACCAATGTGTCCTGTAACTCTAAATTCATCTGAAGTTCAGTATTGTATTCCGCATACATTCAAAATCTACTAATTCCACTTTACCAGCTAATCTGTAATATACAGTTCAGATTCCAAATAATTCAAATACTCATAGTGGTATGTCTCACAGTAGTTCAGGATCTGGTCAGCATATAATCAGAGAATAATCTTTATTTCTTCATTCCTTTCCTGCTCCTCCACACAAAGATGGATAAACAGATAAGTGTACGGAACCTTGTAAAGGCACGGCCAGTCTTCTTACTGTTTTAATGCTTTGCAAAATGTTTTCCTGAAGACATAGTGCCTCATCATTTATGGAATAAGAATTTTTTCAGATTGCCTAGGCTTACCCATTTAAAGGCACAACTGAACAGTACCAGTCCCCCAAACATTCTAAGAAATAGAGATTCAGCACAAGCTGCAGACCACTAATAGAGTAAGTTGGCTGTAAATGATGCTGAAAAAATGCTCCCTCATACATCTGGCATGTTCTTGCTCATCTTGCTCAGATGCATAGAGTGTGCCCAGCCCAAAGTACAGTTTTCTTAAAGTCTTCTGAGCTCTCTTCACAGCATCATCTTTGGAGCAAAAGATGGGTGTATATGCTCCCGGTGACTTTTGCTCTGAAGGTATTCAAAGATAATAGCAGACCTAACACATGCGATGGCTGCTGCCACCATAATCAATGGCAGGTTCACCACTGAAAAACGCTTGCAAAAGACTGTACCAGTGAAAAGGTATCCATGTGCTGATCCTGTAAGACTTGCAATGTTATCGAAGTCTCATCTATCCAAATATACACTGAAAATGAGACTATACCTAATTTTGGAAGCTAAATGGAACTGAGCTGCTTTATAATGGAAAAGGAGACCTCCAAGTGCACCTGGGATCCAAACCATGACTTTTTCCCTCTGATTCTACTTAGTACTATCACTCTACTGCTAGCAATGTTGTACATCAGAGGAAATTGTAAACTGTGGCCAGAAGTTACTGATGCAGTTCTTAGACAAGCTGATTCAAATTACTAATTCCATGTTCAATGTTCAACAGGCTGCCCAGGGAAGCGGTGAAATCACCATCCCTGGAGGTATTTAAAAGACAGTAGACATAGTGCTGAGGGACATGGCTTAGTGGTGGTTTCGGCAGTGTTAGGTTGATGGTTGGACTCAATGATCTTAAAGGTCCCCTGCAACCTAGATGATTCTATGAATAAATTTTCAAAAATTTTCATACATTTGTCATGATCAGAGAGCATGTAAGTTTGCTCCAGGCCTAGACAACTTAATCATCTAATAGGATTAAAATATATCTCTTTCCATGCCCAATGGTGTACAAAGAAATTAAGTAGCTGACAGTACTCTCTCTTTGAATCATTAGCCTGAGTGACCAGTTTGCAGTCGGGTCATCTGAGGATGAGACCATTGTCTAAATTTTTGACCAATATTGTCTCATTGATTCCCTGTAACCCCCTGCATTTCTGTACAATGCAGCCAGTCCTCATCATTTTTCGGTAATTGCCTTCAGCTTCTTTTCTTCAGCTTTCCTTAAAACAAATAATGGGAGGGATACATGCTAGTTCTTATGACTGTGTAGAAAATCAGAGATGTGGGGGGGGATTTTTGACAAACATTATTTTGAAAATATGTTGAGCATTTGTGGACACACACAGCCATTTCAAATAATTATTGGAGACAAAGGCTTTCCGGGTTCTTCAGGGCGGGAAAGAGGGAATGAAGAGGACAGAGAAAAAGAGAAGAGAGTCATTTAACTTGCACTGGCAGTAACACTCAAGCCATGAAATACCTCTAAAAGATTAAAGTCAAAGCTGACAAGGCAACAACTTCATACACAATTTAAAGAAAATTTGATTATCCCAAATCTATAATTCAATTACAAAACTATGTCATTTCTATCTTCTTATATGGATGTAACAGCTGGAATCTACGAAAAGTACTGACAGATGTCTAAATGCCTTTGAAAATAAATGCCCTAGGAAAGTACCAGGGATTAAATAGAATGAATTTAAATCAAATTCTTAGATCAGTCTGAGTTCAGCAACCTTTTATTTGTAAAGTTATTCTACAAAGAAAATGGAAATATCTAGGATGTGTTGTAAGTGAAGCCAAAGCATTTGCAACAGCTGACATGCCATTAGGCAACTGAAAAAAATATGTAAAAGGAGATGTCTGGAAGAATCACTCCACTGAACATGTGGAGAAAAAGAAAACTTCTGCAATCTACTAACGTGAGCAGCAGGCTAGAGAAAGAGAAAATACCTGGGACTTTTTCCTGCCCATCTGATAACCTAATAAGAATCAAATTTATATGACTGATCTATCTGCACTCAAATAAAGGATTTCCACATGGAAATTTTTCTGCAGTAGCTACTGAACTTCAAATTTACATCTTGTTCAGAAATGATTCCATGCAGCCAAATTTTAAACTATAAATTTTAAGAAAGTGATACTGTCCTTTTTTGCGATTTTACTGCCTTAGGCACAAGGGAGTCCTGATCTATGATGGACACATACAGATACTATAGCAGTGAAGAATCATTCATTCTGTGTATCTATCTTCCTTCCCTATCTTTATGAGACAGAACTTTGTTCTTCCATTCCTGGCTCCAGCTGTTGTACAGTGTCATTCTTCTGCTGCACTGGATTTTAAATCAAAGGTGGCTTCCAATTTTAAAGAGTTTTGAAAAATGACAACATAAGTTATTGATTTTATCTGCCATTCTTAAAAAGGGTTTAGCAGTAAAATACAGAGTTCAAAATAGCATGACAATTATGCAGTCTAATTTTATAGGATCTTCAGATTCCAAATGTCTAAGGACTGCGCGATAAATGGAAACAGGCAATGATGCAGTAATTTAGAGAAGACAATCAGTCACAGGGAATAAATTCTATTCCTGCAGGGACTTTGAAGAGAAGTCTGTGAGCAAGGACTTCCTTCCTTCCCACGTGCAAACCTACACAAAGTTCCAGCAATGTGATACTGATCCCATTTTTCTTATGCTGGTTTCTAGAGGGGACAAGACCAGCAAAGCTGTGGAAAGTTGAGCTACCCAACAGTACTCTTCATATGTTAAATGGTACACAAGGCTGCAGCTGTGTATGTACTCTCTCCCTTCGGTGACATATACAGAAGCTGATAAAGAATGTTTGGAAAATAGCTGAGTCTTTCTTTTAGTACTAAAATTTTGAGGTCAGTCACTGCTGCTAATAACTATCACCAGAAATGTGGCACTATATATATTCTCAGACAATGTAATTCCATTTTGCCTTGGTTTCCAGGCTAAATAGTTTCCACAATCTTGCCACAGTAATGGCCTGATTTCCTACCTCTTCTTTTTCTGGTTAAAAATGTGGTGCATACACTAGACAACTGATCCGTACCACTGAAAATGCATATTATTTCCACTCCCCCACTTCTCCTATTCATGAACAGATAGAGTAAGTTGTAAGAGAATGTCCTTAAAGAATCTTTTTTTGTCCAAATACAAGAAACAACTATATAATTTTTTCAGTGCTACTCTATTTTCCTTTAGATTAATAGAAACTGTAAGGAAAAATACAGTCTCTAAGAAGACAGCATGTCACCTTTGAAACATACTGTGTTGGCTCTTTGAACAAAGCAGCGGTTTTATAAAATTAAACATGCAGTACCTAGAAAACAAGTAGCAGAAGAGTTCCACAGCTCAATGGGCAGAGCTTTGTCAGAGCCAAGGGACATCCTGCTTTATTATCAAATAGTGCTTTACTATCAAATAGTGCTTTATTATCAAATAATGCAATGAAGATGTTCTGTATCTTCAGAAACACTGAGAATCAGCAGTTGCACTCCTCTAAATATTAGTGGTTTACATTCTGAAACCAATTGCTTCCCACAGACGGATCCTCCCTTTTAATCCCAAACATGAAGACAGTTGCTGACACTGAAGGGCAGGAAATTTTAGAAGCAAGAAATGGAAAGATTTCTGAACAGCATGAAGCTGACCTCCTAAAACCCACCGCCCCAGAAGGTCAGAGAGTGAGATTAACTGAGGCTGGGTACTAATGAAAGGCTTGGATCATTTTATAACCATTCACACCTTTAGCCATGCTAGGCAGAGATAATGATTGCACTAATCAGATCAAGCTTGGGGGCATAAACTGTCTGTCTGTGGGATGTATCTGCCACAGATTACTTGCCAAAATATGATTCTTTCTCTTTCCCCCCTCTCCCACCTCATAAAGTTTTGAACAATTAACCTTCTACATTAACTGTCATCCAGTTCTTTCTCCAGTGGTGGGCACCAGTCAGTGCCAGAAACACTGGTCCCAGTTTCTTCAGAATGTGCAGTTTCTGCAGTTGAGACTTTCCAGTGTGACACTAAGGCAATGCAGCAGCAGGACCTGTGGAGGCTGGAAAACAGCTCAGCCCAGAACACACTTAAGTCTTGAATGCTTTTTGCAGCACATGCAACCTTTGAAACAAATATATCACAGTTTTATTTGTAAAAGATTACATTATATTTTCCAGTACAGTGGGCTCCAAAATTTTTGTCACTGTCAACCTCAGAATTTCTCTCTGCCCCACCCTTCCCATCCAAGTTTTCATTGGAAACACAACAAAGGTGATGTAGTTACAGGAACCAGCTACAGACCCATTTATCATTGTTTTATGGACCACCACTGGTCCATAAACCACAGTTTAGGAATTGCTGGCCTAAAGCATCACAGAAAAGCTAGGAAATAGCAACTAAACTATCTGTGGATTTAAACTATGAGAATAATAGTTTTGGCAAATCTCACTCTTCTTTTTTTGTCCATAAATGCTCTACCAACAAATTGTGACTTAGTTTATTTATTATTCACAATTGCTGGGCAAATAGAATCCACATGTCTCTAGACTTCACTAGCATAAAAAATCTTTATCTCAATTTCTCTGCTAACATGAATTGGAACAGTCACTGTGTCATTTCGAGTAGGTAAAGATCCTATTTAAATCAGAGCTCTGGGCTGCTGGTCAGTCTCTGACAGTTTTACAAGAAAATCCTTGTCAGTAGTTATTTTCTGTCTTTTACTGTAGGGAAACAGGGGCAAAATGTTTTGATTTGATGACTGCCTACTGAAGTGATGAATAATTTGTCCATTAGATTACTTGCTTATTGGAAATCAATGTCAGACATGACATTACTGTGTAAGAGATCCTCTCGGTTTTCAATTACATAGTTGCACATCTAAGACAATTATCTTGCAATTGTTCATTTCTAAAATTGGCATTTATGGCCCTAGTCCAGTGTTCCACTGGCAGCTAACTGATGTCACACCTGCTCAAAAAGATTGTTTTTTGTTTAAAATAATTGTTTTCATGAAGCTGAAACATTCTGTGATTATTTAGAAGGTGCCAAATTACAAGCTGTCATGTTTTTGACTAATTTTGCTTTACCAGTCATAATACTTCATATATTATGCCTTCTTTCATTGCAGCTTCTCAGCGTATTCTGGAAATATCTTGAATATTTACTGGTATCTTCATATTAATGAAAATGTAAATATGCTTCCATGTGCCAGACTTTTGCTTTTCTGCAAAGGAGCGTTATGGGGAAATCATTGCCCCCTGCATCTATGTCATAACTCAATGCCTTACATTGGGCTAGCACTTAATCGTGAGCGAGGGATAGGGAAATTAGAGCCAGAAAAAGGAGAAAAAAGACTCTAGAAAATGGAAGAAATACTCAGTAAGATAGGTCTTCATCCTGGTCCTCTATTTCTTACTAGGTCTCTGACGGGATGCTGCAGCTCTGGCTTGTGTTGCTTTACATTACAGTATTTGCTCATCCAGATCGGTACAAGTAAACAGCACAGCAAACGGAAAATAACAGGCTACTTAGTCATAAAAGATATTTCAAACATCCCATAATATGCGACCGCATAAAAATTGTTGATCATAGCAGAAAATGGCCCTGTAAATTCTCCACAAATTTTCTATGGCTCTGGATGAAAAAAAAAAGAGTGAAAGTTTTGATATCATTGTAGTGTTTGGGGGTTGTTTTTTTTTTTTTAAATACAATTCTGTAGTTTCCTTTCTGGAAGAGAGCTGAAATATGTGAGCCCAGAAGGTTTCTTGCATTTTTTAAAATGACTGAATTATTATTATTATAATAAGCTCTGGTGATATAGGATAGCAAGAAGGTTGTTTTGATACTTGAATTTTGATTACAGGATAAACATTTTTATGAAATCTTTTAAGTTGTTCTTGGAACTACATCATCACTTTTTGGTTAAAGTTTTGTCCTCTAATTTCTTAGCTGAATGTTACTGCAACAAAAAGAGCTGGGAATTGGCTTGAGAAGAGCCAGTGTCAGGTTGAAATAGAAATGTATTAGTTTATGGTATTACCAAATGATATGGGAGCCCGGTAATACTAAGAATTGCACAGACACATAACAAGACTCCTTGTACCAAAGAAGTTTGTGTGAGCTCAGGAAGGTGAATAGCAGAGCTGGGAATATAAGCCTTATCTCCTGACCATAGAATCATAGAATCACAGGGTTGGAAGGGACCTCTGGAGATCATCTAGTCCAACCCCCCTGCCAGAGCAGGGCCACCTTAGAGCAGGTTGCACAGGAACCCATCCAGGCAGGTTTTGAATGTCTCCATAGATGGAGACTCCACCACCTCCCTGGGCAGCCTGTTCCAGTGCTCTGCCACCCTCAAGGTAAAGAAGTTCCTCCTCATGTTTAGGTGGAACTTCCTGTGCTTAAGTTTGTGCCCATTACCCCTTGTCCTATCACTGGGCACCACTGAAAAGAGCCTGGCCCCATCCTCCTGACACCCACCCTTTAAGTATTTATAGGCATTGATAAGGTCCCCCCTCAGCTGTCTTTCTTCCAGACTAAAAAGACCCAATTCCCTCAGCCTTTCTTCATAAGAGAGGTGTTCCAGTCCCCTCATCACCTTTGTAGCCCTTTGCTGCACCTTCTCCAGCAATTCCTTGTCCTTCTTGAGCTGGGGAGCCCAGAACTGGACACAGTACTCCAGGTGGGGCCTCACCAAGGCAGAGCAGAGGGGGAGGATGACCTCCCTCCACCTGCTGGCCACACTCTTCTTGATGCACCCCAGGATGCCATTGGCCTTCTTGGCCACAAGGGCACATTGCTGGCTCATGGTCATCCTGTTGTCCACCAGGACTCCCAGGTCCAGTGCCCTTCCTCAGGATTATCTCAAATGATGCCTTCTTCCCTTCTTCAAATTTCCTTCTCTGTTTTTTCAAGTGAGCTCTGGCACTGACATGCTGGAGCAGCCTGGGGTCAAACCAGTCCAACAGGTTCTCTCTAACAGCAGTCAACGTCACACGTTTCCAAGAGACATTTTGATCCTAAATATCTTCTAATAAAAATTGTTAATGTGTAAGGACCAGACTGTCTTCTGTCAGGTTTTCTCACGTGTCTTTTTGCTGCCTCGTTATTGTTTTCTTCTTTCTCATCCCAGCCCCAAGGTAAGCTGCAGGAATGTGAGCCACTCTGGTAACTTACACAAGAAGGCAAGGTGACACCAGACACAGTACCCTCTCAACACTCCCTAAGGCATCTGTCTCTACTTTCTACCTGCACCCACTGAGTTCTGCTACAGACGGTGGCTGGCACACAAGCTGAGCACCCCCAGTTGTGCTGCCATTCCCACACAAAGGGTCAGTTTTCAGAAGATTTTGGAGAAATCCAAGTTTCTGCTTTCTGAGCTATTTGCTGGCTTCTCTTTGTACCCAAGAAGTTAGAAGTGAGATTTCCACAGGACCAAAAAGCCAAAAACTTACTGTGAGATTTATGACAATCACAAGAAATTGCAATTTGTTTGGTGTGCTTAGTTGCACTGAATCACACTGGAAAAAGAGAAGAAAGAAGAAATAGACAAAAACAAACAATCAGCTGATGGTATCAGCTTTCAGATAATTCTAACTTTGAATTGGATTGCTATCAGTAACATAGTTTAAATATATGTTCAGTGCAAATGGGCAAAAATAGGCTGTGAGAGTTGATCTCTGCAGTCTCCCTGAGACCTCCCAAGTCAGACAGTTTCTTGTTCATGCTCTTATTCACTGTGGTTATATAGCACACCATTCTGTTTCAAACTTAAAACACTCTTGGAACCAACAACATACCAAGCAACACAGCTTGGTATGTGCATCATTCTGGTATCATTATTCATGCATTTAAAAGCCATGAAGCATTAATTCCATTAGAAACAACGAGTGACAAAGTGTTAGGAAATGCCTTGTTTTCCTGCATGCACAGACATGCATAAGTTTACTTTATGCCTCAGTTTCCCCAGTAATGAAATTAAGGTTATAGTACTGTTCTGTCCTCCAAGGCTGCTGGGGATGAAAGCACAAGAGACTCTATGTTGGTCAGATATTACAGCTACTGGGATCAGTTAGCTCAGAAGAATTTCTTGGTTTAAAAGGGTATCTGAGGTAAAACCATACAGCCCTGAATTGGGACTGGCCAGGGATCTAAGCCTCATCACAGTTCCAGCGTTAGGGCTGAGCCTGCAGCAGCAGCTGGGCCAGGACCCTGGGTTCCAAGCTCCCTGCAGAGGTTGTGCCACTTTGGTTTTGGTCTGGGTTCATCTCTACTGGACCCAAACCAATATAAGAAAGTGATGAAAGAGACACAGCTGGCCACGGAAGCACAGACGCTGTGGTTGCAAGAGCAGAAGATAAAACCTGACTGCTCCAGCTCAAAAATAAGAAAGTCTCTTTTAAGGTATGCAGTCTAAAGAGCCTGGACTTGGCATATTGCTAATCTGTACAAGGAGGAGGGCAATCAAACACACATGCAACCATCCGTTCCCTGCTGCTCTGTGTCCAGCAGTAAACTCCCGGTGAGGGCATGTGTATTTTTTCCTCTTATCCTGCCACTCTTCACCACTACTACATAATCAATACACAACTCAACGTGCAGAGTGGAGACCTCTCTGTGTTTTTTCCCTCCCTCTGGGAGTTTTGCAAACCCATCCCTCGCTTGTCCGGATACATCTAACGCTCTTCCTTTTATAAACAAATAACAACAAAAAAGCTGCAGTCAGAGAACTTTGTTGATTCTTCCTGTGCCATACTGGGTACACATGGTTCCCAGTGGCCTTTGAAAACCTGATGCATGGATTAGCTACATCAGCACACGAAGTCCTTTACACATACTGAAAAAAAGGAATGAGGCTGTTATTTTGTAAAAGACCTGCACTGTCACTGTCTAGACTTAACAGGCACCCATTCAATTTCAGTGCATCACAACAAATTTAACTTAATGCACCTTAACAGATGAAAGCTCCCTAAACAATATACCATCACCAGGGCATCATCATTTCAGGCTCAGTGCTTCTGGGAGAATGTGATGTTCCTGTCAAGCTCATATCCCTAAGCATAGTGCTGTGAAGGCCCATTCATTGCAGCCAAAGTGAAGGTAGGACCATGCTGTTCGTTTTAAAATATTTTGTCAGCTCAACAGAAAAATCTCACTTTTTTTTTTCCTCTCTTTTATTTTCCTTTTTTTTCCCCTTAGTCCTTTGCCTTCTGGGAGGTTTTTTTGGGAGGAAGAAATAAAAAGATGTGGAAGGGCCCTCCCTCCAAATGTTTATTAAAACAAAACAATAACAAGACTACAGATTCTAAATGAAATATAAACAGCAATATTAACTTCTTTCCAGTTTGTTGGAAAATATACACAACTGTTTATAGCTAAAATTTCCCAGATGGCATTTCAGAGCTTGCTATTCTTCTGGCACCTCCTGTCGCAGAGGCAGGGAAAAGAACATGGATTTTTATAGGCCCTTAAAAAGTAAATGATATGAGTCCGATAGTGGCCATGCATCCATATATTTAATCACTTAACTCCCTGAAATACAGCTAAGCAAGACCCAATCGGTTCAGTAAAACAGACTCTGAAACCAGTGGCAATATTTCTGTTATTTAAGCAGCCAGTCACTGGTTAGTTAGTTACTCCACAAATTATCTCAGTTAGGCTAGGGCCTCTTTTTCCCAATACTGCTGCTGTAAATATATTGCTGAATATTTCTCAAGCAAGAAGTTCTGAAATGTTTTTCAAAAGGTAGGTACTAATTTCTTTGATACCCTGAAATTGGTGTAACTAGCCTTTCCTACTGAAGTGTATTTTAAACACAGATCTTTCACTCAGGCACTTGAGAAGGTATGACATGCAAGATATTTTTTCTAAAACCAACAAAAGCAGACAAACCTTTAGAGGCTCTAGTGAGAGTCAGTATTCAGCAAAGCAGAACTTTTTTACTTCATGTTTCATAACATATTGGGATTATGGAAACAGAAAGCACACGTACAAAGGACTCTCTTCTAGTACAGATCAGGCCCAGTGATGATCTTTTACAATGTGCAAATGGCATGCGTGAGTGGCACTTCCCAGCAACTCTGTCTAAATTTCAACAGTATAAATCGCCCAATTCCATGAAAATTCATGGAGCCAGCTAAGGAATCTACATTTTACATGGTTTTTGCAAGACACTGAGAAACCTCTTAGGTAATGCTCCTATTCCAGGAGTCTGTAACAGAAGTATCTTTTCCATTTTTGGTACTAACACCATCATTTTGACAGCATTTTTTTGCTGGAATTTGAGGTTGTCCATTATAATAAATTTATACACAAACTTAAAGTCAAAGTTCTTCTGTTGCTGCTGTGCACATGAGCTTGAAAATTAATGCTTTGCCATTCTGTAGGACCTTCTGATCTAGGTGCAAAGACAAACTTAGATTCTCAGACTTCACATGGGCAGGAATTATTATCCTGCTCTACAAAATGACAAAGAGGGCAAGTTTGACCTGGGGCCCTGCAAAGCACATCTGTTTACTGTTCCTGCAAACTCCAGGTGATGTTAGTAAGTCACTTGGGCTTTTTCAGAAGTATCAATCCTTCAGTTCTGTGGGAAAGTGATCTTGAAGCACCTAAAAAACTCTTTTCAGAAGGTAACTAGCATTGAACTTTAGGAAATCTGTCCCTAAACAGACATCACTAATCAGAAGTACCCAGGAAGGCAGCCAAAATCCTGGTTATGTTAAAAAATATATTCCTCTCTGTTTTCCCTTCCCAACAACATATGTAAAATTAAGAAAGATCTAAATCATAACATGTTTTATTGAAAACACATAAATCAGATACAGGCAACTGGAGTCATGTAAGTACTTGAATAGACAACTAAGCCACAAGGACATTCAGTTCTACACCCAAGTTACACAAAGCTGAGCAGAAATCCAAACTGGCTATCTACGGTTTGCTTGAGCTCTAATTCTCAATTTTTATTGCTGAATTATGGTCTCTCTGCCACCTTAGGGTAGAAAGAATTGTTTTTTCTCCTTTTCTTTCAGTTGTACTGAGTGTTGAGCAGGGATGAGGGTGGTTTTGGCTTCCCTTTATTGAATTCAGTGATAAAAAGTGTTGTTAATTAATAATAATCAGCTATCTGCTCTAAAAGCACCATGAAGAAAAAAGAACATTAGTTCCATCAAAGACAAGTCTGACTTTTATGAGTACCTTGTACTAAACCCAGAAGTGTCTTGTCTGTTTTGTGTTTTCAAATTGGAAGAGCCACTGAGATGTAAAAAGCACAGCTTTTTTAATGCAGTTATTAACATTGTAAAGTGTGAAGCAGTGAAATCCCTTCTAGTTTTGGGCCAACCTTGCAAAACGTTTTTTCCAAAACAAATTAGGAGAATACAAAATTAATTTGTGTTTCTTCATGTCCTGTCATTTTAATTTGGCAATTCTATTTTTATTGTTATTCCAAGAAACATAAAATAATCACAGTTACATTGACAAGCACACTGTGGCTACTAGTAACATAATCTATAGAATTAACCACTGTAAAGAACACAGGCCTGAGGGTAGTAACATCCAGACCAGAAATCTAACAAGCGAAGCCCTTAGGTTAAAAATCAAGAATCTCTTAATTGGAATTCAATGACTGTTCCCCACTCAGTGAATATATTTTATACCCAGTCAGCCCAGCGTTTTTATGTGAGTTGCTTTGGCTGAATTATTCTGTCCTGCTAGTCCTGAGATTGGGACCTCGCTGTACACTGGAGTTAGTTATTCTAGTTAAGAGTGCAATTGTGGAATAGTTTAGCATTGTGGCTATGGCTGCCTATAAAAGCATTGGTCCTTCATGAATAGAGACAGATTTTGGGGTCGCTGTAGACTGTCCCATTGGCAACTGACAAAACTGAGACTAGACAACATGAAGCAACAACAGTATTATGTTACGCGTAACAACAAATCTTCTCCTGTGGCATGATATTTTCCTATGGTTACATTTTAAAAAGATCTTGTCTTTCACAGCTGTCTGTATACTCTGAGAAGATACCCTGAAAAGAGGTGTCTGAGAATTCATATGAAACAGCTCAGAGAGATATGTGAAATTGCACCCTTCTTCATAGTGGAAAGTTAACTATTCCAGTAAATTCTGCAGCTGCTTCACTGTTCAGAGTAGAGTCATGATACACTGAATTCACATAATTCATTGACTATACTGGAAACATAATTTTGCCTTTAGATGGTTGGACAGAATGACAGGGCATGTTCTAAAACAGATGCAAAGTGAGAGAGATAACACTACAGCACATCTACATCTATTACATTTAGTGGCCTTTGCAAGTTCAAAGCACCAGCAGTCACAGCACCTAAAATAGCACCTTCAAATAATATGTACTATTTGTTCAAATCCATGGTTTTCTTTCCCTTCAAGCTGTTCAGCATGTATCCTACACACAGGTATGAGAGTTCCTAACTATAACTAACTTTAGTACTAGAATCCAAATAATCCCAATTTGGTAAAGCAAGACATTAGATCTGACCACCTTACTCTGGAGAATAGAGTTGAAAAATAATAGTGCTCTCTGCTACATGAAATTTAGACGCTTTCTTTTGCTAGTGCAGTATCTCATTTCTCTCTCCCTTTTTCTCTTTTTGAATACTGGCAATTCTCTCTCTTGTGGTTACTTTAATTTCTGCTTTGAATGCTTCCCTCCAAGCTAAACTGGCTGGCTTTTGATTTTGCCTTGTTTTGTTCTTGTTTAAATGGTGGATTGGAAACTTCCAGATGTCAATATTCTAGTAAAATTTTATCTTGGAACAGCCCTTCCTAACGTTCACTTCAAAACCTCAGCATTCCTCCAACGCTGATTTACGCTGCAGTCCCCTGGCTGGAGAGTGTACCCCCAGAACAGGACAGCCACATACCAGGCCGACAGTCTGCCCGTGGCCATTACTGCCACTTGTCTTTTATAAACAGCAGCTGGCCACAGTGAGGGAGGTCACTGGCCCGTCTGGACCCAAATTCCACATTCAGCTGTGGCACACACCAAATGCTTCAGAAGATGGCAGAAAAGTCCTGATCACAGCCAGTGGTACAAGAGTATATATGCCTGGGAATGAGGGAAAGGGGACTTAAACTCCATGTATCTCTGAGGATCAACATGCATCTCTGGGAAGGAGATATGATATTCCTTTAAACTCTTTGATTTACCCTAGCTAATATAACTTGAAATGTTACTGTCCAAATGAATAGCCTACCAAGTCTTGCTCAGGTCCAGAGGGCAATTACTCTGCCAAAATCCTGTTCAACCTGAGCTCCAGTTATGTGTCCTGATGAGCAGTGATGGGCTCTAAGTCTGTGCCTCAGACTAGGAACGACGGGAAAGAGTTTCTAGTCCTGTTTCTGATGCCCTGCTTTTCTCAGCTCTGTTCCCCACCATCTATGGTCTTTTTAGAGAAGCAATGATTAATGATTGGCATAGATGCTAAGTTTAGCATGAATGGAGAATAAAGCTCTTAATAATGAGTTAAGAGTGTTTACAATGAACCAAAACATTTCTTAAATAAATTTGTCACTAAACATCAAAGAGGTCATCACCACTGGTCTAAGGTTAGGGCTAGAGTTAGACTTACAATTTGGGACTACAAGAGCAAAAACCAAATTTCTTTTGCTCAGATTGATAAGGAAACAAGGTTGACATGCTGGCAGCTGTGGAGCAAATAACTTATTTTTATTCCTGAAGTGACTATGAGCTTTTGGGCTATTCTTAAAAACAGGATTAGGGCTGAGGTTTAGTTAGGGTTAAAGACTACAAAGCTTTAAGAGTCTGGACCTGAAAGGTTGAAAAGGTAAGATGAATTTTAGTGTTGTCAGGGGAAATGGGTTTTACTATTTTACATAGTAGATTTTCAGTCATTTGATGATAGTCTAGTTAGAACAGAATAGACGATTTCAGTTGGAAGGGACCTACAATGATCGTCTAATCCAACTGCCTGAACAATTCAGTGCTGACCAAATTAAAGCATGTTATTAAGGGCATTGTCCAAATGTCTCTGACAGGCTTGGGGCATTGACCATCTCTCTAGAAAGCCTGTTCCAGTGTTTGAACACCCTCTCAGTAAATAAATGCTTCCTAATGTCCAGTCTGAACCTCCCCTGTTGCAGTTCCCACCTGTCCTGCCACTGGATACCAGAGAGAAGAGATCAGTACCTCCCTCTCCGCTTCTTCTCCTCAGGATGCTGTGAGGTCACCCTTCAGCCTCCTTTTCTCCAAACTAGATGAGCACAAAGTCCTTAGCCACTCCTTATAGAACATTTCTTCCAGCCCATTCATCAGCTTTGTTGCCCTCCTCTGTAAACATTCAAGGACTTTTGAATCCTTCTCAAATTGTGAGGCCCAGGACTGCACACAGTGTTCAAGGCGATGCCAAACTCTATTCCAACACTGAATACACTTTGGATTAAGAGTGGGACTTGGACCAGCAATGACTGAAGACATCAATGAAGAGATGGATTTCTCAATGTCTAGATAGCTAGGAATAGAGCTGTAATGGTATGGGACTCCTAGTCTATAGTTACTTATGTTGCACTTTGGGCTATTTATTTGGGATAACAAGGAATTAAGAGGTTTTCTTATCAGTGAGTCTCACATAGAAGAGGTCTAGTGCTCTAGTGCTGGCACAGATGAAAGCCTCAAGATTAAGAAGCAGGAGCAAAACATGGAGTTTCTGGCATCTGATCTTTTCTTCATGACTATCAGGCCTGCAGGCGGAATTCTTTCTTTGGGAAATATATTGGTAGAAGTGAAGGTGGACTGAGGAGGCAGAGTGTGTACGTCTTGGAAGAAAGAGTTGTCTTCTCACTGCATTGTTGTAGGTCTTCTATGCATAAACAGTGCTGCCAAGTTCATACAAAATTCACCTAATGACAACTAAACTTGACAGAAACATGAGTTTCTCTTCGTACACAATCCAAGTTCATGGGGCACTCCTACAGTATCACGCATTCTACAGATTCCTCACCTGAAGACCTGGGTCTGTTTTTAAATATGCTACGAGCCTGATTTTGATCACAAAGCACCTTCACATCAGTGGAAAACCATTGTACCAGGTCAGATGGTGAAAATCAGAATAACACCATCTTCAGTGAAATTAAGACAATGTCCACACATCAGGGATATATTCCACTGACTTCATTATCAAGGTCACTAATAAAGTAAGTAAGTGGATTATATCTGCCGCCTCTAGTTAACAATCCCACCAGACTGGAGTCAGACCATGCTGTAAATCCTCTTAGCTGAGACTAGATACAGTACACATTCCAAAAGAGCGGTGGAGGAGCTCCATAGCATGAGAGAGAACATGCCAGCAAAAATGAGTTCCCAAATTTAAGAGAATGCTGAACAGCTTGGAATATTGCTTTCAACAAAACTGTAAGCACACCAAAGGTGATGGTAAAAAAATGAGATATTTAAAAAACAAGACAATACTTTATAATATTAGCAGCCTTCTTTGCCTAACAGAAAAGTAACAATGCAAATTTTAAAATACGGTATAAATTAATTCTGATCAAAGGATTGAAATAATAAAAATGGAACTGACCAGCGGGAAATTGACTGCCAGCTGTTATCCTGAGCCACAACATAAATTATTTTGAAACATAATTACAAATAAAATAATGCACTGGCTTTCATGCAGAAATCACAAATTTGTAAGGAATCTATTATAGTGATGAGAAAAAAATTAATGTAATGAACTCTGTAAAGTCCATTGCCATGCACAAGATGAGACCGGCAGGCAGTCAGCTACATAAGCATTCTGTGATTGCTTTTGTAATACAAATAATGGATCTGTCCATTCTCCCAGAAAAAAAAAAAATTGAAAAAAATACGTAGGGTCCAAATTTGAAAATGTAGAAAAGACAGACTGGATGTTTCTTAATTCATGTTAGTTTTATAGTTCATCTTTGAATTTGCTCCCACCTTCCTGCTTTTTCATTTTTAGGAGTCATCACTGACTTTTCCACTGTAATAATGCAGGTAATACCTCATAACTGCTGTCACAGTGAGACAGACCTGTGGAAAGGATGCACCAAACCCACCAGAACAATCCAAAATAAGTGTTTAGCAGTAAATAATGCCCTGACAACTTTTGCTTGGGAATCAGTTATTTCCAGCTTGCACTTTCCTCCCCATAAAAATTAGAATTTCTTAAAGGAAAAAGAAAAGCACTTTGGTTGCTCCATTGTTCATACTATTTTTATAGCAGTGTAACTTATGTTAAAGAGATGGGTCTATCGATATGTCTATGGCCTCAGTACCTCCATGTTCTGTGATCAGAGAGTCCTGTCAGTCAGAGCACTGCCCAAATATTAAGAAGAGTTTCTGTCCCCATGGTGTTACTCTAAACACATGGCAGACAAAAGAAATATCATCAGAGAGAAATATGCTCAAATGAAAATTGAAGGGAAGTAATTTGATTACAATTGTGCACTGACTCTATCAGAGACCCAGGAATATAAATCCAGTCAGCAGCCAGGCCCCACCTATCCCCAGAGCAAGACTTAAACCACAAAGCCAAAGTGCTCTTTTAAGAACAGTGACACAGACCTGTGGGATTTCTACATAAGGTCAGACTGACCATCAGCATCCTAATTTTAGCTGTTTAAAGCCTATGTTTTCACAGAAAGCCAAAGTTTTTTGACAAAGTATTGCGCTGTATGTACCTGCTGCATGCAAATCCAAAGGGACCAAGCACTCAGTGGCATCAAGTTACATGACTGCAGCCAAACCCTCACTCCTAAGACATACTGGGAGTGGATCATTTGGAAGAGCGCGTGTATAGTGGTGCTGGTTCTGGGGCTTTTACTTCTACTGAACTCCTGAAATGCCAGCTATTCCACACTACTTTACTCGGGTACACTTTTCCTCCTGTTCCCTTGCATCAGAAATTGACTGACTCATTTTGTGCCTAAGAAGACTGGATCTGAAAATACCATTAACTTCTACTTTCTCTGCAGTCTAATAGTTAGAGCTGATTGTCAATGTAATAATATTTTCTTCTCAAATATAAGGCAGCAAGAGGTTTTAAAGAGTCATCAACTATGATATGACATTTCATTAGGTTCCCATCCCTGGGAATCAGGCTGTTGGGAAGTGGTTTTGTCTGCAAAGCAAATGCACATGGTTTTTTCATTGCCTGCTTACTGAAAAGTATGCATTATGTCCCTGGCTATATTTCTATATTTTTTATTGCAGTCTATTATTCAGTTTTTGCATAATTCATACGACTTGATGGAAGGCACAAATCATTGCCATGCAAATGACTGTGAGATTAAAACCTCATCATCATGCTATGCCAACACAACTTAGCCTTCAAAAGTAGTCATCTCCCATTGCAATCAAAGGGAGCTCTGTGGTGAAAAGCCCTCTGCAATCCATTGAAATTGTGTCCCTTAATGTTTTACAAATGTCTGCAGCTGCAATGACTCTCTCTTTCTCGGCACCGTTCATATCTTTATCCAGCAGCCAGTTCTTTCTTTTGCAACTCAAATCAGTGATTACAGAAGCAAAGGAAGTACTCTGCAGACGTGCACAACAGCTAACACTGGTTAGCACTTTACAGGCTTCTCATTGGCAAAATGTAAAACGGTTTGCAAATACCATCAACTCTACTTCAACAGCTGAGAGGTGAGTGGACTTGCTCATGGTTATCTTGTGAACTGAGCACAGAAATCAGGCTCCTGTTGAGCTGGGAGCTCACCCAGCCATTAGAATATACTGATACCTTTGAATCACTGCATTAGTAGATATTCCTTTTGCCATTCCCTGTTAATCCAAGTTAATATCTGAACAACGGTAATGCAGTACACTTTCGTAGTGCCTTCTGCTGTGGTTCTAATATACTTTCCAAATATTTATGATTTTCTTCCATCACTTTCATGAACTTACCTAAGTGCTTTGCTTCATGTTTGTAGCCAGCTGGACTACTTACAGCTTTAGAGAGGAGTGAAAATGAAGACGGATGCGTTGGACACTCTCACCATATTGTCAGAACGTATTTACCTGATTAACACACATACATAATGAAACTACCTCTGTGCTAGTAAACCAATCATAGCTACTGCACAGGCTCAAGCATACACTAGCATACCTACTGTTCTACATGTCCTACTGTTGAATTATTAGCATGCTCCCTGGCATAATTTTGGCTCCTGTTAATTGTCGCTCTCTCAGGCAATGGCTGGGCATGGCATGGAAATTCTTCAAGTCAGGGACTATTTGCAGCTGACACTCTGAAGCAGGGTGCTTTGCTTTGGGTGGAAGAGAATAAAGTGATGTGGGCATGAACTGTGCCATGCCTTTTGATACAGGGCTCAGAGAGTGGCCCTTTGCCATTTTGTTTACGTGAAATATCCTGAGAGAGCAGTATTAGAAAAGATGAAAGGGAAAACGGGTTTTGGCAGAGCTTCCCACACCATAAATATGAACTTAATGATATGGTTTTCTATTGAGGCTTGTTCCTGCAGCTAGCTGCCAATATCTTGGTGACCGTACACGTGTGGTTTTAATTCTGGAGACGTACACTCCAACTCTTGTTATCTACATTATTTTTAAAGTTGTTAATGAACATCATTTTCATAGGTGATAATGAGCTTGCATTGACTTCAGTGGGACTGATGGTGTTCTGCGTATCCATAAAGATGCGCTTTAATATATACTTGGCTTGATTTTCAGACTCTGGGTGCAAAACCCAGTGCAATGCAGAGATGCTTCAGATGGATTTTAAACTAGATTGAACTCCTGTGCAGCTCAGCTTACTAAATTTTCCCCAACGTTTTCTTGTACTAAGCCATATAATTTGCAGTTGATTTTCCTTGCTCCCATTTTGACAGGCACCATTTTCACAAAAGCCACAAAACCATTATCACTTTACCCAAGTATGGAGTCTCAGGCTAGCAGGTTACAAAAGCTCCCAACCCAATAGTGTCCTTACTCAGAACAACTGTGCTCTTAGGAAGCAGTGAAAGATGGCTAGTCATTTGATAACCACCAGGTGAAAACAAAACAGAAGACATTAATTATTATCTCACTGAGCAATTAGTAAGAATTAATAGAATTCACCATGGGAAACTTCCTCTTCTATGGAAGATTTATGGCCAGGTCATATTTTAATGGTAATTCATTTACATCGTAATGCAGATTTATTTACATTACATATAAGGTGATTAGGGTTACTAGATACAGATGTGGTGCTTGTAGGCCAGACGCAGGGAAGCAGTATATATTCTGTCCTGAGTACTTACCACATGCAGGTCATTTCTGCTTTACTGTACCCAGTGTGGCTGAGTGCACAGAATACTTGTGAATAATGCTGGTTTCTATCGAGTTCATTAAGGTGCATGTGTTAGGCTGCACACATATACGTAACTTATCTTCCATATACTAAGATACAGCCTATGTTTTCCATAACAGCAAGAATGCCTTGTTCCTGTGGCCCAGCTGACAGCTTACTGACTGAAATGCATGGGCTTTTAACAGCCACCTCAGTTGACTTAAAAGTATTTTGAGGCAATTTTCTTGTACCTGTTTGATTGTAATAAGTAATTATTGGGATCACCTATACTCCCTTTGGAAATCTGTTTTGTTTAAGCAGCATCCCTGCTAGGCATTTATGATGGTTTTTGTTTCCTAAGTAAAAATTTGTCCATCAAGGTCTCATTTTTCCATCAGATTGTTGACTATTTGCTGCAGGTTTGGGAGCCAACCTCATTTGTTTACATTATGGATAATAAATCCTCTCCTGTTATCATTCTGTACCCTGTTTCACATCAAGAGAAGTGTAGGTTTCCTTGTTTTGATCTCTTAACTGTAACAGCTGATGAAGAGGAAATAGTGTTTTCGTCAGATAGGGCTGATTTCAGAATTTGGCAGGTGTAGTACTCCTGTATTTTCTACCTAACATAAAAGTATTAACTACTGTGTCTACACCTTCCTGTTTATTTGATTTCTTAATTTACAAGGAAAGTCTCCTACTAGAAAATTTTTTTTTTTTTTAGAAACCTAAGCTTTTTACTCAATGTAGTATAATCCCAAAAGTAGCTGCTTTGTGCAAAAAAATACTGCACTTTTGTAGAAAAAAAAAATCCCAAATAAAAATAATTAAGCCAAAATACCAGTTATTTGTTTGGGATATGTGAAGTGATGCAAATGCTCTAATGTAGTTGCCTCATTTTGGACAAGAGCCCATTTTCATCTCTGGATCAAGTCCCTGAGTATTCCTCATCAAAACTACTTTCTCACATCCTGAGGGGATACTTTGGTACATCCTAATCCAATGCAACTGTCTAATACAACAAGATCTAATACACCTTCTGAGCAGCACTCCACAGGGATAAGGTAGAAGGGGAGCCATTATTCAGCTCTTTGGCAGAACAGTGTGTGCATACCTCACATGCCTCCCAGACACGCTGACAGACAAAGTGAGAAAGATTTGGAGTCAGAGCATTTGGTGGACTTAACAATTATGGAAAATAATGCAAGGCAACCTGCTGCTTACAAAGTTTTTGAACTAATTGCAATACTAATTGTCACACTAGCTGAAACTCCCATGTTTATACTGCAATACTGTAAAGTCTACTCAGCAAATTAAATGCTGGAAACATGCAGGGGAGTCCTTCCACAAATATTTTCCTCAGAATCAGTGAGCTTGGATATGCTTTGAGGGGAACCATTTGGAAGCATGTTCCATAAGAGACATCTCCATTCTGTCTGCAGTGTCTCTGGTAATTTTATGGAATTAAACCACATTTCTTATGCAAATATAATTAATTTGGAAAATTCCTAGGTTCCTTTCTAGCCTACAAGATTTCAGTTCTCTCATTCTATAAATCATGTTACTGTAACACCCAAAGAAAAGTAGTTAGTATTTGGTAATGATGTAAAATAAACATTGAAAGATTCACTCCCTACTTGTTTACTTTTGAATATCTTGATTAAACTCTAAATTTTTCAGAAAAGACTATCTGTTCTGTACATCTGTACAGCACCAATCACACTAAAAATGTACATTATGTTCTTAGAAGCTCAAAGGATCACTTGTTTAACTCATCTGACTCTCTGCCTAAGACAGTCCATAGATTCATACCACTGATTGCTACTTGATGACTGTCATTGCTGTATGAACTAGACTGTGCCTTTCAGAATGGCATCTAGTATTCACTTACATTGTTTACCCTTGAAGACAGAACACCCTCCAGAACCCTGGAGGTATTAAATTAAGTATTTGTATTTATGAACCACCTACACATTTAAAAAATGCGTGCCTTAGCTCTATGTGCTCTGGTTTGGCTTCCTTTGTCTGCTAACTTAAGAAGTCTATTACTATCATAAATATCCTGCTCATGAGCACAGCATCTGGATCAGCTCTTTGCAAGCTAGTTATTTTGTGTATTTTAGCCTCTCACCAAAAGAAATAAAAGAATCATAGGATCATAGAACAGAGACAATGTTTCTCCCTAAAATGTAATGTTAAGTAGGAAACTCAATTGCAGGATCTTTTTTCCCTAAGGATGGAGGAAAAGATCAAAATGACAAGTTATTTGCCCATCTGGGCAAGCTGAATCAAAATTTATTGCTTTTAAATACATGACTGGACTAAGTCAAGAGATATCTATATATATTGGATGTTCTCCTGGCAAAGTACTGCCCAGGGAGTGTGGAGCTCCATACAGACTGTTCATAGAAAGGCTTAAGTAATTGAGAGAACCCTAACAAAGGCTAAGATAAGAACAACTTTTGCATTAGATGCTACTGAAATAAAACAACAGAGGTATCAGAAGTTTATTGCTCAAACAAGACAAGGAAACTAATTTACTCAAGGTTACTTAGTGGGTCTTCAGCACAGCCAGATAAGAGAACCATCCTTGAAGCCTTGCTTCAGACACCTGGGCATTCTACCACATTTGCAGCAGAAGGGCTCTACTACTAGTCATAAGGAGGAAAGTGTTTTAAAGCTGAACCAGGACATCAGAACCTGACTCATAATCAGGTATTTGTGGCAATGCCTTATATTGTTCACATAAGGCATTATGTGCTCTTACTAGTACTATTAAAATTAAAAGATAATTTCTGTATCGCACCCATTAAAAGATACTATATATTTTAAAATGCCATTCTAGCTGCAGACTAATTTGTACTTATTTGATAATTAGACCTAAGATCCACATAGCATATTTCATGGAGCATGTAAAATCTAGCAGGCATGATAATATAGTAAATTAATATCATAAACCTCACAAAGCACCTGTGACTTAGATAGTCGTATCCATCATTATCCTTACAGAAGTATGGCCTTGATGTATAGGATGGAGGAAACCAAAGCATAGAAGGTGACATACCTAATACTATAAAGTAAATAGGCAGACAAGACAGGACTGTGCTCCTTTGTATCTAGAACAATAAATATAACAATTTAAAATCACTTCTCAATACTATTTCCTAGTATGAAGCATGCCAAAAACTGTTAAATGACAATATGGGCCACAGCACAGCTGGAAATAGTCCAAATGTGTCATCGTCTTAACTCTTAATCCCTCAATACGCATCCCTAGTATGGCAGTGCTTTAATTGTGAGCTGCTCCTCCAAATAAGATCTACAGTTGATCGCACCTGCACAGAGCCTGTCAAGTGAAGGTTCAGGTTCTTCCAAGTGCCTTCATGTTCACACGCTATTAATAGTGAGCAAGAGAAATATTCTGACAACCCATATGTCTCTGATCATTAGACATCACCATATATCAAGTGATTTTTAATCCATTTGTGTCTACAAGTCTGTTCAGCCCAGTAATTTATCCAAGTGCATATAAAAGAAATAAAAGGAAAACTCAACAAAATCCATTTCACAAGAGAAAATCTGAATCTCTAGCTAATAATCATTTGTTAGACTTTGTTCCTTTCAGGAGTGGCAGTTGAATTCCTTTGCTCACAAAAGTCTTTTATTATTTGCCCTCACAGGCATTCATTTCAGAGGAAGCGAAAACTAATAAATTTCACTTTGGTTTCAAGCTATCTGTGACAAATACACTGTGACATTTGATTCTCCTTGTCTTTTTGATGCCACTTCTAAATAAATATTGATGGCCCATCATACCATGGCTATTGCCAGAAATGTTTTAATCCAAAAATTCAGATTTTTAAACAAAGTGTGATGGGCAATAGAAAAGACGTATTTTCCCAGTGGCTTTTAGTTTTCACAAATGCTTACATTTTTTGATTCTACAATTGTTACAGATGGAACAAGCTGGAGCTAAGGACAGAAGGGGGTCATGCTTTTATTTTCTATTAAGGAAGTAAATATGAAATGATAATGGAAAACATGTAGAGAAGTTGACTGTGTTCTTACACTCCAGTAGAAAGAAGATTAGATCAGATCTTATAGTTTGAACACATGCTCAAACTCTGGGGAAGTTCTGGTCCTTTGACCAAGTCTGGACTTCGTGGATTGCTGTTAAAGCCTGGATTTTTATAGTAGCCTGAGTTTGAATCCCACTGATTCAGTACAAACCAACTGAACTAAATTCACTGGCCTTTGCTAGAATGCAAGTCAAATGAGAACGTCCCTTCAGGCCTCAAAATTTCCTAAGCTATGACTTTATGGATCTTTTGAAAAGTTTTGGCTTTCTCTGTATTTATCCCAGACAATGAAATTTTGAAAAAAAAATAATTTAAATTTAAATCTCGCATTTTGCATCCACCTATGCAGCTTAGAGTCAAATGCTTGTTATGTTCCACTCTCTAAAATGTAGAGTACACACAGGGAAGAATCTTAATTATGGGAGATAATGTGTATGTAGGGAGAGAAACGGAAAATTTTTAGCAGAGGAAATGCTGCTTGACAGTTGAGGATATTATGTGTTTTGGAGAACCATTTCTCCTATGGCACATCCTCAGAGCAGAACTTATGCAAGCTAGCCCAGATACAACGGGCAACAGAGTGCCAGACTAATTAAACCATCTTGGAGAGAGTCTCATGTTATTTACACAGAGTTTGGGTGTATCTGCATAGTGCTTTATTATGCCGTGAAGACAGATTCCCTTTTCCAGCTCCAACATCGAACAAAATGAGGCATGTGGAAGCAGCAGAAGACACCATACAGATAGAGATTTGTCAAATCTTTCTTCTCAGGCATTACCAGTATTTTCCCCTTTTTCACTGAGCATGTCTTCATCATGCTGTTTATTTGGCAAAATCTCAAACCAGAGTGACCAAACATGTATCCTTTAACAGCTCCAGTGACACCAGTTTTGGTTAGCAATATATCTGGGTGATATCTCTCCATCAGCGGCGGAAGCGAAAGAGATCATGGAAGCTCTGACAGCTGAGTAGTTACTGAGTGACAACAGTAAAGGGTTTCACAAGTGAAATTCCAGTCCTGACAGTGTGTGGTCACTGAAAATTTGTGTTGTAACAGAGGAAAGGTTATTGGGGCTGAGTTGAATTCTGCAAGATAATGGAACTTAAGCAGAGTCATTAACAGGCTCTCAGAAGTCAAAACAATTCATTCTTTCTTTCTTTCTTTATGGCAAAGGAGGGAATGTCCTGAAATTATTATTTTTGGTGTTTTGTTTGGAGGGGGTGGGTGTCAGTGTGGCCCTGTGGCTTGAACAATGGACTGGTGCCAAGGATCCTTTCTATTTTCAGTCAGCTAACTGCCTGTAGGGTGACCATGGATAATTCTTGTCAACTCTTTCTGCCTCAGTTTCCCCCCTGTGATGTAGCAATAAAATTCCTGCACTCCTTTGAAAAACCCTTTGCATTCATGGATGTAGAGTTTCATATAAAAGCTATGTATAACATTTGTCTACCCCAATGTGCAGTCACAGCGTGGAAAAAAAAAAAAAATCTATTGCATATCTATTTTATTTCTGCTTTCTTACTATTCTAAAATCTATTACTCTATTACAAAAGGATGTTTTATCCAACTCATTTCAAGTTTTTTTTTCTCTCTTTCATTCCTCTTTTTCTTCTTTCTCAGAGGTGACGAGTTCCACAGGTTTCTTAGCAAAGCAAAGGTCTGTCCTGCCTGCTCTGGTCTTTGCCCAACCCCATGCTCTACACTTAGCTACTGAAATGCAACAGACACTTTCATAACTTTACAAATAGTAAATTTTACTGAAATTGACATATTACTATTTATTTTTAATTTGTAACCCTGCAATCCATGTCAAATTATTTTACAGAAACAATGTAGTCCATTTATGAAATAAATGTCCAGACCATTTAGCTCTGATAGCACTAAATATGTGCATGCATTCCTGATGTCACTAGTCTCCATTTTTCACCATAGTTTTCATAGTTTGTTGTCCACTTTCCTAGAAGCAACCCTCTACCAAGTCTTTACCACAGCCTCTTCATTAAAAAACCTATCCTGGTCCTAGAAAACTAGAAAATTAATCCAGTAGTATTTAGGAGAAGCTTTCTTCTGTATAAGAATTTCAACCGTATTATTTTTCTGTATTAAGTTGCACCCTGAGTGCCTGTTACCATAACTAGGCTAATCACTCGATCTGTTAGACTGTTAAGACATTAACCGTCTAACAATAAATTATTATTTCCATATGTATGGTATATTCCCTTTTGCCTAGAATAAGATTTTGATTGTAACACACCAACATGGTACCTTCTGGCTGATACATATAAAGCATATCGTGGAAAAAGAACACACTTCACATTAGCAGGATTTTGCTGTGTGACAACTGCCTGGGAAGAATTGTTTGTAATGCATGTCAGCACTACAGCAATAGGTACATCGCACTCATACCTGCATAACACGTCTGTTTAAGGCAGCCTAATCAAGCTTTGTAGAGGTAAACTGGAGCTGATGAAGCAACCATTCTTATAGCCAGTATTCTTCTCCAGCACTAGTGCAAAAAATATTGGTACCATGTTAGCAACATGGGCCCTTGCAGTTTTTTACTGCAATGCCAACAATTTACAATTCAACCATCACAAATAAGAGTGATCTCTCACAGAATAGTTTTTATTCACAAGCCAAAGCACTCTTTAGTTAGGAAGTACATAGCGTTGAAGTTTTCTCTGACACTGCCTAAATTGGAACAGACCCCTGTTCGACTGTGAATAGAAAGTGCATGTCCTGCTGTTTAAGTGTTTAAATGCAAACTAAAGTATCAATAGCTCGGCATTCTGAGTCCAGTATTTCATCTGAATCTACTCCTTGCTGGAATTTAGTCTTATTAATGACTTGAACATAGAAAGTTTTGCCTTAGTGAAGGTGTTCCTGATAGGTCTCTGCAGAGATGCATTAAAATCATGAATTCATGTCAATAATTTACACTTGAAAATCTATTTAAAACATGTGATCACCTGCCCAGTGCATAAAATAATACAAGTACCTAGGCTTGATCTCCAGAGCAGAAGGCTGAGCAAAGGCAAGAAACTGTCCACTGGCACATGTGAATGGACACATAAACTTAACAAAGAACAAGAAATAACCTCTTCCAGAAATACAGATCTACAGAAAAACTAACTTGAAAAATGCTATTTCTAATGTTCACCAACCACTTAAGCTGAGGTGAAATGAGCAAATTAAGTTGATCAAAGTGTGGGCTGCCACTGAGAGGGACGCTTGTGTGGCTGCATGGTAATTTGGGTCACGGAACCAATCCAACTGCAAAACCAACCCCCTCCTTCTGCAAAAGGAAGTTTTCGTCCAGTTCCCTGATCCAGCTCCCTGTGCAGCCACATAAGCACAAGTGTGAGCACAAAGGCAAGTACAGCAATTTGGGTGCCAACTTCTTGGTGTTTTAAAAATCTTTCCCTCTATTGAATTATTCCTATTATTAAACGAGCTGTTTTACGCAGGCTGCTTTGCCACTTTCTTCACTGATACAGTTCCTGAGGAAAGGATGACAGGTATTGAACTACAGAAATCAAACTCTATACAGTGTCCTGGCTGGTACTCAGGGTGAAGTAGTTTATGTGCAAGAAGGGGACAAAAACCCTAAAGGATTCAAGTGGCAAAGGTATAAACTCATGAACTAACAGTTGAGAGACGCACACAGAAAGGCACAAATAGATGCAAAGGGGCAGCCAGCTGTGTTACCTTTAGAAAGGCCTATTAGCATTAACCATGTAGGAAGTCAGTATTGTTGATATTAAATTGTTCAGAAGCTGATAATTCTATATTGAGATTATTGACACATTTCATAAAATAACAACTTTTTAAATCAAAATATTTGCAGCTGCATTGTTTGATGGAAAAATAAATTAACTTTTCATAAGAATATTTGTAAAAAAATGTTTATTTTTGCAGACCATATCACCATTTTCTCAATAGTTATAACAATGAATACCAGCCAGGGACAAGCTGGCTGGAAGAGCCCCCCAGCAATGAGAGGGTTTGTAACATATTACCGACACCCTAAGCCTCCACTCTCCTAACAGCAAAATTTATTCATTGTCACTCACGGGAATTAACCAGTGTTAGGAATTTTTCAGAAAAATATGTAAGACTGTGAGTATGGCACTGAAAAGGGAGGCAGAGGAGAGAGATAATTCTTACCACTTCATCATCAGAGGGCAAAACTGTATTGAATTCAGTGAGGTCCACACACTGCCCTGGATTACAATTTTTTAGCTCTGCAAATGTCACCCTTATGACAGCAGTTAAATTCCCTTTTTTTATGCCTCTCAGCCTCCTAGTATTCTTGTCTATTCTGTTGGTACTGTGAACTCAAGAGGTCTGTTTCTTGTGATGAATTCAATATTTATTGTCATATGGGTACCGATTTAAGACGCATTCTCTAAACACTGCGGCAATATAAGTAGAGGTGACCACATATCCCTCTTTGATAACAAGTTTTCCTAAGTTTTTCCAGTTTCTTATGTAACTGGAGCTTGCTTACATGCTCTTCCTGTTTTCAGCACACATTATGCTCCTTCCACATTTCAGCATTTTGGGTTTTTGAGAAAAAAAAATTATTGCTGGCATGGACACAAGGTGAATGTTTACATTGGCAGCAATGGACATCACTTCCTGAGAGGGTTTTCATTAGAGGCAAAAGAATTTTTCAAAAGCTTAATCCTCCTACTGTGCTGTCAATTTGCTGCTGCACACACAGTCTCTAGTATGGCACTAAAATGAGAACTTCCAGGATCTGAGCAAAAAGGAAACTTCCCAGAAGATTAATGATTCAAAATCAAATTCTTAATCATAGGCCTTGAAATCTGACATTTCAAAGCAGCTTTCACGTTCCATGTTACATGCTGTGTTTATGCTCCTGGAAAGCACATTTTTCTAATTGAGGGCTATTGCGAAAGTTGATGAACATCAGAGAATTTTTCATTTGAAATACAAGAGAAAAAGTATGGGCTAGCGTGTACAGGAGAGGACAGGAGGCTAGAACTAAGGTTGCACTATTATTTTGTTGTTGTCAGTATTTCTAAAATATCAAGAACAAATGAGTCTTAGGTCAATCACAAACCAACATTTTCAGTCATTGTAAAGTTGAAAGGAAGCACCACTTCAAGCCAAATACTGTCAGCATTGATCCAAAACAAAATGTTGTAGTTAGATTTGACAAACAGTAATTATTTTCTCCATTTAGAAAGAAAATTGAGGGATATTCCAAAGTTTAAAGGAATTGTATTCTGAAAAATGGAAACTTCATTTTAGGGAAATGAAAAAGAACATTTAATTTTTTTAAAGAAGGAGTGCAGCTTCTAAAATTAGTTGAGAGATGAATCTGAGGCAAGTTTTTTCAGAAAACAAATCTGCTTGATATTCAGCTGAAAAATTTTGCCAAACTCCAAGGCAACTTAAGCACAAGTTGTCACTGAAAGAGCTGACAATACCGAGCTGTGAGGTTCCATCCTACTTCTACAACTGACATGCAAGATTTCACTAGGGAGAGTCAGGCTTTCACACTTTTGTGGGTGGCCTTCACACATTTGGTGCCTGTAGGAACTCTGCTTGATGGACACTCTGTGCTGTGCTAGAGGTAAAGGGGAGCAGGGACAGCTGTAGTGATTTTCTGTGCAATTAGCTAAAATCCTTTAAAGGCTCTGAGTAGCTAGACATAAGCTTATCAATATGGTAAAAGAGGGAACTTCCTACTATCTCTTTCATAAGCTACATTGCGTCACAGTTCAGAGATAAGTTATCTGATCTATGTCCTGATTTACACATTTAGTAACACTTTATTTACTTTATTTATTTAGTTAGTTTACTTATATACTTCACTTTTTTGGGCCAACTGTCCAAACCGGAGTAAGATAAGCTTAATATTTTTAAGAAGCTTTGAGATCCTTAGGTAAAAACACATTCAGAAATTTTGGTAATAGTGCCTGAAAACATTGCAGTTTATGTCACATACCAACACCGAAAAGCATCTCATCCATGCCTGCTCTGTATAGGGATGCTACATTTTGCAGGAGTCTGAAAATGGCAACCAGTCTCATGCAGACGTGGAAATTAGGACATAACAAACTTATTTGTTTCTCAAGTTACCCTTAGATTCAGAATGGAGTCTTCCCATGAAATAGCCTTAACTTAGATGGATTCAATTCTGCACCAGTGAATCAGAGTAAATGCTTTGACAATCAAAAGTTCCTATGGCGTTCCTATGACTACTTTGTGTGAATGCCAAAAAATGTAGGCATTCCAGTTCTGAGCAATTAGAATTTGTCNTGGGTGGCCTTCACACATTTGGTGCCTGTAGGAACTCTGCTTGATGGACACTCTGTGCTGTGCTAGAGGTAAAGGGGAGCAGGGACAGCTGTAGTGATTTTCTGTGCAATTAGCTAAAATCCTTTAAAGGCTCTGAGTAGCTAGACATAAGCTTATCAATATGGTAAAAGAGGGAACTTCCTACTATCTCTTTCATAAGCTACATTGCGTCACAGTTCAGAGATAAGTTATCTGATCTATGTCCTGATTTACACATTTAGTAACACTTTATTTACTTTATTTATTTAGTTAGTTTACTTATATACTTCACTTTTTTGGGCCAACTGTCCAAACCGGAGTAAGATAAGCTTAATATTTTTAAGAAGCTTTGAGATCCTTAGGTAAAAACACATTCAGAAATTTTGGTAATAGTGCCTGAAAACATTGCAGTTTATGTCACATACCAACACCGAAAAGCATCTCATCCATGCCTGCTCTGTATAGGGATGCTACATTTTGCAGGAGTCTGAAAATGGCAACCAGTCTCATGCAGACGTGGAAATTAGGACATAACAAACTTATTTGTTTCTCAAGTTACCCTTAGATTCAGAATGGAGTCTTCCCATGAAATAGCCTTAACTTAGATGGATTCAATTCTGCACCAGTGAATCAGAGTAAATGCTTTGACAATCAAAAGTTCCTATGGCGTTCCTATGACTACTTTGTGTGAATGCCAAAAAATGTAGGCATTCCAGTTCTGAGCAATTAGAATTTGTCTAGGAAGTATCAAACGTAAACTATGGATACAACTGACGCTATCAGAAACCCCAGCTGCACTGCAGTCTGTTCACTAGAAATGGTGGAAAAATTACTGGAAGTCTTGTTCACCAAGTGTCATCCATAAACTGGACTACTGGCAAACGAAGACATTTACTTCTCTAAAGGAATCTTGCAATGCAACCCCTTTCACAGTCCATAAAGTCTATTAAACTGGACACCACAAGCTGAACAAGAAATGTCCAAGCAAAATGGTATCTTGGTTTCAGCTGGGTTAGAGTTAATTTTCTTTGTAGTAGCTGCTGTGTTTTCAATTCAGTATGAGAAAAATGTTGATAACACATACTGGTTTCATTGCTGCTAGGCAATGTTCATATTAGTTAAGGACTTTTTCAGCTTACCATAGAAGCTGAGAGGGAGCGTAGACAGAACAAACTGTCCAAAGAATATTCCACACCATAGACATCACGCTCAGTACTTAAATGGGGGTTGGCCGGGGGGCTGGGATCAACAATCACTGCTTGGGATGGGATGGGCAACTGATCATTGGGTGGAGAGAGCAACTTGTTTTCTATCACTTTATTTTGTATATTCTTTTACCATCATCATCATCATTATTATGATTATAATAATAATTATTATTGTTATTTTCCTCTTCTGTTATTGTTGGATTACACTGTCTTTATCTCAACCCACGAGGTTTTCTCCTTTCTGGTCCTTTTCTCCTTCTTCTCCCTACCCTGCAGGGGAAGGTGAGCAAGGAGCTGTGTGGTCCTATTTGCTATCTGGGGTTAAACCACGACATATGGAAAGAGGACCCTCAAGTTAAGTCAAAGGTAAGTTAAAAGCCACACGGCTAAACATACTGTCACTGAGTGCCAAATTCAGTACTCCTCTGCCAGTAACATCTAATCACGATCCAATAGCAAGGGGCTACACAACGCGATACCATCTGTCACCTCCACTCTTCTTGAATCAAATATAATTCTTGCATGATTTTATATACTGAGGCATGTTTTGTGGTTTTTGGTCACAGAAAATCTCTTTCTCATATATACCTTAGAACACTGAATAAGAAAACACACTCTTGGCCCAGTCTTTTAGGTGCTAACTTGGTTTGGCATTACGTTGTCTCTCTATACTTTCTTTAAAATTGTTCACAAAAAATCCATTGGTAATAAACTGTAATCATGGGAATGAAGCACATCCATGCATAGTAGTCAGCCAGGCTAATTTGAAAACACTTGATACAGAATCATGTTTAAAATCACATGCTGCACACTGTAACTTTGCTTTGTTTCTGGCTTCGCTAATACCAATAGCCCAGTTCACAACTAGCTTTTTTCTAAGCATGTTCCTTGTCCATACACAATGTGGCTAAAATCAATCTGTCTGTCAACATGGACAAAACCAGATCTTTCTTCATGCAACCTGTGTTTTCCTGGGCCTGTACAAACTTGTCTCATGATAGGTGGGTCATTACTGCTTTGCCGTCAAGATAGGTTTCTTTAACTATTCCTGTGTTATCCAGCATCACAGAATTACGTGTGACAAACACACTAAAACATGTTAGAGATGCTGTCTTTGTTCATGCTTACTTGTTATGCTATCCTCTGCTAAGGTCTAACACCTGGAGGATAAATGACACAGCTAAACTTATACCATCCAGTGGCTGCAGAATGGAGACAAGCATCCATGCTAACCCCTGGAATCCTCGTACCAATGCACAAAGCATGGATAATACCACTTCCAAACTCATTAATGAGAACATAGCTGTGTTGAGACATGCAGTGAATATGTGGAAAGGGCTTTTGTTGTGTTAAGATCTGGGGTCCAGCTGTGGGGGCGGAGATTTGAAGTGGTACAATAGCTGTAGGGTTGGCAGCCTGTTTCGAAGATCTTTAGAACATCCCACATTCTGAGTATTGGCATGTGACAAACAGTACAGTAAAATAAAGGGTACGTGTCATGTTTCTAGTGAGGACTGCTGTATAGTTTCTTCTGTCCTCCTTTCATCTTCTTTAAAACAAAAGGCACAACACAGAGAAGTTTCCTTTTCTTTTATGAAGCTGTTGGCCTTGATGCCTTTGTTAAATGCTTCTAGGACTGAGACTATTGAAAAACAAACAAACAACGACAAAAAATCAAACAAAAACCAACCCCAACCATGAATTTGATCAGTAACAAGACCAAAGTTATATGAGTCACGCCATGGAGGTATTTTCCTTAGCTAAGACAAACTGGAGGGATAATGTAGCCTACTGCCTGGATACCTAATATCCTTTATGCTTTTGCTAGAGATGTGTGGTTTTGACAGCTGCAGAAGTTAAAAAGGCTATTACCACTAATTATCAGGTATTAAACCAGATTATGCTTGTAAAATAATACCAGCGAAGTTGAAGGTGAACAAAGAACTTAGATGTTTTGTCTGTTTCTTTTAAAGGACCCAGGGTAAGTGGGTGGTCCAGTGTTGGAAAGCCTATATAGCAAGATTCAATTCAATCATTCACCTTGAAAATTCAAACAGAGGCGGGTGGTCACTGATCAAGTGAAATGAGCATATGAGCAAAAATGAGCATCGGTGGAGAGGCAATTCTTCGCAACACTGAGCAGAATACAATGAGTACAACTGAATTTTCAGAATTCATAAGAATTACAGGAGGTATGAACAAAGCCAAACTTCAGACTGAATTAGTCAGCTCATATTCTCAGACTCCCTATAGCCAATGGAAGAATAAAGCTCCCTACAGAGGGAAAGTGATCACATAAGTTAGAGCACCAAATCAAACAATATCCTCCATCTACAAGCTGTTCAGAAGACAAGATTACAATGTTATTACTCTGGCACCCAGAAACTCATGGTGTATTTGGTGCTAAACAGAAACTATTGCTACCCTGGAATCTCAGTGAACAAAGAAAAGATTCGATGCCCAGAGAACAGAAGGATGAAGAGATTAAATAACTTCCCCGAGGTAACACATTGAGCATATGGCAGAACTTGAAACAATAGTCTTGTCTAATGTCCTTATCAGGCCTGGATGCAGCATACCATGAACAAGGAAGGGACTGACTAGCCTTCCCCCCCGAAACCTCCTTCTCTCTTATCTTGTTTGCATGATGTATTTTCCTTGGGTGTGAGAAAGAGGCATCTGCTCTGAATTAAATCAGATCCTTTTCATTTTTCCAGTTCGTTCAAGGAATAGAAATAATCACATCAGCTTTAGTTTTTCCACCAGCATGCCTAGACCCAGTGCCTCAGAGTATTCAAACAAATGCTGAACTTCACAGATGGAGGCAATCACAATGCTTCACCTAATTGTCCTGTATCTCCCAGTCACTTACAGGAAGGGACATAGAAAAATGGAATTGTACACTTTGAATATTCACCTGCTTCCCAGAGCTTAGATTTTTTGGTAAAATTGACTGAAATATGAACCTTAGGGTAAATTTTCTCCCTGGGCTTGTCAGACTTGCTGATGCCTTAGAGATAGCATCTACAGCAATATGAAGAAGTCATCTGCATTTTAACAACAGCATAGAATAAAAATGCTCAGCTGAAATTTAGCTTTTGCAGGGACCAATGATACCTCTCTTACAAAAAAGAAAGAATAGGAAGAAATACACTTATCTCAATCTTTTTTTCAGCATGAACACTCTCAGAGTTAGAATTCAGTTCAGAGCATATGAAAGAGCTTTTGATACCAAAGAGGGAATGGCTCTTTATTTCATCCTAAACTGGCTCTCCACCATAACCATCACCAAGTAGTGATGAACTGAACATGAGAAGCCATAATTTTGGGAAATCCTAGAATTAATTATTCAAGCTGACTCCTTTCTATACCTCTGGGAAGCTCCAAGCAGGATGCGCAGCCCTTTCTGCCTTTCAAATTCACCACCATCATGGTTACAACAACCTGGAAGTGATATCTGGAATTGAATGGACTGGAACAGATTTGACTTTTGTTAGAGAACAACGTCATTCAACCTTCTGTCACCATGTCATACCAGATGAGTATTGTCTTTAGCACAGTCCTCACAAGGAGTGGAAAGGAGGTTCAAGATGAACTGTTGATAACTTAAATTAGACCATACATACTACTGAACCAACTGTGCTGGTACTAAGACAGCTATTATTTGTACTGTAGCAGTCTGTAGCAGTAAGGGCCCCAGTGACTTGCCTGTGCTAGGTACTGTATTTCTGTTTCCCCCTCTTGTCTTCCCAACAAACTCCCCACATCCTGGAAAGAAGATGGGAGGCAGTGAGCTGGCCTTTTAAAACATCATCTTGCACTTTCAGGCCAAGATGATTGATGGGGGATGTCTCCAGCTGGGAAGCAGCCATGTCTGAAAGTCCAAAGAAGAACTGAGCCCAAGCCATTTACTGGCAACTCTCCTGCTGTCTGCCAGTTCCACTCAGATACAAGCATTTCTGGCATTTTCTGCAGGAAGCAGTTTTGACGCCTTTACCACCTGGCGGGGAAGCTTCAGGGACCTGAAGCCTTTGCGAAATATGCTGCAGGACTTGACCTTTAGCTCCTCAACAGCATACATTTTTGTATGGTAATGGAATACAGCCTCCACTAGTGACCACTGATACAGCCTCATTGCTATATACTGTGTTTCTAGAACCATTTGCCTTTCACATGCACAAATACTAAGTTCTTTAACTTCAGAAATAGAAGGTTATGTCCACAGAGAGTCTGAAATCTCCTGTAGAAAGTTCTTTGTGGCAGGTCCCTTTATCCAGGAGAAAATGTTTTGACTTCAGAGGGACAAACCATGATCCTGGGATCAGTACAAGAGAGTAAAAATCTTTGTGTTAAACACGAAGATAAGGACCCCAAATCATCCTATTCGGATTGCTTGAAAAATTAATGAATGTACTGAGAAGTTTATAACCTAAGAACAAAAGCAATTCATTGATAAAGCATACCAAGACCATACTTTCTTCCAGGCTCAAAAGCCTTTTAAAGTCATGCAGATGCTCTTGGACTTAAAGCAATTTACAATGTTTAACTTCAGTCCAGCTTATCACATTCTCCCTAAAGGGACCCGAATATTATAAATTGATTAAGAGACAAAAAATTTAGGTTTATAGTAATCTGCAACTTCTCTGAGTATTTTCTGTCTAATATAGTTATTTTAGTGCTCAGGTTTTGACCAGCAACAATTTAGAGGATTTTTTTTTCCTTTGGGCATTTTATTTACTTTGCTGAAAATCCAAATAGAAAAATATGCATGCATATACATATATAAAACTAAATCAGACATCCAAGCTTTTCCAGAAAAAAGATATTTCTTCTGAACAACTATTCTGGGGGGTGTCACAGTTTTTTGGTTTATGACTCTTCACTTAAATTCTTTTCTAATTAAACCAGCATTTTTTCATTAATATTCTCAACTGGATGGAAAGCCAGTTTTTATTCTGAGAATTTAATGAAAAAATCTTGAGCAGCTGTGCAGTTTTTATTTATTTGCACAGTGGTTAAGGTACGTTGATGACAGGCCTGAGATGAACACTGCAGTGATGAAGATACTGTGTAAACGCAGATGTAACCTGCTAATACACAAGTCAGAAGTGAAACTGAAAAATGGTGAAGCAAGTTTACTAAGCAGTGAATTACAACTTGTTTCTCTAACCAGATGTTGGGTATGTCCAGATGAATAGGTGCAGACAGTTGGGATTTTACTCTACTGTACTTCATACAAGCCAGATGGCAGCCAGCACTATCCAAAAGCCACGTAACCATATGAACATGGCATCGAGCCTGAGCTAATATATCTTGCTTTTCAGCACATGGCTTCTGAATTGGACTTCTTCTATCTGACGGGCTCAAAACACGGGCAAAGCAGATGCATGACTGCCTTCACTCACCCAGTAAAGCACCTCCTCAGAAGAATCATTCCCATGCAGTTTCAAACAGGCTGTGATACATGACAATGAAATACCATATGAAGACAAACACTTCAAGACAAAATCATTTCAATACAAAAACCAGTTATGCCAAACAACATTCCTGCCCACTGAAGTGACACATCCTCTTTATTTTCTTAAACATGTATTGTCAAAATCAACAACAACATGTTTAGTTTTCTGGAACAACACTCCATGATGAGAAAATGTCTCATGAAGAAATTCTGAGTAGTTCTACATTTAGTCCATGAGGTGAATTCCCATGGTAAAAAATTGGTATGTTGCTGGTCTGGAAGTCTTTGCTGAAATGTTTTTCTTGTTAAGAATATGTGAATGTCTTGGAAACAAAACTTAGTGTGCTTACTATTTCAACATCAAGTTATCTGTGTTCTTAGATCTTGGATTGAATTTCTGGCCAAACCCACACTCGTCCGGGTGGGTGTCTGGATGGATAAGTCACTTGACCAACTTAAAGCTAGGTCTCATGACAGAGGAGAAGCCAAGGCATGCAGCCTGGCATGGCTAAAAGTATTCCTACTACAGTGGTTTGTAACAGTTCCTTACGAGCTGAGAGTGAAGGCAACACAGCATTAAATCAACACAAAAACTCATACTACCTTAAATAAGAATAAATTATTAGATGAGCTCCCCATTTATAGCTTATTCCCTAGGGAGAAATACATAAGCAGTTAACTTATTGGATGATTTTTCTTCAGGATTTAGGCTTGTAAAGAAAAGTGTTCAGAAGGCAATAAGTAAGAACAAACAATAGAGCAAAAATGGCTATTAGCTATTTGAAAATACTGAAATTAAGAAGGTCAAATTTGCGTTTTTTCCATTTCTTGGGGTTTTTTTCAAAGTAAAGTTTAGGTGTAGAGATGCCATACAGTAATAGTATGACACTGGGAAAAAAATTTATTGTACCATAGTGAAAACTATCCTAACAAAATACAGGAGATACAGATGTGGAATCAGCATGAAAATGGAATTCGACTTCCATGAAATGCTGGTGTCACTCAAACCTACACTGCAACACTGTGTCTGACTCAGAGACAGATTTCAGGAATTTAATTTGCAATTCAGCTTTCCTCTACTTGATATATTTCATGAATCGTAAGGAGTTTTGCATCCATTCTTTGGATCTTCCTGCACCCCTAAGAGGTAAAGAAGCATTATTATCCTTATGTTACGCATAGCAGACTTAGACACAAAAAGCATGAATGAGTCACCCAAGATCACACAGCACGTCAGAGAGAGAGACTACAACACCAGCCAGGAGACCTGACTGAGCATCCTATTCTCACCACTTGACCAAATTTCTTCTTGTTGTAGGAATTGAAAGGATGGAAGCCAATTAGCCACCTGCTTCATTGTTTGGTGTTTTCAAGACATCTGATGTGTGATAAGTGGAGCAATGTGCTTCACACATATAGGACCTCCTGCTACTCAAGAAGGCTGAAGTTTCACACATGACCAGGACTTTTCACTGTGTAAAACATAAATTGTACACATTCCAGACTTCTGTTTCTATTAAACAAATGTTTTGATTGGGAGCACTGATTCCATTTCACCTCTGTTGTTTCTGATTTCCTATTGCTGTTTCCTTTCTTTCCACTCCTCTTCCTCTTCCAACACTGGTGCCAACACACTGGCCACACACACACATGGGTCACGGTTGCTAGTAGCCAGTTGGCAGGTGGTGGATATTTTTCTTGCAGCCTATGTATGTGTGGATGACTGCTCTTGCTGTGTGACTGACTTAGTTGCTGGCAGTGCTTTTGGCTGGGGTATACTCTCTGGCATTATTTTAGTTCCAGGCGTTTGACGGGTTGACTCTCCTGTTTTGTTCTCCCAGACAGTATTTTTCAGTATTCCCTCTTTTTCAGCCTGAGACAGTCATGGCTGTGTGGGTGTCTTTTAATGGTGTTTGCACAGCTCCAGGTCTTTCTGTCACTTTATATAGCTGTGAAGGGAACTGTGGTGTGTAGGTATCTATGTGTGCATTCATGCAATGCTGTTCATGGTTATGTGCCTCCCACTTCTAGTATGTGAATTTGCTTCTGTATGTGCCACTGTGCATGCATGGTCTTAAGCCCTCCTGATTTTGTGAGCATGTCTGTGCCTATGTGCATGTACTTCCATTGGCATGTTCATTTGTGTAGTCTGTGTATACCTGAATATGCGTATTTGTCAATGTGAATGGATATGTGTCCTTCTGTGTATCCTTTTAGAATATATAGAAAAAATATTTCAGAAGTATTATTAAAGTTGCAAAGTCAAACACCAGATGTGTGAAAATACTATAATTCAGTTTGACTGCTCATCTGAATTTTGACTATGTGTATGTATATCTGCTATGATAATCTAAAATCACATCTGTAGATTTCAGTGCTCAAGGCAGACCTGCTCTAGGAAGGCTGCATGGCAAAGGAGTCTCCTGCTTCATTTATCACAAAGCTGGTTGCTTTTTAGAGAATGAGGCAGATGATTACAAAATGAAGGTCCTCTGGATCCATGATCCAGCATGTGTCATCCCTCCAGACCTCCTTTGCAATCTCTCTATATCCTAGACTCAGTCGCCTTGCCTAGTTCTTTATTCTGATCTCAAACTCATTTTCCAGCCATTTCCAGCTTTCAGTAGCTCTCCATCTCTTCTCTTCTCAACTAGTCACCGTGTCAGCACCAGAACTGTTAAGAGAAGTTCCCTTCTGCCTTTGGCATCCTTCAGTTACATGCCCACATTATCTATTACCTTCTTTCTCCCAAATATATAAACAATTTTCAATTCATGTCAATTCTACCTTCATTGTCAATGTTCAAAAGATGTTTACAATGTGCAATGTTTGACAACCAGAACAACAGGCAATTGTCAAGAACATAAGTATAAAAGAGATTTCTACTATTCTTATAATAAGAAGTTCAAGATTCCTGTAACACCTGAAGGACAGACAGAACTTCTCTGATTTAGAAGCTCAGAAGTAGTAAAAATGACTCAAGAGAGTATGCGAAAAGCAATGGCCTAATTATACGATGCTATATTCAAACAGTAATGAATGTTTATGAAGTGGTATAGGACACAGTAAGGTATATTCCTGAAACATTTTGTTACAAAATGAAGTATTATTTTCCAAGACCTAAACTCTCTAATTCTTGCTGGCAACATATTTTCATTGAATGATGAAAATTATATATATGTGGTGCTGATAAAATGGTGACATCAGTCACCAAGCATTGCTTATGGATGCACTCTGTGTAGTACTTGGTGAGAGGAAGACAAAAGAGGGAGGGAATCCTCAGCTAGAATAGTCAGGAAAACATCTGGAAGAGACCACTAGAGCTTCACTTGACAAACGAAGCGAAAAGACAGGAAACCATGATAGATAAGAGCAAAGTAACCCATGAATCTTGTCTACAGAAGCACACCCAAATGCCAAAGAAAGAACACACAAATTCAGTCCATAACTTATCATATACATGTAGCTGGGAGATGACCTCCAAGAGCTGTCAGGGACTGTAAGTACAAAGCCCAACCCAGTATTTGTTGAAAATAAATAAAAATATTCCTAAAGAGTCTTAAAGGTATTGGATAAGTACTGTAACATTACTTTAATGAATACACTTTCATGGGCTAGTCCGAGACTTCCGTACTATTTGAATAACTAGGAACTTTTCAAAACCCATGTCAGAGTATGCCAGACCTGCAGTTTAGAGCTCTGCGTGCACACTTACGGTCACCTGATAACAAGTCTTTTCCAGAAGTCTTACACTCACCAGTCTCACTGAAGGAATGGGGCCGTATGCAATGCATTACAGCTCACAGGACAATTATAGCCAGCCAGCACAGTAACACTGGCAAGCAACTTTCAGTGCTAAGTATGTGATTCAATGGAGAAAGTGTTACTGGCTAAGCTGCACCAATGACATTTAAAGAAACATTCAGGCTATTCTACTAGGGTTTTTCAAAAGGGAAATTACTTATGTTTACCCTGGAACATTTTTTAGAAACTTTTCCTGCTCATATACTGCTATTAAACCATACAAGTTTTCCTACTTCTGCATAGCCATTTTTCTTTACCCTTGAAAATACACTGGAAATAGAATTGTTCAGAATGTAATATCATTTTGTTTTCAGCAATAGATTTCACTTTCTACTGAAAATGTGTCATTGCAATTCATGCTGCACTACTTACATTTCAGTTGCTTAAAAGCAGAGATTTCAGGCATCAGAGATGGGAACTGACCACCCCAAATTCAAAATTACAAGCTGCATGCATATAAAGTAACTATTTTCAGCTGACTTTTTGATTTATGAATATTCTTTCCAGTAGCTCAATTGCTAAAAATCCCAACAAAATGCAAACATAAAAATGCACAGACTATGCCTTAATTAAGCCTCAGTTCTAATACCTAAAAACTCTTTCTGGAATTTCCACCATTATCTTTGGCTCTAACAGTGATGCATATGTGCATTGGAATGATTAGTTAACTCATATTGCTGAAGTAATTTATGATCCTAGTACTAAAATATTTCTATATCATTTTCTTTTTAAAGAGAAAGTCCTTCTCTTCAGTTTGGTACAGCAATAAAAATGTGGATTATCTCCAAATTAAAATGCATTATGCAGGAAAAATTTAACATATATCCATATAACTTCCTTCAATTACTATACTCCAACCAGTTGTTCAAAATTTAATTCAAAAGTAGAAAAGAACATCATTGTTCTATTTTTTTCATGCCTGTTTAAAATTTCAATGGAATTTCATAGAAAATATATTTTTTTAATTTCTAGCCAATCTAGATTAGGTGGATGAAGCTAGAATTTTCAGTCCATAGAACACACCTAACCACATAACTTGCTCTCATCCAGATCTTCCCAGCATATCACCTTCATATCACCTACAGCTTCAGTAAGTCAGTCAGTACATATTTTAGCATCTTATCAAAAGATGTACACCTCTGTCCCTCCTGAGCTCTTTCTTATCTTACCTGGGGCTACAAACTCAGCTCAGTTATAAGTCTGAGACAGCCTTCTCATTAATTTTTCATTCTGAATTACTTTCAAAACAATAATCATTTTAATGTATAAAACATTTACAAGATTTTAAAAGCCCGATAGAAAACCACTGCAATTATTTCAAGGTAATAGTTTATAAATAAAATTAATTATAATACCTTGAAATTGAACACCCCGCTCTGCATTGCTCTCTATTTGAGTAGCTCCATAAAAACAACAAATTCAGCACAGGTTAAGTAATTTGCTGATCTGAAGCCTTGTGATGTGAAGCTAACTGAAGTCATAGAATCATAGAATGGTTCAGGTTAGAAGGGACCCTGAAGACCATCTAGTTCCACCCCCCTGCCATGGGCAGGGACACCTCCCGCTAGACCAGGCTGCTCAAAGCCCCATCCAGCCTGGCCTTGANAGAAATGCCACTCATCACTGGTCACCACTCGGACATCAAGCCATTGACTGCAACTTTTGAGTGCGGTCATCCAGCCAATTCTTTATTCACCGCATGGTCCATCTGTCAAATTCATGTCTGTCCAATTTAGAGACAAGGATGTGGTGTGGGACAGTGTCAAATGCTTTGCACAAATCCGGGCAGATGATGTCACTTGCTTTTCTGTTATCCACCAACACTGTAACTCTATCATAAAAGGCCACCAAACTTGTCAGACACGATTTGTCTTTAGTGAAGCCATGTTGGCTGTCACCAATCACCTCCTTATTTTCCATGTGCCTTAGCACAGTTTCCAGGAGGATTGGCTCCATGATCTTGCTGGGCACAGAGGTGAGACTGACCAGCCTATAGTTCCCCAGGTCTTCCTTTTTTCTGTTTTTCAAAAAGGGGGGGTTATGTTTCACCTTTTCCAGTCAGCAGGAACTTCACCAGACTGCCATAACTTCTCAAATATGATAGATAGTGGCTTAGTAACTTCATCTGCCAGTTCCCTCAGGACCCAGGGATGCATCTCATTAGGTCCCGTGGATTTGTGCACCTTCATGTTCCTTAGATGGTCTTGAACCTGGTCTCCTCCAGCATCCGGTTCTTCATTCTCCCAGTCCCTGCCTTTGCCTTCTGTGACTTGTGTGGTG
>VXBO01010503.1:1591519-1605013 GCA_013400135.1 Rhinoptilus africanus
CCACATTTTCCCTAGTCTTCCTTTTATCACCTACATACCTATAGAAGCTTTTCTTGTTGTCCTTGATGTCCCTGGACAGATTTAATTCTATCAGGGCTTTGGCTTTCCTAACCTGATCCCTGGCTGCTTGGACAATTTCTCTGGACTCCTCCCAGGCTACCTGTCCTTGCTTACACCCTCTGTAGGCTTCCTTTTTCTGTTTGAGTTTATCCAGGGGCTCTGTGTTCATCCGTGCAGGCCTCCCGGCATTTTTGCCTGACTTCCTCTTTGCTGGGGAAGTTCAGAGGAGGTGGTCCTTGAATATTAACCAGCTTTCTTGGGCCCTTCTTCCCTCCAGGGCTTTATCCCACAGTACTCCTCAAGTTCAGGGTAGCAAGCTTACTGTGTGCCCTCCTCGCTGCCCTAAGGATCTTGAATTCCACCATCTCATGGTCTCTGCAGCCAAGGCTGCCCTTGAGCTTCACATTCCCCACCAGCCCCTCCTTGTTGGTGAAAAGCTCCAGCATGGCGTTTCTCCATGCTGGCTACTCTATCACTTGGAGAAGGAAGTTATCATCGATGCATTCCAGGAACTTCCTGGATTGTTTATGTCCTGCTGTGTTGTCCCTCCAACAGATATCAGGGTGGTTGAAGTCCCCCATGAGGACCACAGCTTGTGAACGTGAGGCTGGTCCTATCTGTCTATAGAGGGCCTCATCCTCTCAGTCTTCCTGGTTGGGTAGCCTGTAGCAGACCCCCTCTGTACCATCACCTCTCTCTGCCCTCCATTTCATTCTGACCCATAAGCTCTTGGTAGCTCCTCGTCCTTCACCAGCCAGAGCTCCATGCACTTCTGCTGGTCACTGATGTCATCCACAAGCTTCATGCAAATGATGCTGAAATGCATTTTTTTGCAAAACAAAGTGCAGGTAGAGAACAGATAGATGTATGTAGTACATATTACAGACTACATACGTATGTTGAGATAGAAAAAATAGTAAAAAGAAGAACTATAAAATTTATTGTACAGGCTACGATACTTCATATAGAATATTTTTTAAAGGAATGGTGAAAAGTTGAAACAACACACAGGATTAAAAGATACTTTGTCCCAAGGGCAAGTACTGTAGTGATCGATTACACCTTGAATTGCAGGAACAAAATTAACTAACTTGATGGAAAGCACCACATTGCAATAAAAGATATTATATACAGATGAGCAGGAACTGAGAATGCTATTTATTTGAAACAGCAGGTATAATATACTGTACCTCTATACCTCCTGATGGAATATTTCTAAATGGGCTACCCATATTTTGCAGCATGGCTGCACTTTGATTTATGGGGCCAAAGTAAATGATATGCTTTGCCAATAAAAATTCTTTGCAAAGGCAGCTTTTTCCATTTCATGTTGAAGTGAATATGAAAAGAAACACATACAGAGACTTTTTTTTCACAAACATTGCTATACAAAGTGTATGATACAGGTATGAAAGCATGTTTATATATGTGTACAAGAGTATTCTGTACTAAAAGATTTAAAGAGTTTTTGATACAGGAAAGATGGGAAATCACCTTGCATATATGCACATAGCACAAAGAGTACTTCCTGTTTGAGGGGTGGAAACAGTCAATGAAAATAATTCACTAGTTTGTTTTACAAGTGAATGAAATCTCCTCAGTAATTTTGTGTTACACAGCAATTCTGCGTTAACTTGCTAATAGAGGACACAGCCATTAAGAGGTGTCCATGTGCTAGCTGCCTGGCAAGTGATAGCAGACTGCAGGCAGCTGATGGATATAATGCACACTAAATCATGCATTACGTTTCATGGGAAGATTACAATACCTGCTACACTGATGGTACCTGCATTGTTAGCATATGAGTTTCATTATGTTTAGCTTCAATTTCACTTTCAGTGCTGCCATTTAGCCAGTGAAAATAGAAATGGAATGGTCACTAACACATTAAGTGTAGGCAGCTGTAGTTCCCCATCCTTAGGGATATTCACAGGATCCAGTTTCAGTCACTTAACTAACCTATCTGTATGGTGGCATCTATCTCACATAATGCTGGATGTGTAAAAGCCAGATGCCTCATCCTTCCAGAGAGCTGTAGCTTTAATCTGTGGGGGCCTGTCCACAACAGGGTCACCACTGGCCAAATCCAGATTCTGCAGAAATCAGTCTTACTAAAATAATTCCTTGGCATGCACAGAATAGCGATAAGAGGAATCAATCCTTATTCACATTAGCCCTTTATTGTTAGGCATAAGAAGTAAACCCTACCAATCTGACTGCAATAAAAGTAGTTTAGATTGCATGGATAATTCTACATTGGTTGTAGCAATAAAAGGAAGATATGAAAAATTTCCATGCTAAAAATGAGCAGAAGCATTAGATAAGTCAACTCAACCAAAACCTTTACACAAATCTAACAAAAAATACCAAACCTTCTCCTCACAGGTTCTCAAATCTTCTTACAGACACAGGTGGAAAAGTTGGAGAGAATATGTGGTGGAAAAGTTAGAAAGAATATTTCAGGAACTAGATCTCAATGGAACTTCAAATCTCTTTTCACTTTGACAGTTCAGATATTTACAATCGGGCTTTGAAACCTTTTGGAGAAGCATTTGAGGCTGAGAGATAAAAAAAAAATACTACTGTTAGCAGATGAGCCTTCCAAACTATTCACTCTGTATTCAGATGACTACAGTTCCAACAAGGCTAGAATGTCAACATCAGTACCATAACATTTATTTTGCTTCACTTCTGACATCATAGTATGCATAATTTCTTACCCCCTTATTGATAGTTAGATGTAATTATCATATTCACTGTAAGCATCTTCTCTCCCTGCATTGCAGTAATCTCACATTGCAACATCCCTTTCATCAGTCAGTCCCTCTGCCTCATTTCTTCCTACCTCTCTCTCATGTTCCTGTTCCTGGAACATGCTTGCACTGACAAATCAACTTTTGGTGACATCAGAAAGGGCAACTTCACGTTTTTCCTATTCACACCTCACCCACTGCCACATGTAGACTCCCCGTATAAAGATATACAGTCAAGTTAGATATGCATGATAATGTTTCTGTAAGATTCTTCTTTACCTTCTTGTGATGTCTACTCAGTTTTGGCACTTGATCAACATGCATACTTAAACATATAACTCCTATTAGGGATCACAAAGTAGTATTGCTACTCTGGTGTGAAATCTCAGAATCAATCTTCTATTTGCTGTCAATCAAAAGAATAGGGTACTTTCTCCTCCTTCCCATCAAGCAGGGATACCTTCCTTTGAGAAACCCCCTGCATAACTGGAGCCTCTCCTTCCTACCCAAGCTGGAAGCTTTCAAAATCTGCCAGCTGGGATCCTTGTCACCTGTGCTTACTTGTTTTCCCATGGAAGGTCGGCTACCATTCTAGAACCTTAAAAAGACCACTTGTCCTGTCACTAGGAGGATTTTATTCCACATTCATCATTGTGCTCTTGCATCACTTTTCATTTCAATACAGGAGGGATTATTTAACAGTGATCTGCAATGTGTTTTCAGTGACATTTATTATAACCCTCTTCTGCTGTAAAAGATCCTGTAACATGTGGGTCATGAAGCAGAATCCCTGAAATTAATCAGTTCCCTTTGGAATAGTTTGATAGAATCCTTATTTCTTTTCTGGGAATAAGGAGAAAAGAAAAGAATGAGTGAAGTTTCTTTGGCAATGATAAGTAATCCCATGATGAACTTGTCTTCTCTGAGTCATGAGTGCAAGTGCTATTCAATGCAGAGTGTTAGCAGGAAGATGAACGTAGCAACAAACCCTCTTTGGGGACTGGGCACCACTGACAAGCACTGGAATGCCTTCTGGTAAATACATCTCTTCTGCATGTATCATTATTGGTGGGTTTATTCCAGGTCTGGATCGTGTTGCCATAATTCTGCAATGGCTTTCAACAGCTTATAAAGCATACGAGCAAATTAAGTAATGACAGTGAATACTAATACATTTCCACATAATTACAGTAATTACATTTCCAAAGCACTTTGATCCTAAAACTCACAAGGAACCCAATTATAATCATATTTAGGCATGAAACAGTGTTGATTGTCGATTAGCACCTAGTAAAATTTTCCAAAATTCCTAATAGAGATACCAGGTTCCTTCTGAAAATGCCATTAGGTTCACATACTTCTGCATCTTAAGACACCTAAATACCTTTTTAAAAAAAAATACAAGTACATAGGTGCTCCACTACATTTAAGTTGCTTTATAGGTTTCAGTTTAATAGAAAACTTAAAACTCTATTTTGCAAAGACTCTACTGAAATAACAAACCAAAATCAAATATAAGCTTTAAGTATTCTGTTCGTTTCCTGAGGCTGCCTGTTAGAAATCAAAGACATTTAAAATTCCACCTACAAGATTTTACCTGAATTATCATACTATCTAACTTGTCTCTATAAATGCAGAAACAGATGCAGAGAAACATCCTCACAGAGCACTCTTACATTCACAAGCACCAAAAATCAGTGCTGGCCCTCACCTACCCTAAGGAACTGCCCTTCATATTCTGCACCACATTTTCCATTGTCTTTGATGTACTTGTTCCTCTGTCGAGCTCCAGTATTGGAGTCCCTGATAGCTTTGAATACCTCAGTGCCCCACCATGGTCTCTGCAACACCACCATCCTTGGCAGTAGTGTCTGTCTCAATTTAACACTATTTGTTGATCTACAGAGCTCATGGGCTGTACCTAGACTGCATTCTGAATTGCTGCTACACTAAACTTCCCTTGGACTGCAGCCTGGATCCACCACCAAGTTCTTGTAACTGAAGATGTCAGCACCACTGTTTAATACACCATTCTCCATTCAGTCAAACTTTCAGTGTTGTCAACTAGTCATAGTTGCTTTCTTTACCGTATTCTTTTCTTTGCTGTTTCTTCACCAAAACTGCTCACCCTATTCTTTAATCCAGGGCTCCTTAGTTTTTAGTGTATTTCAAAACATATTTTCTAACGTTCTCCCTTTCCATCTGCAGTCTTTATACAAGCTACCATCTTTTTTCCTAGAGAAGTCAACCCATGGGTGTGAATTCCAGACCAGCCACTGTGCTGAGAGCTTTGAAGCTGAATAAAATACACATCAAATCAAGACTGTTTTCTAAATAGAAAGGGTCCTAGATGATTAAAGTGGATAAGGAAGATGTGAAAAGCACTGTATTAAGCTGGCCTTTGTTATTTAGTATTTCCTAGGGACCCACACTACACATAGCAAGGACTTGCTACTGAGTGCGGAAATGAGCCATGGCAAGTTTTTAACATGCTTTGTTATGCTTTAATAGTCAAACCCATTAAACTATAAAAACGTAACGATGCTCATAAAAACTTGACACTCCTCACTAAAGACAGGGCCACTGGAAGCGGCCTCTGCTCCAGCACAACCCTGCTGAGCCACTTTACTAGCTCTCTGACTCCCAGCTCTGGGACATGGCGGCACCGCGGCTGCTTTCAGCTCCTATGGAAGGAGCCTGACCCTCCAAAAACACAAAGTAGAGGCTTACAGCTTTGTTTGACTACAAAATTTTACTGCCTGCTGCAGCCCTTTCCAATTTCAGAACACATTGCTCCATTGCTTCACAGCTGTCTCACTGAGCAGAACCATGGTGGTTAGACCTTGGTGGAGCCAGAAGTCTACTATGCAATCTTTGCCTGCTTGGACCACTTTATTAGACTACTTTATTCTCTAGGGGGGCTCTGAGAGATACTAAGATGCTGGAAACAAAGGTCTAGAATATCTGTTCTAACCTATGCAGGTTGTGCTACATCATCTTAGTATCCGAATGCCATCCAATGGTATACTGAGCAAGAGAGTTCAGCTATGTCTTCTGTTTCTTTTTACAATATTTCCTCAAGAGAAGAAGCATGAATGAAGAAATTAAATTACTTCTCTGGGTATGGAAGTTTCTTATTTGTTTGGAGTTTATATATTAAAAAAAGCCAATACATGTGGTCCTTTATTTATGTAAAAGAACGTGCCCTGTGCCTTGGAAACGCATCTTGCTTTACAGCAAAAGCTGGTGCAGGTTTCACTAGCCCTTAGTTGCTCAGAGAGTTTTTTCTACTGTTACAAATAGCCCTGAAGAAATCTCCATCTCCTGAAATCCACAGAAGGCGATGTGCTGCCAAAGAACTGCCGCTGAATGTTTTATTGAACTGATTTTGAACTAACCAGGCAAGTCAGATATCCATCTGATGGGAAGGTGCGAGGAAAGTTTCCATAAGACTATCACTAACAATCAGCAATTACTTATCTAATATCTAGAGAAAGGTACCTAATTACTTAGGAACTGCTAATTAATTTAGCAGTTTTGAGACCCCTTCTTTTCGTGCAAGCCATGGGCATATTGTTCTGCACTTCAGAATCCTGGTAAAGAAGCTCATGATGACAGATCAAGCCCGATGAAGAACTGAAGTCAGACTGAACATTTTATTTGATCTGCACAGCTGCTGAGATCTTTCTTAAACCAAGATACTGATAACTCTGCAACAGAAGATACAGATCCTACTGATGATCTAGAGATTACAAAGCATTTAACGTGGTTCTGTTAGGCACAATCACACCACGTATTTAGTGTCTACACTTGCTATATTAATACTATACTACTACTTACTATATTAATAAATGCTGAAATAGGAATTTACTTTGCAGATTCACTTCTTTGCACACAGCTTTGTCAAGTTCACTGCCCAAACTGGTATGTATCACCCGGTTGCTTTATAAATACGAAGACAGATAAGACTCATTTTTTCCATTTGCAAATGATACATAGGAAATAGGGCTGGGAATAACATCAGGTCATCCCTTCCATTCTTCTGTCCCACATCAGGTTCAATCCCACCTAACCATTCATCACAAATGTTTGTCTTTCATATCCATGAAAAGCTCCATCCTCTAAGAGTACATGTCTCTTCTAGTGCTTCAGAGTCTTTCAGTAAAAAGGTCCTGCTAGCCTACTTAATGACAGATAATCTACCAGATTTGACACAGCTATTCCGTGCTGCTTCTGGAAACATTGTATTTATGGCATTGCACAGACATTCTTTTGAATGTAATAAAACTTGGAATATGGGACCAAAAAGAAATCAAACCCCCCCCCCCCAACAATGCTGGACATTATTAATGCCTACAAGTAGCTTCAACCTAGCCTTCCTTTCTAAAAGGTAGTAATTTCAAGTAAAATAAATTGCTCCCCTGCATCCCTTATTTTCTGACATTAGGAATAAAAAATAGACATTCACTGGTTTTATGCCCTACATGCATTAGGAATGTAGAGTTCATGCCTATCTGAGAGTCAGTATGATAGTTTAGTAAAATCACAAGCTGATTACTCATATTGCTGAATTTTCCTCTTACCCATCCCCACCAGGAATGCAGTACAGCTGGCCCAGGGAATTCACATTAGCTGGCAGAAACTTACCAGTGCTGGTGCATAAAGTGGAAATAGATATTTGATGTGGAAATCACTAGCATGTAAAAAGCCATAAACATACAATGCCATTGTGGGTACCTACAGGGGCTGCCATGCTATTAGAACAGTGGGCCTTTTAATCCAATAGTGACTAACTCATCAATTACTGATGGTAGATTTTTTAGTATGAGGTTTTTTCTTTTGTTCCACTGATGTGTTGATAATCTAAAAAGTTATATTAGAACAGCTTTTCAGAGTAGAAATTTATTGAAGTCATATGCAATTATACCTCTAAGCACTGAAAAAATATCTAGTGTTAGATTCAATCATCATTCAGATGATTCTTCTGCTCCGATATTTATCTATGAGGTTTTTTCACTAATTTGCTATAAAGCAATTCCAAGTGAGACTTACAGAATTTCTGCTATTTCTTCCTTCTGTGGAAAAAATCCCTCTGCATAGAGTTTGTGAGAAAGAGCTGGGAAAATGTTCATGTTGTGTCATTCATACAGATGATGGGTGGTTTTGAATTCATAAAATAAATACACCAAGAATAGGCCTTAGTTTACTTACATCTATGTACATCTACGGTAAATGGGGGTGGAGGGCAATGAAATTTACAACATCAGAGATAAGATGTCACAAGACACCGAGAACTAGTACAATACCTCATTTAGAACCATGATCCTATTTTTCTCCACTCAAATACTTCAATCCATTCTGGTTTAATTGGCATCTTCCTAATAGCTTGAGAGTTATATAATGTTAATGAAAAGTTAGTGTGAGATTGAAGAACAAAGCATTTTATTTCAAAGCTTAATATTTCAATTTTCAGGGAATGAGAATTTTGGTGGAGTTTCAACTGATGATTTCTGTGGTTGCTAGTCTGGCATGATCCCTTTCTGAGCAAGCTGAGACCAATCATAGCAAGAATTTAACAACTAACAGGGCCAAATTCATCTTGGGTGCAACTCCAAAGTTAATGTAGTGACGTTACATTTTGGCACAGAACTTAGTATAACAGAAAAACAGAAAACATCCCCTTAGTATTCTTTTACAACAAGCAAAATACCCACATGGACCCAAACTACACAAGCAGTGATCTGCGGAGTCAGTTTATAGACAATGGGTGAATTACGTTTATTACCAGGGATTCTGTCTATGGAAATCAGAAGAAAAATTCCACTTTGAGCTCTGGTCACCTTCTGTGTTGGTTGTTGGTTTTTTTAAGCATATTGAACATAATATGGGAGGACAACCTGAATGACTCTTTCAAATTATACAGCTGAATGGTGAAATCCTCAGGAAAACTGCACTCACCAACTCATGCACTTTTCTGCTGAAGGCTGGAGGACAGAATAGGATTTCCTCAGAAAGAGGTGAGAGATGTTGGTATCTCCCTTCAAATATGTTGAATCCGAGAAAATGAGAGACATATGGATAAAGGAAATATGGGGAAATATCTGGAGAAATAAATTCTGCTGAATTGTTGAAATGCCTGAAGAGGAAGATAAGTGCTTGCACAGAATAAGAAACAAAGGAAGAGGCTTCATGGATTCATAAGCAAGGCAATAGCTCCCAATAGACGAACAAATATGGCTGGAAAATTCAGAAAAACTTCCAGCCTCCCTACGCCAATTATCTAAAAAAAATATTTACCTGTACCCTCAAATCTTGCCTTGACTGTGGCCATCATGGCCACTATATGATTATCACTGATTCAGAGCAAATCCACAAAAGGATCTTGTGCTCCTAAAAGCATTTTGATCTACTACAAAAAAAAAAAAATCCAAGGTGGGTAAGGAATCATGGTCAAAATAGCATGTACATGCATTTACTCTTTCACCCGGAATTACATGTTTCCTGTAGAAGTTTAATTTTTTTTTTTTTTTTAAAAAAAGTATCCTTGGAAATGTGTCAAAGCCTCTCATTCTCTTTGCTTTCATCTATCGTGAAGAAGTCACCCTCATATTCAGAAAACCTGCTCAGGGAAAGAATGCATCTAAAAGTATTTATTTTGCAGCATTTGCAGGGTTGAGGGAAGGATGTCAGCATGGATCCAGACAATTACAACAGTAAGAACACACACTTCCACGTCTCTCATGGTGGAAAAAAAGAGCACATGCTCCAAAAAGATGACAAATAGACCTAGGCAAAAAAGTGCTTCTGCATCTCATACAGACTAAGAGACACTTAAGATGCAATATAGCCTTAGTGTATTTGGGTCAAATGCAGATGCTTGGTAAGTTTTTACAGGGAGAAAATGCCCCAGCATACCTGCCGTATTTAGTATTAAATTTCTTTTTAGTGGTATAAATTATCATCCTTTTCATTAATAGAACCACGGGATTTTTAGACCTAAAGCTCTCCAGATCATTTCATTCTTCACCCTACCTCAGGACAGGATCAGCTCTGCTTAAATATCTGCAGCACCTTCAGTCCCACAGTACTTGACACACTCTGAAGCTAAGCCAACATCCAATTACATCTATGGAAGAGACACCACTGATCTGAGCCAGGCTTTAGTACATTCATAGTTGCCTTTATTCATTACTGCAATGCTGCCCCTTCTGGGAAGAGCAGGAGAACCACTTATTCTTGCATAGAAACCATACTGCATTTCAAAAAAACAAAGAGCAGTATCCGAATCTGAAGGGGAACCAAAACCCAATGAATTTGAAAGAAAAATAACATGTAAATCTTAAATACTAATGAAAATATAATTCTTGTTGTGAGTTCCCTATCACTTGCAATTAAGAAAGCATGGATCCTTAATAAAGCTGTTATAGCTCAAGGGAGAGCTGTGAGCACCAAGCGCACCTCACTGGGCCAGGTTCTCCCACAGGCACTATGCAGGAGGTCAGCCAAAGCTCTCATGAGGCTAAGAAGGCTATGAACATGCAAGCTGGAAACACTGAGGCTACACGACAGAGCTGTTCGCTGTGAAAATGCTACAGCATCATAAGTGATCCCAACTGTCACCCTAAGGACACGACCGTGTCCCATATGCAAGAGAGCAATGGGTTAGCCGTGACTTAGGGGCACGCTTGCCACCTACTGGTCAGCAGCTGCTCATCGCGCTTTTAAAATACTTCCCCAATCACTTGTCTAATCCAGTCCACCATGTGCAGAAACCTTCCTGTACTATCAGCACAATACATCCTACTCTCGTCTGCAGCATTACTCAGACTGAGAAAATCCTGGAGAGATCCCAACCCAATTTTCAAGAAGATCTTTGCAAAACCAGCTGTGGTCATGGATGTTTCCCAGCTGCTGCTGCCTTTCCCCCACCCTCTCTCCACAGCTTTAAAATTCCACTTGTAAACAGGAGTCTGAAGATGCATATTACAGCTGGCCAGCTTACCACTTACACAGGGCATATCATGGCACGCTGCAGTCTCACCAGGCCTATCTAACTCATCTCCCATTCCCACTCCTTCTCTTGAAAAGCACAAGTGTTCACACTGGCAACTGTTGCTCAGCAGGTACTGATCCCGCCTGCTACCTGCATCAGGCTGAGCTCTGAACTCGTGCTGAACACTGTCCTCGGTAAGGGTCTTTGCTGCCTAGGAAACAAACTGAGTAAAAGAACTGGGAATTCAAAGCTCTACAGGTTGTTGGCTGGAACTTAAAGACTGGTGCCTAGGGCTGCTTGAAGTATTTCCTTAAAATTACTTTTGAACAGGAAATTGGATTTACACACACACCACACACCGCCCCTGCCTTCCTAAATCTGTCTACTTCTGCTTCAGCCACAATCTGAGTGGTCTGATGGCCTTGTGCTCTCATTCTCCTGCATGGTCTGCAGCTTCCCTCTCCCACGGAAGAAAAGGTTATGTATCCCTGGAAGCACAATGGCCGGACACTTGTGATGCATCCTCTCACAGTAACGAGACATCTCTCAAACAATGACAGGAGCTACTGCAGTTCAGGTGAGTTCCAAGGCAGCTTTATCAACCTGGATAAACCAGGTTCTCAACAAATATGAGTTACCACCAGAATTTCTACTGTAAAACTTAACGGGAGAAAAAACCCTAGCCTTTTTCTTCATAAATGATTCTATGTGGTGGTAAATGGGTCATTGAAAAGTTGAGAGTGCCTGCTGTAAAAAAAAATAAAATAAGACATGGTCTTCATTTCAGACCAGTGCCTAGCAACACCGTAGAATTACTACTTCTGCTAATATCAGCTGACATCTTTGCCCTCAATAACCTATGCATGGAGAAAAAACTCCAGTAGAGACTGGCAGCTTCTGGGTAGCACCAGAATGGGAGATGCTTGTCTAATAGTTGTCTATGCCACCCCCATTACAGGTATAAATGGTGGACCTCAAGGTAGAAACACAAGTCTCTGGCTCCAAATAGACAGACCTGTCATAAACACAGCTTCTGAAAGTCTTCAAATATAGAAGAATAAAATCTGAACCGTCTGTGAGGTAAAACTGGAAAAGTGATACTCATGATGCTTTCATTACTGATGGGGATAAGGGATTCATATGCCAATACCTGTTACTGCAAATTGTGTAAAGAGAAACTAGTTAAATCCAGTCTTGCAAAACACTTATGCTGAGGCTGAATAGTGCATGTGCCATCATACACCAGTGCAACTAATGGAAGAGGAAGGTGCTCTCTACCTCACACAACCACCCCCTTAGAGTGAAATTCATCTGCTGTACAGCTCAGCCAGGTGACAAGGACTTCCTTCATAGCCCATAAAAAGCAACAGGCACCTCCAGAGCACAGACCATATGACCAGTTTTGGACATCTACAGTAGGGTGGGACAAATTATGATAAACTGAACTGAGTCGGTGCATCTTAGTTCCTGGGTCCTAAGTTTCTGTAATTACGCACCACAGATAATGCAATAGGATGTGGATAGAATCAATTCTTGCTTCTTAGCAAGACAGACAAACTTTTGTGACTAAAGATGAAGGATGGGGAGCCCAGCAGGGGGAAAGGCTATTCTTGCCATAGACTGGAATAGGAGAGAGTGTGAATCCAGAATGGAAATACAAGGTGAGAGTTTGTTCTTGAGCTGATGGGATGGGGTGGGACAGTGAATGCTTCTTTTCAAGAGGCAAAGCTTTCCCTGACAACAATAGGCACTGCCTGATGTGCCCAAACTATTCTCTCAATGTTAAGAGCCTTCCAGGGCTCTGGATAGCTCGGATCATTCTGCTTGCTGTAACAACTAAACATGATTATGTCTCTTTGTTCATTTTTGAGTATTAAGATAATTTCACTATTGTTCAGAAAAACTGACCAAAACACACAAGCCTTTTTTTACGGACCATATATCATTCATGTCACACCACATGATTTTGGATACAGTGTGAAAAGGGTTTTTAGAGTTCTGCTATCAGTTTCTATGAGAAGCTGCAGACCATTGCATTTCATTCAGTTAATTTCTAATTAGTAAGTTATATATTTAAAAAATGGTCTTGTATGGTCTTATCAAATTCTGTAGTATTATGCATAGCAAGATATTTTCGTGAGTGAAAAATGAATGAGCTGTCCTACGATACGTAGTAACCAGAAATTTGGACTGAAGCCCAAATTCAGTAATAATTTATATTTCATTAACTTCCCTGGAGTTTTGACCTTCATTATCCCCGCTACTGACTTTACTATTAAAATAAACTCAGGCAAAATTATTTTAATATGGATAGATCTAAACCTAAAGGGAGTTGATAAGTTATTTTACCATAGAACAAAAAGAATAGATACCCCTCCTGGTGCCCTATATCCCCTCTTATATATTTCCCATGTATTTCCTACATTATGTTCTACAACAAAACACAAGCACAGGTCACAATAGTTCCTTTGTATAGATGTCTCCAATTTCATAAGAAAATATTATTTGGATTTTTTTATATATATAAGCTGTTATTAAGGGTGTGTAACACTATTTGTATCACAATGATTTTAGCAGGAAGCTTAGATCTGCACTTTAAAATCTTGAATGCATTGCTCTAACTTTCTCCAAGTCCTGGCTTGCAAAGCTTTGACTTGAGCTATTTAAGAATGGGGGGGGGGGGGGGGC
>VXBO01010503.1:1606976-1682180 GCA_013400135.1 Rhinoptilus africanus
CCCCTCGCTCCTCTCTCGCGTTGAAGTGAGGGGTTTGCGCCCAGGCTGTCGGTGACGGCGGAGGGTGTCACGCTGGGTGTCGCTGGGGGACCCTTGCTAACTACAGGGACAGGGTGTCACCCCTCGGCTCTGCGGACGGCTTACCCCCCTCCCCCGGCTCCCTCCCCTCCCTGAGAGCATCTCCAAGAAGGTATCTCCCTCCGGAAAGGCTCCGCTGATGCGGGTGCAAACCGCTGCAAAAGAAGCGCTGTTCCCGGTGCAGCTCGCACTGGGTCGAAAGATCTCTCCAGAGATACTTGGAGCATAAAACCAGTAGCGAGCGCTGCAGGCGCGGGTCCCCTCCGCCAGCTCTTCCCGCAGCTCGCCCGCTCCCGTTAGGAAGAGTGCCGCCTGCGGGACCGCCCGAAACTGCGCCGCACCGGGAAGTCGTTGCACCCCCTAAACCTGAGAAAACGCATCTCTGACCTCCCCCTCCACAGCTACGCTCGGCTTGAGGGTGGAAGAGCACGTACACCGTGTCAAAAGCCACACTTTCAACAGCTCAGGCTAATTTCAAAACAAGAGGAGGGTTGCATAGTTAATACTCTAAATCTGCTATAATTTGTCAAGGAAACCCAAAATATCTTTCCTGGAAAATGCTTTCCTCTTTTGGTTAACTCTTACAGACTATAACTAAGAACTTGGCTCCTCAAATAATAATTATGTCAGTTTCTAGAATATAATTTTTCTACATTGCTAGGAATTTCTATCTTATGTCAAATGTAATACTAAAGTAATCATTCAAGGAGAAGGAGATCCTATGGAAGGCTAAGTGGCTAATGAAAATGTCTAGAAAACTAAGAGTTAGGATCTAAAGCAATTGCAGACATTTGGGGGAGAAATAAATCGCCATGCTCTAGATGATGAGCTAGCAGCTGCTAACTCATGGGGGTAAGGAAGGAACTTCCACTGTGGATGGTTATTCATGACCTCCTGCTAACACTCTTATTTTTCTGTAAACCGAGCCGCTGATACTGGCTGCTACCCAAGTAAGGCCCTGGACCACAAGAGTGATTTGGGAAAAATGCAAGAATTACACTATATCCTTTTCTTCATTTTTTCAATTAATATGCTGAATAAGTTACTTGCATCTAAGTGGTTTAATACACTAAAATTAGAGCACTTTCTACCCACAGACAGACTGTACTGAACAATTACAAATTAATATTATTTTGCTCATCTGTCAGATCATGAAAACAAGGCAGAGATGCTTAGAAGTAACTTGTCTGTCCATGCAATGGAAATAAAGCATGCCTATGTCTAAAACTCCTGTCTTCTGTGTGCCTTCTCTACTGGATCCCATCTCTCCCCAGTAATGTGGCATGAAAGCAGAAGCACCTCTGCACTGTTCCTTTTTTTATGACAAGAAACAGTATTTCTTTGCAATTCATCAACTTAGTGCTGAACAATCTGAAATGAACCATAGAATGACACAAGATGAGGAAGGGGAGAAGAACCTTATCAGAAAGTATGTTTTTCTTTATCTCCTCCAAGACATTCTAGTGTTTTCTTCAGAAAGAAGAAATTGTTATGTTCTTCTAACAAGACGTGTGGAACATCCGTTCTTTACAAAAATACAGATGATAATTCTGATTCTATTGAGATAAGCAAAACTGACTACACCTACAATCATAGAATGATAGGGTTGGAAGGGACCTCAGGAGATCATCTAGTCCAACCCCCCTGCCAGAGCAGGGCCACCTTAGAGCAGGTTGCACAGGAACGCGTCCAGGCGGGTTTTGAATGTCTCCAGAGACAGAGACTCCACCACCTCCCTGGGCAGCCTGTGCCAGGGCTCTGCCACCCTCAAGGGAAAGAAGTTCCTCCTCATGTTTAGGTGGAACTTCCTGTGCTCAGGTTTGTGCCCATTACCTCTTGTCCTGTCACTGGGCACCACTGAAAAGAGCCTGGCCCCATCCTCCTGACACCCACCCTTTAAGTATTTGTAAGCATTGATAAGGTACCCCCTTAGCTGTCTTTTTTCTAGACTGAAGAGACCCAATTCCCTCAGCCTTTCTTCATTCGAGAGGTGTTCCAGTCCCCTCATCATCTTGGTAGCCCTTTGCTGTCCCCTCTCCAGCAGTTCCCTGTCCTTCTTGAGCCGGGGAGCCCAGAACTGGACACAGGACTCCAGGTGGGGCCTCACCAAGTCAGAGTAGAGGGGGAGGAAGACCTCCCTCCACCTGCTGGCCACACTCTTCTTGATGCACCCCAGGATGCCATTGGCCTTCTTGGCCACAAGGGCACATTGCTGGCTCATGGCCATCCTGTTGTCCACCAGGACTCCCAGGTCCCTTTCCTCAGAGCTGCTCTCCAGCAGGTCAGCCCCCAACCTGTCCTGGTGCAGGGGGCTATTCCTCCCCAGGGGCAGCACCCGACACTTGCCCTTATTGAATTTCATGAGGTTCCTCTCCGCCCAACTCTCCAGCCTGTTCAGGTCTCTCTGGATGGCAGCACAGCCTTCTGGTGTGTTATAACTTCCTTTTCATCATCCCAAGCAATGGATGGACTGACTTTGGGGTTTTTCATCATTTACCTTTTTCAGAAAAATCTATAACCTGTTCTTAGACTACAGACTAAAGCTGTTTGTTAGGGGACACTTGAGCATCAGTGTTAGTTACAAAGATGCGGGCTCCAGAGGACAAAAATGTCGGTCCAGGCTTAGTTTGCTCCTTTGTCATGTGCATTATTGATGTCTCCTCAACTAAACAATTTGATTGCCAACCTACATATTCCTTAGAGGGTATAGATGGTGTCGACTAGGTTATTGAATATATAATATTTCTCCATATTCAATGTGAGGCACTTGGTATAAATATGCATATACTCTTTGCACATGTTCCAAATACAACTTCATGTTTCTCTAGCAGTACTTATCACTTCAGGAAGAGTGCTTCACAAACCTCCTCTCAGCTCCCCTCTATGTGTGTTCACAAGAATTCATTATTTCTCTCACAAGAGCTGAGAGAGAGTCTATGAACTAATTCCTCGAGTTCTTTATTTCTTCAGGTGCTTTCCAGTTTTCATGGAACTCTGTAGCTTTAGAAAACAGCACCAATTGACTGTAGTTAGTTACACAACGAAGACGTAAGTGGTTTGTGACCAAATGTGAAATACTAAGTTATTGCCTAACTTCACCTAGGTTTCTGAGACTGGGGGGAATTAGTCTTCATGGCAGCAATCTGCTACCTAAGCCATGAAACTTACACATACATTGATTCTTTCAGCTCAGGCTGATTCCCTAAACACCATCCATCTTCTGTGCTAAATGAAGCAAAGGCCTTGGTGAACAGTAGAAAATAGCAGCCATTTAATTAAGACTGTATCATAATGCATATGTGCAAGACAACCAGATCAAGATTACCCAAGGAACTCTATATCTGGCCTCTAGATCCTTGCTTTAACATAATTTCATAGCTTAAAATATTTTAAATGAGGTTCTTTGCATATTTCTCTCTCACAAATGTGTTATCAGAAACACCATGTAAATCTGTTTTGCTAATCTTCACTTACTGCAATGCAACATTCTCTTATGCGGATTACCTACTAAGGCTAATATTTTCTTTTCTTGGCCACTTGCCTTTTTTTTCTTTCCCAACCTCTTGAGTATATTCTCCACACATTTTGCCTGCATTCCTAACTTGAAGCTGTCTACAGCGATCAGGGGTAGATACAAACAGTAAAATATTAACAGCTTTACTGTATACAGCTAGTACAGTCCAACTCAGAGTAGAGCTGGAAAATGTAACAATGCTTGCTTGACAGGTTGGTAAAACCCTGAGTAATCTGATGCAATATGATAAATATGACTATGCTCCATCCAAAACTCGACTCTCCTCAATTCCTAGAAAGCCAGCTTCTAGCTTTTCAGTGGCCACAGACTCGCAGATTCTTATTCTGTTCTACTAATAATTTTGACTTTTGAAGGGTTTGTTTCATTCTAGAATGCAGAATTAATTTAGATGAATTAAAACTCTCTTTCTCTGAGCTATCATTACAAGTTACCTTCCCATATGAAACCCTGGGACTCCAGTGTTTGAAATGCCTTTATCCCTATCTTCATAGTCATATCTATAGAAGTGATGGTGCTAGGAGCATTCTAGTACTACAAAAAAAAAAAAAAGAAAAATTTCAACTATACACAGCTCAGGTGAGGGGAAAGGCAGTAGATAGACTGCTTTTTAAAAAAACATGCCTTCTGAAATGAACAAACATTAACAACAGTCTGGTGTTCTTAAGGACATACTATGATTATTCTGTTCCTTGGTCTGAAAATAGGCTGGCAGACTTGTGAAACTTCTATGCTTCAAAGACTTGAGTAGCATCTAAACTCTTAAGTTTTTTCATAGTATGAGCACCTGTGCATAAGACTAGTGATTAAAAAAGTTTACTGATAGTAATCTTGTCCTGAACTGACAGAAACAAATAGGTTCTCATCACAGACTACAATTTCCGTTAGCCTCTCTGCTACCTATGAAACCACTACGTGGGCTTCAGTACAGGCTGTTCCACTTCACTGCATCAGGAAAAAACCCCAGATGGTGTAGATGGAAACTGCATACTTGAACATTTGTGCTTTCAGACTGTATATGTGGGCCTGGAATTAATGAACATCTTAATCTGCTGTGGTTTAGTCCAAATGACGGTTCTATCCAGCATGAACTGGAAGACAGCAAGCAGCAGTTTAGTGAAACATGGCACTATTAATCTCCGTCTTTCAAATGAAACTGCTTAAAAGGAAGAACATTCTGACAGGTGGCAGTTAACAGCACTGCCTTTCTGTTGTTGCCAAAATTTCTGTGGCTCATCATCCACAGTGCATTGAAAAAGAAACCTAAGTGTTTCTGTGAAGGCTGGATGTTGAGTTTGGGGTTTTTTGTGTTTTGTGTTTTTTTTAATTTTTTTTTGCCTTCCTGCTGCCAGAGAATTACAGGTATGTCAAGACGGGCTGCCAGAGAGTTGGCATTTGGGTTAACTAAAGGTGCAAACTTACCCACTGTAGTCCTTTGATGTATTCTAAGTACCAGTCTGAGCCTGGGAGAACAGGAATCAGTTCTTGGTTCTGCCACCGCTTTCCTTACTCTTGAGCTAGTAAAAAAATAATAATAATAACCCTGGTAGACTGTGAAGGCATGGCCTTTTGATTCTGGGATTACATTTAAGCACACTAAAAGGGGCTTCTACTGTTTAAAAAAACTTGCTATAAACAGTTACTAGTGTAAAATTGCTCATCTTCCTTGAGAGGGGAGATGTAACCTGAGCACAAATTGTTCAACTAGCTAAAAAGAAGCTATATAAAATGGAGTTCAAATTTTAAGAGTCAGGTCCTATTCAAGAGTAGTTGTCAGTAACTTCAAGCAGATCAAAACACAACTCTTAGAAACCAGCTCGGTTTCGTAGTGCTTTAAACAAAATTCCTACATGATGTATAATCGTAAAGGACGATTGCTCACAAAAATAACAGCCTCCAAAATATGTGTCACACTGCTTACTTCCAACCCCTTTTTGAAATGCCTCCTTGTGGACTATTTACAGATGATGATGAACACAGAGTTAGCACACAGAGATCTCTCAGAAGGTTTGCAGTCAGATTTAGATTAGACCATCTTGAATATTAACTGTAAACCTGGTTTTCAGCTAGTGTGCTGAGTAAGGTACCATTCTGAGCTCTGCCACAGGCAAATCTGATGGCTTCTCTGAGCTTGACTTTGTTATAAATGCAATAGAAGCAAGGACTGCTTTTCTTGCCTGTCTGGAATGAAAGGCAGTCTGAAACTGAAAATCCCTGTGAAGAGATTTATCCCTCATGTATACAAAAGGTGCCCAGCGTGTTGGACACTCCCAACGTTATTGTAATATTGCTATTAAATGTTGTTAGGATTTTTTCCTCCTCTTATTCACCATAGTTTTAAGCTGAACTGACAAGCTCACTATACTAACTGATTTGAAGTGGGTAAGTGAAAAGTAAAATTTGTTAACCCACTTATATAGGAATAAGGGTTTGACTGCCATTTTTGGTCTCGGATATTTATCCATGTATTCCTTGCTCTCTTGCAGAGTTCTTGGCCCAGAAGCCCTTGTACTGCTTCAATCTGACATCCATGCAGGATTCAGAGATGATCCTTGCTGCCACTTTTCACTTCTATGCTGACAAACGCCCTCGGCACCGGGAAGTGTTTTGTAAGCGGTCCAAGAACTCATCCTGCCGCCTCCTTCACCTGCCTCCAATCCTGCAGCTCAACCTCATTTTCCAAAGCATCCACCAGAATTCTGCCTATGGGCAAGTGAAAGGGAACATCACCATATTTCTTCAAAGGCGAGGGGCTTGGCACGCAAAGGACGTTTCACACATCATAAAAGAATCAAAACAGGCTGGAGAGCTCATTCTCTGCGCTGAGCTTGATTCCAGGGAGAAGCACCAGGGCTTCCCTGAACAGGTCGCCAGTCATTTACCTTATATACTAGTTTATGCCAATGATCTTGCAATCTCTGAACCTAACAGTGTGGCAGTCACCCTACAGCGTTATGACCCATTCCCTTCCAATGATGGGGACCCAAATCTATCCCCTAATGCTTCTACTGATACCCGAGTGCGGAGGGATACATACATCTCTAGCTCTATTCAGAACAATGAGCTGCCAGAAGTAGATTATAACAACAATAAATACAACAAACACGACATATGGGAGAATGCCTACAAGTCCTTGAAACCAAAAGCCTCACGGAAAGACAGAAGGAGAAAAGTGCAAGAAAATACAGAAACACTTACAAAGTCTCAGGTGCTAAATTTTGATGAGAAAACAATGAAGAAAGCAAGGCGAAAACAATGGAATGAGCCAAGGATTTGTTCAAGAAGATACATGAAAGTTGACTTTGCTGATATTGGCTGGAATGAATGGATCATATCTCCCAAATCATTTGATGCCTACTACTGTGCAGGGGCATGTGAATTTCCAATGCCCAAGGTAGTATGCCTTTTCATTTTGGTTAGCTTGCAAACAGCAGATCTACTGTTCTGCCCATCCAACTACTTTGTTAGTTAGATTCTCCTTTAGATTTTTACGTTTTTCACTGTGTTCTGTCAGCTTGTTCAGCCTAATTAATTTTAACACTATCATTTCTATCAACTGTGATCATTTCCATCAGAGTGAAAAAAGATTCAAGTTATCTTTAATTGTAATCTGAAGAATAAGAAAAATGTCTTCAGTTTATCTTACAATTTCTCATCTTACATCTTGAAACCATAATATAGACTTATGTAGCTTATTAAAATATGGTTACACACCCTAAATCACCAGACTACTCTGCCGTGATAGCAGAATTATAAAGTATTATATGCTAATACTAAAATAAGATACTGTAGCACAGTATTTCTGAATTCCACTGGCACTACCTTAAGAGAAAAATGCAGAGTAGTGACACTGATGTATTTTTAACTTTAAGAAACTGCTTGTCACTTTGAAAATAAGAATGCTGGTTAAGCTGATATTTGCATCTCAAAATCCTCTCGTGCATTTTAATTTACTGAACTCTTAAAATTAAGATAATCCTGCTGGAACAAAAAAAAAAAGTTGATTTACTTTACAGGACTGGAAATGCCAAATAGCTGTCTATAACACCCTAAAGCTAGTGTACTGAATTCCTCCTATAGAAGCAGTGTGAAATTTGCTAATAGGGAGGCAAGCATGAACTCCTGCTCCAACGGAATTTCGATTTGGCCCACTCCCACTCACTTGCTCTGTGGTAAAAAATAGAAATTTTGGCAATCCTACACAGCACAAGAATTACTGGCATTTCATAGGACTTTCAAGTAATGGGGGAAGGGAGGATTTGAAGCACTGCATAACCTGCATGTTTAGACACTGTAATTATTTTGCAACTCTACCTAGAAATGGCCTGCTTATTTATTCTACTGCTATTTTTGCGTGTGGTCACTCAGCACATAAATAATGGATAGTGTTTTACAGCAGAGGATTTCAAAGCTCTGAGACAGGAATCTGCCCTACTTTACATACAGGCAGATTGATGTATGTTTGGGTTGAAATAAGTATTATGATTTCAGGAAGAGTAGGCTAGTTTAGGTCCAGGAACAGTGGAAATCCAGACATCAGGGTATGGTGGACAAATCTGACCACATGTTCTTGTGTAGCTGGCCAATAATGAACCATGTACACATAAATTGATATGTGGTCTGGTAAAAATTAAAGCAACTTCACTTTTTTGTTGTAATATAAAGAAATCATGCAGCACCATCACTGTTTAACTTATCCAAAACAATCCCATCACAGCCTGGGATATGGGTCCTCTGCCATAGACCCACAGTGTAGTACACCACTCACACATACCAAAGCAGAACAAAAAAAAAAAAAAAAAAGAGAAAATACATCTAACAATCTGGCTTCTTGTGAGCAAAACAGCATGACACAAAACCTTTCAGAACCAAAAGAGAGTGCATCTGTTTCTAGACAGGATAGTTAAATAAGCTTACATTGCTGACTTATTTAATGTCTTACCTAGAAATATTACTTCCTATATAATAAAGATTCCCTTGTAAATCAAAATCACTTACTTCAGTTCTTATTTTGATACTTGTTTTTTAGATGAATTACTGTGACTGCACTACAATCTTGGTGCCAAAAACCCAAAACAACCCCCAAAAAACCAGAGAAAGTTAAAGCTAAATCACAGATACAGAGATTTCAGGATTTTGGGTTGGGTTTGATTTGGAAGAGGTCTCCTTTTTATTAGCTTTGAATTTTTAAGAGGGGAAAAAAACAGAGGCAAATTCACAGCTGTAACTTTTAAAATTACTGTTTCCAAATGAGTGGAGATAACTAAGAAGCTTCAGGTCAGAGCATAAGAATTTCTAAATGTTATGGAGGGAGAAATAGCTTTTGTTCTTGCATATAGACCCTAAGTCAGAAAAGCACGCGTATGATCTCGGCACTCCTAAATCAAAAGTCAGATTAAGGCTATTCATGAAGACTTAGTCTATACAGTCAACTGCGATGAATAACAGGTAACTTATTTCCAAGGTACTCTTTCAGAACTGTGGAGATAGAATTATACACCTGGCATGTATTGCCAGGTATCATCACATTGTATGATTGTTTTTTTTAAAGTATTGGTACATCACTCTGCACATCTACTTTAATAACTGCAATTCTTGATCTAGCTACAAACCAGCTCCGGTACAAATCTTGTCATAGCAAGTTCACCTACCTTACTGCTGAAGTTCTTATACCCTGCGTTGTGAGGAGGAAGACTAGCTTGTATGGTTAATAATGTCTGTCTGCACTGCTGCGTTTGCCAAATAAATGATAAGTGCTAGTCCTATGTGTAGTAGGAGTAGGTGGTCCTGGTCTGGACCAGGTCCTTTTCCTGGTCTACAGTAATTAGAATTCTCTTGATTTCATCCTTGTAAGTGAATCAGTTCATGAGTTTCGTTTTGAGTGTTAAATTCAAACCTGAAAACAAAACTTTTCTGAAGCTAAGAAGTATTGCTTATTAAGATAGTGGGGGGTGCTTTTTGAGGGGCAAACTCATGATAAAACAAACTTTAAAAGGGGTGTAAGCCAAGCAGAAAGGATGGGTCTAAAGTATTTCAAACCTGCTGTTAATTGCTTTTCAGCTACATCATCCTCCTTCTATTTTCTGAGGACCAAAATGTTCCTAAAATAGGATTCTCCTAGAGATTAAGTAAAAGCAGAACCTGGCCTGCTGTATATAACTTACTATCCAGCATTTAAAATGTTAGCGCTTCCTCAGTGCCATCACTACTGGGCATTCATCTCATTATTTCAAGCTTTCCACTTTAGCACATGGGTACAAAGGCTAATGTGAAGCCTAGCCCATGATCGCTGAACACTGGTGCCAGGTTTCCAGAAAGGCTGGAAAATTCAGAGCCTGGGTGGATGTGGGATGGGTGTGCTGTCTGGCTCTGCTGTGGATGTAGGGCTCAGGGAGCCAGATTCTCTGTACAGAGTAATAGTCCATAGTACACATTTATCTCTATGAGCATTTTGTGCATAATGTATACACTCGCAGGCATTAGAAACCTAATTAATGCTGTTGTCTCGTTAGACAGCTGCTCACATTAGACTTTGCTCACATCTATTTGTTCCTTGCAGGCATTAGAGACTGCACACCTGGAGAAGATCCTATAGGATCTTCTGCAGGTTCATACTGAGGAATCCTGTAAGTCAGTATTGAGGGCAATGACGGCTATCCACTGCATGAGGTCAACAAATTTTGTTTCTGTAGCATGTGAGGATTTGTGACTGTTTCAAATACAATATGAAATAATAAAGGTGCTAGGAATACTTCAGGAGGTTTTCATAAAGGTTAAAGTCAGAACTTGATCCTAGAAGCTGTGGGTCTTTGAATTTCTAAAGTCTGCAGTTGCTTACACACACAAAAACTACTTCTTTCTCTCTCTCTCTCTTGCTGTCCAGATTTGCTGACATGGCCAATGCAGGTAGAAGCTTATTTCTATTTCACATAGCAGCTGTGAGACTAATTCACTGATGCTTCTTTGTGGACAGCTTTGAAATCTAAAGATGAAGGACAGCATGAGAGAGCAAGCTGTTGCTAATTATGCCAACATACGGTAATTAAAGACAGGCACTTTCCAGGATTGGTAGGATGCTGTCTTGAAGCCCCATAGGATCAAGGACAGTTTTCCCAGTTTCTGCTTGTAATGGCTCAAATGATGTCACCTTAGTTAAGGAACATCTGAAAGCCTTAATAACAATTAAGGTTTGTATCTGATTTGTTGATGTGTTACACTTAAAGTAAATGTATCAAAACATATCAAAAAATATCTCCTTTGTTATACCCATGGCCTATATAACTTTTCATGTTGAAATGAAAGATCAGGTTGAAATGAAAAAATCATGTTTTGCACATATTCAATTATTATTTGAAAAACAGAGAAAATGTAGGAGACATTAATTCTTCTCACTTGAAGTATGTGCTTCCTTGTGGAGGTGTGCAAAGTCCCTATTTGTTGTCCCACAGATGTTATTATGCAGCTATGTACCAATAGTGAATAAAGATTTCACATGCCACATACACCACATCTGTGCAGAAAACTAATGAAACTGTAGCAAAAAGCCTGATATGACTAACACAATTTTACTACTGTTACTGTACTCATTTGCTGGGACAATATTTAAGCACAACAACTGAACAGGAGTCACTGAAGCTTCAGCCTCAGTGGTGGGCTGCATGCCGTGCTGTCACCTTATGTAAGTGGGGCACATGCAGCCCATGCTGTGCTGAGACCATGACAAAGAAAGGCTGTGACTTCGTCACCGGTAAACCTGTGCTTGACTGTATGTACTTGAAGCAACAGAAGTGGCGAAAACTGTTTAGCACTCTTCAGTTGCTCAGACTGCAAGGGTGAAATGTAGCTTGTGAATAAAGGCTAAAAAAAAAAAGTTACCTTTAACTACTAAACAGAATACTATTTGGATATCTTAACCTTTTCCTTTTCTTATTCTCAGTGCCGTTATGCCTAATGGCTGCCCCCTCTTCTCAAATTTTTTTCCTTGTGTTTTTTACTGTATCCAAAAACCAATAGTAGAAATAAGATTGCGGCTCAGTACCCTGAACAGTATATAGCTGTACCACTGCTGTGAAACCTCATTTCATACTTCTCCTGCCCTACCAGCCTTTTGTTTTCTTCTCCCACTCGGAGGTTAGCCTGGGGTGGGGATGGGAAGCCTGGTGAAGAAGGCAGAAGGAAGCAGACAAAGACTACGGGTATGAAGTACTTGCTTGTCATGCAATTATGATCCGAAAGGCTCTGTCAGGTTTTTTGACTATTCTAGACTAACTCCCCCCTGTGGACACTACTTCTGGAGCACCCTGCTCTTTTACAGGAGAGTAATTGCTCCAGGAAAAAGTAACTAATTCCAGTTTAGCATACATGAGGAGAAATACTGATGGAACATAGGGAAAGTTATTTTGGAAATAATTACAGTAGCCAATTTTCCAAGTCAGACAAGAGGTTAAGAAAACAGAAGATAAGATCTTACGGCTGAGAAGTGTGCCTCACCTCAGCCCTCTCCTCCTGCATGCCTGCCTCCAGCATCTAGTAGGTGCAGTCAGGGAGGACATTCTTTCTTCAGGCTACTGACTGCTGGCTGTGCCACCAGTGCCCTCCTCTGGTATTTATGAAGGCAGCATAAGTAACACAAAATATCTGTTGGATACACCCTGCACAGGAGAGCTCGACTATGCTGCATGGCCCTGTGACTCGATCACATACATTCACTTTTTTCAGAAACAAAAAGCCTGTAACTGTTGTCATTTTCCAAGTCTGTCTAGGGAAGTGACTGCTCATAAATGAAGCAATAACTATTTTCCTCTCTGTTCCAGATTGTTCGGCCATCAAATCATGCTACAATCCAGAGCATCGTAAAAGCAGTGGGAATCATTCCCGGCATCCCAGAACCCTGCTGCGTTCCTGACAAAATGAGCTCACTCAGTGTCCTGTTCTTAGATGAGAACAAAAACGTTGTTTTAAAGGTATATCCCAATATGTCGGTTGAAACTTGCGCCTGTCGATAAATTCATACAAACACATCTTTAACAAGACGTACGCATCCTGCCTGACTACACTGGGAAAGCTGTGAATGGGACATGAATCCCCTTGTGTTGATGAATGAATGCAAGCCTACAATTCCTCCACAGAAAGCATGCAGAGAGACTAAAACAATACACATTTTCACCTGGAAGGATATGTCTTCTTGTCATCATTTGTCTTTCATATTCTTCTTCCAGGAATTCAATACTTTTACAAATACCTTCCTAACCCACCTAGCCAAGACATCTGGTGTTTAGTGAGAAATTTAAGTTTAAAGTTTTCCATAATCAAAAGACTAAAATATGGTTTTATATGCTATTTTTCTGACTATATTTTTCTGTCTGTTTTATCTCTTCAGTTAACCAAGAAGATGGGAAGTGAACTTGCAAAGGCAGGCTTATTTTAGAATATCACTTTTGTACACAAATCAAAACTTTTTTGCCTAAAACACTCATACTCTTAATCTGCATATTTATACTGAAAAATGCTGTAATAAAGGGCTTAAAATGTATATTTTCTTCAGGATGCAAGTATAGTCCACTGCATAAGCTTTCATATAAACAGTATGTTAATATACCCTTCCCTAATATATAATTTGTACTACAAAAGACATATGTAATATCCCACACTTTTGGTTTGCTGGATAATTTCAGGTTGTTAAACATATTCTCTGAGTAACACATACTATATAGTAATATGTTGAAATACTAAAAATAAAATAACCAAGATTTATATTTTTGTAAATTATACTTTATATCCTCTAGATTGTTACATGCTTTTAACAAAAGCTAATAAATTAAAGGTACAGTAGTATCTAAAAATAGTTGAATTGTCTTTCTATAAATGCCCACTGTTACATTCTATTAATTAGATGGAAACATGTAAATACATGTTAAGCTTGTCATAATGCACCTCAATAGATTAAAGACAGAAGGGAATACTGGGATCATCTAGACCGACCTCCTGCATAGCACAGATCAAAGAACTTTGCCCAGTAGTTTCTGGCTTGAGTTTGGGAATATCTTTGAAAAACATGCATAAATTTGGCTTTAAAGATTTCATGTGATGGAATCTCCCTACTGGACTACAAGTAGTTGTTCCAAAAGTTAGTGCTCTTTGTTCAAATGCAGTGGCTTAATCCTATTCTGAATTTGTTGAGCTTTAGCTCCAATTCACTGGATCTTACTGTAACCTATTTTAGTAGATCCCTTTCACCTATTATCCAAAATACTTTCACTGTGTATTTTCAGTATATAGAGCAGGGTCAGAATATATTTTGGCTAAGATTTAAATAGCTAACTCAATTTCTTGTTCTAAGTCTCAACAAAATTTCTCACAGCTCTTTTCCAACAATGAACATCAAAACGGGACACAGTATTTGGCAGTGGTTCTGTTAGAAGTCTTTATAGAAATGAAGTGTCTGTATCCCTCTAACTCCTGTACAATCCTCTGTTGATACAGCCATTGTAGCCTTTGTAACTGCACCACTCCTTTAGGAGCTAATATTCCATCGTTGTGCCTGTCAATACACAGGCTTGTGTCCCTGCCTTCTGCACTATCTTATCCTTTAGGAGTTAGGGGAAGGATACCACACACGCTACCTTCTGATGAATCACTAACCGGGAGGCTCCTATCCTGCTAAGCTGCTGACTTCTGCCACCAATATTCCACATGCATGTGGTGCAGATTCTCAGAAAGCAGAGGTCTGTAAACGTGTTACTTCCTGCTCACCTACATAAAAGCAAGATTCAGTGTGTATAGGAGTGTCTACAAGGTTATTTTCATAGCAATTCTCACTAGTTCCTCCTAAACATCTCTCAAAAAGAAGTAAATAATTCTAGGGCACTTCGTAGTGACTGCCAGTTGTGACTGGATCATGGATCCAGATAGGCATTTCTTCTTCTACCAAAGTACTACAGTGATTTACACTGGAAATACTGGGACAAACCTTTGTATACTGTTGCTGTTAAATATCTCCCTTAAAAATGTAGGGTCTTAGGTTTTTATAAATCATGAGAAACTCAATTACAGTTGATGAAGTAATGCTAATGCATAAAAAAAAAAAAGTGAAAACTTCTCAGAAATTCACCACTTATTCCTACGGAACGGTGATAAACATAAAATTTTTCAAAGTATGTAAGTCATTGTCATTTTTGTTCTCTGTGAAAATCTAACCTTTTCTGTAGGTGTAGTCTTGCTCACATTTAGCACCAGCTCTGAACAGAATATTAGCCTAGTGTGCTTATGTTCTCATCTATTGCATTTTGTTTACCTTAAGGAATCTTTTCTATATCTTGAATTAGTCCTTGGGTACAAACTTTCTTTCCAAGATCAGTGATTAGGAAAGAGATACCATCCTATTGTTATAAGGTCTATAGGACATAAGGGAAAGTGCTACTCCTATACTCATTAGGATAACTACAAAACCCTGTAAGGTTTATTCTGCATTTAAAGGTTTGTTGACATAACTATGTTATTTAGCACAGGCAAAACAAAATCATACCTGTTAGTGGAATAGCTCTCAAGGGCAATGCTCTTACTACACACGCAATACAATTATCTTACTAGTAAAGTTTATTTCATTTGGAGTTTAGCTGTACCAGTCCAATTCTCTAATGCGAACAAGGTCTTAAGCCACTATTTGTTTAACAGTGGCTACTGCTTTCTGGGTCTTCGGCATGTGTATGTCTAATCTTCCTCTAGAAAAGGAGACTTTGCATTTGAAATGGCACAACTGCAGTCAGCTGCTGCTGGAAGACACTGATACCCTTACTCTCTTGGTTCCAGCAGATCTTTTGATTTCCATGAATATCCAATAAACCATTCCACTTACTGTTTAACTTTACAGATAAAGTTACTATTGGCAAACACTTAAAATAGCAGGTCAAAACAATTCCACTAACTAATCCTAAAAGAACTGATGATATATTAATATAGGGTGATTAAAAACAGATGAAACAGGAAAACAGACAATACTAGCCATCAAAGCTTTAAGGACTTTTTTTTTCTAAAACAAATCCAATTTCATACTTTGAGGCCACAGTTTAATTGCCAGAGGTAACAGCAACAGCTAGAATGTACTTAGGTTTTTGTGGAATATTTCAATTCGCTTGCACAAAGGCTGCATAATTAAAAGAAAACACTAGACAATATTAATATATTTGTGTATCACATGAATTAACAACTGTCTCACTGCCAAACCTCAAAGAGCAGCTTTCAAAAGGAATTGCCACTGAATGAAACTGTTCATTGTAAAGTTTCCGCAAAGCTGACACTTGGCCTGATACTATTTGACATCTTTATATATGAACTGGAAGTCTGTATATAACAACCCCCACAGCATTTGCAGAAGAAAGTGTTTAGGAGAGAGGTATTTATATAGATCACTTGATTTAGCTGCACTTTATGTAATCAAAATTAATTTTAAGGTAGGCAGATGCAGAACTTAGTACCTAGGCACAAGGAATGGAGGCTGTTCCTACTAGAGTAAAAGACTGCGCCCATAATTCTTAAAACAATTTTGGTGGATATCAGGGACTTACAGCACAGTATGAACATCCAAGGTGATGCTATGTAAAGAGAGCTAATGAAAGCCTTCAAAAGGTACACACTGGAGCAGTGAACCACATCAGGAAAGAAGATTTTATTCTGAATGTGGCACTGGTGGACTCCCATGAGAAAACTATACATAGCCCCAGTGTTCACCTTTTCAAAAAGACATTCAAATTCTGGGAAAAAAAATGCAACCAAACACTAAAAAGAAACAAAAACAGTCAGAGAAAATGCCTTCTAATGTGACTAAAAAGCACAATCTGTCTATTTTATCAGAAAGTAAACTGAGAAGTAACTTGACTATACTGTACAAGTACTTTGACAGAGAGAAAATGCCAGTGGTATGAGGCTCCTTAAACCAGCCAGGAAGTCACAAGAACTCCTGTCTAGAAGGTGAAGCCAGGCACATTGAAATAATGAATGAAGCACCATGGTTGAAGTGTAAGTGACAATCTTACAAAAATCCATGAAATGTTCAGTTCTTTGACATCTTCAGGTAAATTCTGGAGACTCTTAAAGAGTTATGTTTAAGCCAAACACAAGTAATTGGTCTCTGCAAGCAGGTAGGAAACACAAAGTCCTTGAGTAAAACAATCTTGCTATGCAGGAGACCAGGATCCTTTCTGACTTTACAACATAGCAACATAATTAACCAGGATTTTGGATCCTAGTTCTCACTTGAGTGGACACATAAATGAGTATTTGAGAAGTCTGGGCTCACTTTAAACACTGTGTATGCACTGCTAGAAAACTGGAGAAGAACGGCCAGAAAGGACAAACTCATGTCCGTATGTCTGCAATGAGATTTTTTTAAATGTAAAAGCTGATAATACTATTCAGACTTTACGGCACATGTACAGAATGGACTGAGTTGTGCTTAGAAAATATGATACATTAATAGTATGGATAAAAGACTTATGTATCATTAGATTAAACCATGACGCATTCATTAAGATAAATAGCAAGTGGTACTTTTGTCTATAAATAAACGAGGTTTTTTTCTTCTGTATCATGAGAACTTCTGTCATCAGTCTTGTATTTTTGCCTTGGCTTATTCTTCTCATGGATAACAGTACCTTGATAGAAAATCTTCTCTATCTTCATGGAGACCTTTTATTTTCCATGTGGCCTTAGAAGGCCTAGTTCTGTCTTCATTTTGAGGTCACTGAAATAATGACTGGTTGTTCTTGGACTGGACTGACCATCAAGAATCTAAGAAATATATTACATAAGATACTATAAAAACAAGACTAAATTCCCATACACCAAAGGGATCAAACTGAAAATGGACAAGCCTGCAAACAACATGAAGCAAACTTGACACAAAACAGATATTTCACTGTGTACAAACAATAGCTCTTGGCTGATAAACGGAAAGAAGTTTTAAGGTTGTTTGTATTGTCATGAGATCATGTCTTGCAGAATTACAGGTCTCCATCAAATGATCGGGGATTTTCTGATGGCATGTGAATGGACTGCAATAAAGCTTTATGAGATGCAATTTACTAATAGCTAATAGAGTGATTTTGCTCTAGATCTCTATTTTCTATTCTTGATGAAAACAGTGTAATCTTCTACGTCCCTAAGAAAGCTCCTCTCTGTGTTGGCAAGGAAATGATAAAAGAGTATAATTAAGCAATGATGACCCTAAAGTGAAATGTGGCTTCTTTACAACATACAATGTCCTTCCCACCAGCCACATGTGTTTGTCAGATGTTTATAGAATCTTCATTAACTAAGAGCTTTGCTAGATAACAGAAGCTGAAGCACGGCATCAATGACTCTGATAAGGGCAAGTGTACAACCAATCTGCTTGACAACTGACAAGAGGCTGCGGTTTGAAGCAGACTGCAAAAAGAACACAAGAAAGTGATTTGCAAAGGGCATTCCAGTTGTTTGCCTTCCTTTCCTCTGTCTCTAATGAAACAAGATTTTTAAGCAGTTAAAATACCCTTGTCCTCTTGTCTCTCCACCAGAAAGGAAATATAGAAGAAATGCATTATTTTGGAGTATTAGCTGCACTGTCCGTTTTCAACATCATTGCCTGTTTGACAAGAGGCAAGCCTTTGGAAGACTGGGACAAGTTAGCAGCTATGGGAAAGTCCGATGCACACTTTCATGATCCTGGGGAAGTGGAAGATGAGACTCACTTCGACTTTAAATCTTTCCTGGAGAATACGAAGACGGATTTACTAAGGAGTTTGAATTTATCAAGAGTCCCCTCACAAATGAAGACCAAAGAAGAACCAACACAGTTCATGATTGATTTATACAACAGATATACTGCAGACAAGTCCTCCATCCCTGCATCCAATATTGTAAGGAGCTTCAGTACTGAAGGTAGGAGAAGTCCTAAATAGGCAGACTAGAATTTTTAATGAAGTACTTGGACAGTAGGTACTCAGATTCTTTTGAAATTCAGAGGAACCAAGCGCCTAACTTCCACAGATTCTTTAGAAAATAAACAGATTAAAATTTTGGATTGTGGTCTTTCTCCGTAGTTTCTTTCAATCTTAAAAAAAATGGAATTACCTTAATTTTCTTCTTTGATATTTTTACTGTACAATACTATCTTCTCAAACCCATGGACTGAGATGATGCACTGAATGCAGGGTTTAAATGAATCATGTTTCTCAAAGCTAGAGATTTGGGACTGAATTTTAATGTTAGAATGCAAACTTTTGGTCATCTATAATCGAGACATCTATACTAGAGAGCTCTTCCTTCAGGTGGGCTCTTCTCATACTTAAAAAACTCAGCAGCCAACTGAGAAATATGTCTCCGTATCCAAGCAAGTAACAGCAGTGCTCCCCCAAAATTCTGGTTTAGATGGAAAGATTGATATGGAAAGTGGCAGTCAAGCTTTTCTAAACCAAAAAAAAAAATACAAGATCCCTGTCTGTGTAACATTAAATAGACTTTTAAAAGCTCCATCAAAAGAAAAAGTAAAAAAGTTCAAAGTAAGTGCAATCCTTATGATAAAAATGAGGCACAATTGAAGCTTCTGTTTATATGAACACAGGATTTAGCACTATGGAGAACTCCAGATCCCCCAATTAGTGTCCCTAGTCCTGAAACGGAAAGAAACCTTAACAGTATGAGCTAGATAATAGTTTCCATATCTGACTCTCCTCTCTGAGTGCTTTAGTGGGTAAACACTGTGAAGAAGTGTCAACGTTAGCCAATTAAAATTGCCTCAAAACCCAATCATGAATGAGTACTTATCTTACATTGACTATGAGACATCAATCAGTCAGTGATGACTTTTAAACATTACCAATCTGATCTTCCGGCCAAATATCTGCCCCTCTCAAGGCAGAGTTTCCGGTACTGCACATAACCTTGCAGAAAAAAAACCAACCCAAAATAAAATCCACACAAGCTCAGTGAGTCAAGCTTGGAATGGACTGGGACTTGGGCGTGAAAGGCTGTTTATCACTAAGTCCCAGTTTAGGCAGACCCTGAAGCTTCAATTCAGGATTTTCAAAAATATTTCTATTTCCCCAAACTCCCAGCATTCCAAGCTACTTTCAAAGTTACCTGAAGACAAGAAAAGCCTCAGCACAGTTAGTTCTTAGAGACATTTAAATATGTAGTATACTTCTCTGTATTAGGAAAGTGGTTCATCCTGTTGCATGATGATAACAGTGGAAATTTATAGTATTTTTTAAGAATTCTTTGTGTAAAATTATCTTTAGAAATTGCTAGATCTGAACACTTCTCAGATGCCTTATTTATGTACGTAATACTGACCAGCATCATCCACAGCTTGTTCTAGGCAGACTCTTCACACCTCCCTCCAAATACTCATCTGACCATGCAATCTTGGTGAAAATACTACCAACACCAGGGACATCCATTTCCACTTTTCACTCCCTTGAAACTTGTCCAGAAGATGGTTTTTTTTTTTTCTTTAATGCTGGATAACCATGCTTTTATTTTACCCCCAAAAAATCCTGAGTCTTTTAAAAGTAACTTACTTGGACAGTCAGAAGCACTGTAACCACATGTTTTGATTTCCTATTGCAGATGTTGTTTCTTTAACTTCACCAGAAGAAAATCCATTTCAGAAACACATCTTGCTCTTCAACATCTCTATTCCACGATATGAGGAAATCACCAGAGCTGAACTGAGAATTTATATCTCCTGTGACAGGGAAGTCGGGTCTCTCTCTAGGCTGGAAGGCAACATGGTCATTTATGATGTTGTAGATGGTGACCACTGGGAAAACTCAGAAAGTACCAAATCTTTCCTTGTCTCCCACAATATCCACGAGTGTGGCTGGGAGATGTTTGAAGTGTCAAGTGCTGTGAAAAGATGGGTCAGGGCAGACAAACTGAAGACTAAAAACAAGCTAGAGGTTGTTATAGAGAGTAAGGCTCTGGGTGGTTTCACTTGTGGGAAGCTGGGTATCAATGTTACTCCTGACACTAAAAATCTGCCCCTGTTAATAGTGTTCTCCAATGACCGCAGCAATGGGACAAAAGAGACCAAAGTGGAGCTCCGGGATATGATTGTTCATGAACAAGAAAGTGTGCTAAAGAAATTAGGAAAGAACAACACTTCATCTGAAGAGGAAGAACAGGGAGAGGAAAAGGCCATTGCTGGGCCCCACCAGCATTCTTCCAGAAGCAAGAGAAGCATTGGAGCCAACCACTGCCGGAGAACTTCCCTCCACGTGAACTTTGAAGAGATTGGCTGGGATTCCTGGATCATTGCACCAAAAGATTACGAGGCTTTTGAGTGTAAAGGAGGTTGCTTCTTCCCTCTGACAGATAACGTTACACCAACAAAACATGCTATTGTCCAAACTCTGGTGCATCTCCAAAACCCAAAGAAAGCTTCCAAGGCCTGTTGTGTTCCAACCAAATTGGATTCAATCTCCATTCTTTATAAGGATGATGCTGGTGTGCCCACTTTGATATATAACTATGAAGGGATGAAAGTGGCAGAATGTGGCTGCAGGTAGTATACAAGGCAAATTGGTAAGAATAAGAATACTCCCTTTTTCTGCTCTTTGTAAATCTGTACATTAGTGATGCAAATAAAAATCCTTGCAAACAAGGGTTGGAGCAGGGTATGGGGTTGGTTGTTGTTGCTGCTTGTTTTAAAGGAAAACTGGCATTTAAAGAATGGCAATCGTTGTAAATAGCCTGCAATATATATCATGGCAAAGTGAATACTGGATTAAAATATCATGAGATTGAATGAACTATGCATTATTGGGCAACGGGGATACAATTTGAATACCTTATTTCAACTTTTCTGTTTAATTGATTAGGTCACAAACTGAAGGATTTTCAACGGGGATTTGGGACGCTCTGTAAATGTTTAATAGGTATTGAAATCTAATTCTCTAAGTCCACTCTGACATTTTCAACTTCTGTAAAACTCAGTAAACGAAATTTAGTCTGCACAGTAAAGTCAGGAATCTAAGTCCTGCAAACCTTTTCTCATATCAGTAATCTCAAAGGCTTTTACAGGCAAATTATTTACTCCTGTAAGTGAAGATCTGCAGCATTCAAAACAGAAAAGACCCTCAGTCTTATTTCATTCCCAAGTTTCCTTCTGTGGGTAGCAGGTGCCTTGGTTTCAGCTTTCTTATCCTCAATGTCCCTATTTTTACCCCTTTATGGCACATACTTGAATGATAAGAAGTGCAGCCTTCCGCTTCTAAGACACTGTTTCCTAGGAGGAACAGCAGCCCTTATCTCCGCACAAAGATAAGGAGACACTTTGACCTACTGCATATTCTTAGTATTTCTTTGCAGTCAAACGATGTTCAGCCCTAGAAGCTGTATCTTAAAAGCAGTGGGGGTTCGCAGAGCCCAGCACTTGTGAAAAGCCCAGGCTACTTATTTGGAGGCCTAAATATGTTCTTTGGAGTCTGGCATTAGGCTCCAATTTTTTAAAAATTTCTTCTTAGGAGAAACTCTATTTTACGTACAAAATTCTTTCACCCCTTAGGAGTCTGTGAAAAACTGAAAACTTCTGTGTTCTATGAGACTTACACTGCTCTATGGGAAATACACTATCATAAAACAGTTCTCCTGATTTCAGTAGTATTTTCACTCAACAAGGACCTTATCTTCCCTGCAATTAAACTTCCTTTGATTCTAATGAAGGTTTTGCCTGTACAAGAACAGACAAATTGTCTTCTGTTGGTTCCAGGTGATAGGTGTAAGTGCAGTACAATGCCACCACAGTCCACTACCTCGTTTCTACTCCTCCACTGCCTTACACACACACCAACAAAAAAAAAAAAAGAAAATATATATATCAGAGAACACTTTTGATCCAAACCCACGGCAAACTACACATCTGTTCAAAATGGTGAAGAATATTGATGAGGCAAAAATCTAAACAGTAGCTTAATGTATGGAAGCAACAGGATTTAAATGGATACATATGTTTTAAATTAGGGCAGCCTGTGGGCAAGACGAATTCATTTGACATGAACAGGTCAGCTTGAAATCTAATACACAGTTTATTTACTATTGTTAACTTAATACAGGGCAAATAGCAGGTGAGTGTGAGCAGGGTGGTTGTAATTCTATCAAGAACTACTGGTTACATCACAAACCATGAGCACAAAGCACGATTCACTAGAATCCTTGGACTGATTTATATCCTTTTCCTTTAGAACTGGGATGCAATTGGATCAGATCCGAGATCTGGATTCATGAAAACTCGATCCAACCATTGCTGCGTGTCATTAACCTCTTAAGCTTCCTGTGGCAGTCCTCTCATTTTACCACTCCCCACTGTTTTCTGTCATCTTACAGTCATGGTTATGACTTCCTCCTTTCAGAACCCTCTCTACTGTCTCCCTGTTTTGTTCACATCTCCTAAGCTCATGACATTTTGCACAACTTCTCTTAATCAAGGAAAAGAAACCACCAAACAAGCACCTGGTGTAATCCTATTAGAAAAGTTATTCACACATGTTACGGTAATTGTAGCTGTGTGCCCTTAAGTCATCAAAACACAAGGTCCTAGCTGTATTTTGACTTCACTGAATACAGGACTTTGTCCATAATTAAATGAAAAAGTGGGGAAGGGAAAAGATCAGTCCCCACACGCTGAAAGACAGAAACTCTCAAGAATCATTTTTTCTTTTTTTCTTTTTCACATTCTCAAGTCAAACATTAATCTTTGTTCCCAACCTTAGTTGGAGGAAAAAGAAAAAGAACAACAAAACAAAACAAACCTAAAGCCATTTTTCGCTTAAAAACTCAGATCCTAGCTATGCTATCAGAATTCCAGAGAAGCTCTACAGATCCTGTCCCAAAACTGGACTACAAGTCGCTTTTGTACTTCAGCCAAAAAAAAAAAAAAAAAAAAAAAAAAAATTATTTATACACACACCTTTAATATCCNCTTCCAGCCAGCTTTAATGATCACATTCCCATAGGCTTAAGATTTTGGTTGGTACGGTAGTCAAATGAAACATGAATCTTTCCATAGGGTGATGACCAGGGTCAAGAAGAAATGAGAACCCAGTAGTGACTACAGATGCTACCTACAGCATAGCTGAAGCGTGTGTCAAATTGATGTTTGGTTTTACATTGTAAATTTAGCAGCTTGATTTATGTAGTTTGGAACATTTTATTTAAAATACTTGCTCAAGTTCCCTCATGTTTCAATTGCTTTGGGATGCAATGAATCAGCCAGGTAGCCAAGATGCGCTACAGAATATATAGGTTGCAAAGAGCAGGCAAAGCACCCTGCCCCCTGCTTCAAGCTGGGCCCCCTCAGACACTGAGAAAAGCCCCTCTCATCATTGGATTCTGAACGTTGACCAACAGCTTGTAGATACTTGGGTGCAAGTTGGGGCCCGTGCACTGACCAGCAGATGCACAGGTAAAATTAAAACGTATTTGTTTAGCACAAACTGCCTGGAGCATGCCATCCTTCTCAGGCCCATTAGCTATCTGTGTAACCTCCCTGTAACATCATAATCACCAGCTGACTCCACAGCCAATTTTAAGGCTACCCTATAGCACTTCAGTCTTAGTAGATAAACATGGTAAGCTAGTGGAAGCTGGTCAGGAGACACAGCTGCGGATATTTTTACATAGCTTCCCACCTTGTCTGTGTACACAGAAGGCACACTGTCCTCTGATCTCATCCACTTCTCTGTGACACATTCCAACACACAAGAACAGCTGATGCAACTTACCACTTAACACAGTACCAGCAATCACTAAAAGTCAAAAAGATCTCCATTTTTACTATTCTTTTCCACAGGTGAAGAGGCAACAGCCTCATGGGAATCTGGAGGTGTTCAGCTGGTATCTGCTCAGACACCTTTATACTGGAAAGACTCTGACAATATAGAAATGTTAAACTAGAACTGCCAATTCCTGATATTCAGAATAAAAGCTTTTAGACTGCCTCTCAAGGAGGTTTATCATTTCAGACACAATTGTGGTCTAACACAACTAATGCTGCTCTCAGATCACAGCTGATTCTTCTCTCCAGCCTCCTCAGAGCCTGGCCATCACCACGCAGATAACGAAGGTAGGTGCACAGCCATGCACCATGTAGGTCCATGTAGGCATACACTGTGAGCTCCAGCAGGTACCAGTACCTTGCTGTAGCTCCTCATAGGCAGCACTGAATCGAAGTTGGTCACTGCAAAGAAGAGCTGAAGGGTACGGAGGGAAACACAGAACAAGCTGGCAAAGCCAACGAACAGTGTCTGTGAGGCAAGATCCCACCCTTAAACCGTGTAACGACAGCTCTGCATCCCTCGTGGCTGCTCTGCACAGCTAACACTGCATCTGACTACTAACCTCCTCCCTTCTCCCCATGTTAATTTCACAACCTACCGTTTAGTTGTGTGTTTAGCAGAGACAAGAACAGGGCAGGTCCCTCCACAGTCCCTAGAGAGCGAGGGGCTCAAGGAGCTGTCTGCTGGGCGGGAGGCTCTAACTGCGGGTGCCTGAGGTGAAAATCTCGGTGCCGCCCCGGGGCTGACCGAGGCATACAAAGTGCCTCAGAGCCATCTTTGCCCTCTCTTCAGCCTTCATTGCTCTCTCCATGCTCCCTCGGTGCCACCGCCGGGCCGTGAGGGGCCTCCAGACCGTTCCGGCCGCTCCATCTCTGGGCTATGAGGGCTCTCCGTGCTGCCTCGGCGCCATCTTCAGGCTGCGCGGTGCTTCTGCAGCAGCTCTGCTCGTTACTCCCCAGCCGTCCTTCTTCACTTATTTCCTTACTTTCCCTCACTTAGTACCTTACAATCCCTCAGCTTAAGGATGCCTCCTGCCATCTCCCTCTGGGCTGCCCTTTTTTTGCCTTTTTTGCCCGCTCCAAGCCTCCAGGCTGCCCCGCTGCCATCTCTGCACTGGCTGTTGCTTCCAGACTGCCTCAGCAACATGTCGTCCCTCCAAGCTGCCTCAGAGCTGCTCCTGTTGCTTTTTCGTCCTCTCCCTTAAAGCTTCTGCTGGACCAGCAGTCATCATTCACCTAAAAGCCTCACAGGGGAATGGCTTCGGTGCAGCCCTCGGAAAGGGCATGCCCTGAGACAGTCCTCTCGCTGAGGTGTACGGCTTGGCTGGAGCCCGGCAGACCCGCCACCAGCCCTCCCAAAAGCCCTGACACAAAAGCCCAGCACACGGGAGGAGCTGAGCGAGCAACGTCCCTCAGCCTGGGCCTTGGTACCCGGCTGGCAACCGAAACGTCTGAGCCAGCGACGAGGGAGAAACCTGGCTCTTCGCACCAAATTAGACAGTTTAAGATACCAACAGCTGGTCTGGCAGGATGCACTGGGCACCTCCATCCTATGCCAGCGCGGTGGACAGAAGTGCCAGGACGTGTTTGACCAGTCATCTGAGGTGTCCGGCCTCAGCAGCCCACTCCCTAGGAATCGGTTTGGTGACAGCCATCGGTGGTGCCCGGGCACTAAACAGGATGGCTGGAGTTCTCACGGATTCAAGTAATAACCTCAGGATAGGAAGGCTCTCGATGCAGTATTTAATATTCACTATTTATTGTCAGCTAACTCTGTTTGGTGCACCATGCTGAACAAACATGTAAATCTATCAGAAATGTAGGATCTAAGGAATACAGGTGAGATAGATAACGCAAGCACATAATAGAGCCATTCTCCAAGGACTGCACATCAATTTCCCCCTTTTGTTGAAAAACTACTTGACAAAATTCAAAACTCTGTTCCTGAGTTAGTTCACGCTGGATAGCTGCAATGCATTTCCCTGAAACCCTCCTGAATCTTCTGCTTAGCTGGAATATGGCAGTTCAGCGGAGCTGGTCAGTGTGAGTTTATCACAGCTGAGCTCTGTGAGCTGTGAGGACTCTCCACCTGCTCCTGCCTGAAATTAGAGAGGTTTAAAAGGAGTATATACATTTTCTACCCTCCCACAATCTTTCAATAAAAATATAAATTGTCTTCTCATTCTTTTTTTTTCTTTTTCTCTTTCTCAGTCACTGTAAAAAAAAAAAAAAAGAGAGAGAGAAGAAAAGGGAAAAGGAATATTAACAGAAGAAAATCAAAATCCAGTACAAGAACAGAACAGAAAAGAGAGTCTTAGACTGTACCTATGCAATCCACTTGTGCCCGAAGCAGACAGCCATGAAGTAGCACTGACCCAGACTTGTACATCTATAAAAGGTAGCAGAGGTTTGTCCAGAAATACTTACCAAAGTCCTGGAAGCATTAAATATTTCATTAGCATAGCCCTATATAGTCCAGATTTAAATTATATGTAAGAATTAGAATTAATGTAAAGGTGATATTGTGCTCCTAAATACTGGGAAGAGGGTTTATTACCTAATGTAATTTAAAATATGGCTGTATTAGAAGGCTCTACTAAAACCAAAGTAGTTTATTTTCCAAATTTCACTTTTATCCTGTTGGCATTTTTGCCAGTGAAAAAATTGCTGCCACCTTCAGATGAGCCCCCTGCTGCTGCAGTTTATCAGTGACCAAACGGTCTACATGGTCCTGATAAGGGAATGGTGAGATCAGCTGCAGATCAGAACCAAAGAATATTGGAGCAAAATATATAAAGCAAAAAACCAGAAAGCAAAACATTTAATCTCACTCTTATGGAAGCTTTGTAGCATGTGATCTGAGTCATGTAGACCGTGCATGCAGGCTAGTCTAGGACAGATAAAAGAAAATACCTCTTCTCAGAGTATGTGGGAAGTTCATACTCACAGGAAGTCAGAAAATGAAATGCTTGTGGACAGATTTTAAAGGATCATAAAGTTTTATGAGTTATAAAAGCTAGAGCTAGGCCTGAGCTATTGAGTTCAGCTCAAAACTAAAATCAAAATAGGAATTTGGCTTTGGTTATATTAGAAATTAGAACTGATGGTAGAGTTACATTTTGGATCTAGATACTCAGAGTTCAATGAACACACTTGCATTAAAAAACGTGTTTGATAAAAAAAATAAGCTATTTTAAAAAATATAAGTATTAATAAATGAGTAAGTAAATAGTCATTCTCCAAAGCTTGAAGAATCCATACCACGTAAGGGAAGATTTTTACTTTCTAACACTATCTATAAAGAATTAGCACTATAGCAGTGAATGATACATGTCACACTGAATTTAGGGCAAGAGAAATAGATCGCTGAACAGATCCAATATGGAAAAATGCTTCTTTCCACCGTCCTAGCTTTTTAAGTCATGCATGTTAGGAAAAGCATTTATTTTAGATTTACATTATGAAGCTAGTTTTGTTTCTGTGTGCTAGTGATAAAGTGCATGAAGACGAATATGCATCTGAACTGGAGGAATAAATGGAACTATGGAGGGTTGCCATATCTTGGTTTTTTACTGGGTAAAACTAATAGCAAACCTATATATTTCTCAAAACCCTAGCTTCATAAAAACCTCAGATACGGTTTCCAGCACTTCTGATATGAAAATTTTTAGAACATGATACAGCACACAATAAATGTTGGTAAAACAGAGAAAAATTACTTTTTTAATCTTACGATTTTACAACAGTCACAGGGAGGAAAGGACTATTTCTCTTTTTTTAACCACTAGATAAGGCCTCACTGGAGAAGAATATTGTGAATCTGTGGAAATACTTCCTTGTGCTAGGAAAAAAATTATATAGTGAGTTTAGCAGTGGATATGTAGAAGTCTTTTAGTTATGGGAGGTAATTATCTGGCACATAGCCTGATTAAAAATGCTCAGTTACTGTCTGTTACCGACTCTTTTCTGAGTATGATCTTCATGGCAATTCATCTATGTCTATTACATTCAGAGTAAGATGAGGTGACTGTTAACACCTCATATGTAACATCTGTAACACCCTATAACACCCTTTGCACGGCAAGTTGAAACTAAGGTAACTTGAGTAATTCTTCGTCATTTCAAGTGTACTAATTTCTATTCTAAAAGCAGAAAGTGGCAGAGAAGAACATAGGACTTCTAAAAAAATAAGATTGTTTTTAAGATTTGCTGTGATTTAAACTACAGAATGAAATTACTTTAAAGAAATCCAGAAAATATGAATTTCTCTACTTTTATGGTAAATAATTTAACATTATTTCCACCATTATCCCATACTTGTTAAGTAGTTTCATACAAATATAAGTGTCCATTATGTACCACATACTGAAGGATTAAAAAAGAAAGTACCATGTATACTCCATAAACATGCAATGTCATTCTTTTTTCTGGGATAGAAAGCTGCATGCTTAAAGCTACTGTACAGACAGGCAGAAATAGAGATCCATCCTGACATATTCTCAGGGACATGGATTATTGTACTTTTTTTCCCAATTCCTGTCACAATGGATCCATTTTGTAACCCTGCTCCTTGGCTCCTGGGCATGCCCTCCTCCAGCGCCTAGCAGGAGTGAAAGGAAGAAAGAAATAAGAAACAAGAAAAGGGGACCCACGGAACAACCCAACCCCCTCACCCAGCAGGCGAAATATCTAACCCTTCCATATTTACACATTTGTTTTCTTTATTGTTATACTTTGTTACCATCATAACAAAATTAGTCTATATTTTCTCTTTCAAGTTAATTGAAAGATGTTGGAATGCACAAAAATTGCTGATAGTAAAGTAACATTAAAATGTTAAGCACACCAAAGTGGGAAATGTCAGAATTAAGATTATCTATCCATCATTCCCCTCTTGGTTGTATGCATTAATTACACAATAAATTTTTTTATTCCAGATGTCCGCTGCCTTAGTCGGTGCTCAGACCACATGGTACTTAAGAATTAAGTTGGGAATTTATAAAGTACAGTACCTTTTCTCTTGACTTGTTTGTCTTAATGTACTCTACAGCATGTGCAATTATTCCTGTGGTAACAGCATTTACAGACACTATCAGAGGCTGGAAGTAAAGGTAGGGTATGTGGTAGACATCAATGTAGCAAAAGATGTCCCTTGCCCCAAAAACTTTCTAAGCTAGACAAACAGAAGAGCCGTGGGTTAGAAAAGCAATAGAAATTGTTCTGCCCAGGGTCCTGTCCACTGTATTGGCCACACAAGGAATTAGTGCAGCTCTGGCAATAAATCCTGTAGCTCAAAAGTCAATTTTGGAACAAAGTGTGGTTATGCTGAAGGGTTTTTGTTCCAGCTACCTTTGCCCTGGAGTGCTGGATTATTCTTTGCAGGAAGAAAGCGAGAAGAGTAATTCAAACTGGTGATAATGCCCAGGAGTTAAGTCTGTGATGGATATCACACATTGTTGCAATATAGAACAGCCCCCCAAAACTAAGAAGATACGAGAGGTCTGAATCTCACTGCTTTTGAAAGCAATACAAAAACATGCTTTTCCCAGATTCCCATGACTATTCTTGCAGCTACCTCCAGCAAGTAGAATGGCTGGGGTAGCAACTCATTTCGGACTTAAAGCCAAGAATCTGTTCTTGTATGTCTTTGGCATGTCATACTGGAGCTCTGAATGTTGACAACTCACATGGGTACAGCCTGCAGCTGCATCCCACATATTCTGATCCTCTTTCAAACTCTTTATACAATAGGGTCTCGAATACATTGTGAGCAGAAGAAAACAACCCCCCCACGTTCTATTTTGGTATGTTGAGCCTAAAGTCTATTGGCTGGGAGCTGTCATCAGACATGACCATATGTTACTCAATGGTATTACAAGTAAATCCTAATTGAGTGCAAATTATGAAGATTAAAGTCACCTCAGATTTAGCTGTATTATGTTGAGGCAGATGTATTTCAAAGTCCTGTTTAAAATGCTGCAATTCTCAGCACAGAAATTAACAGGCTGTCATTGCCTTGGATTTTATGAGCTGTTCTAAATGTCTGGAGTTCCTTGTTTGGAGCCCTTAGTCATAGAATATAAGAATAGTCCTTTGCAGCTCAGACTGAAAAACACCAAAGACAATGTATTGTCAACAACTTTTGAAAAAATATTAAATATTGATGCAAGGAAGTCACTGCAGAATCTCCTGGTATAAGCTTTTCATAAATAATTGTAAAAGGTGATGACTGCTTTTCTAATTGAGGTTTAAATCAAAGTTTTGCATTGAAGCAATCCACTGTCCAGATAAACCAGGAACAGTTTATAACAGAAAATACCTTACCATTTGGAAACAATTAACTGCCAGAAAGATCTTCCTTGATGACTGAAGTTTATTACTGTTTCATAAGAGGGCTGTAAAGTAGTAAGGAGCTGAACTTCATCTATTGGTGCACTTCAGATGATGCACTCCATTTTAATGAGATTAAAGGTTTAATGCAGATAAAAGATTTTTATCTGTTCAGTGCACCTGGATTCAACACAGGGATTTCAGTGTGATCCACAAACAGAGAGTCATCGGAGAGCTACATTCATCTTAATCGATAAGAGCTTCTGACTTCTTTCCTTCTTTTCTATTCCATACAAAACCAAAATGACGAGGACACATTTCTTCCTGTTTTCAGCACTGATCATGTGCAGCATACCTGCCGAGGAAATCTTTCAGCCAACTCTGGTGCTGGACATGGCTAAAGTCCTTCTGGATAACTACTGCTATCCTGAAAACCTAGTGGGAATGCAAGAAGCCATTGAACAAGCAATCAAGAGTGGGGAGATCCTGGACATCTCAGATCCAAAAATGCTGGCCAGTGTCTTGACAGCTGGAGTGCAGGGTGCTCTGAATGACCCAAGACTGGTGATTTCCTATGAACCGTCACTGCATGCAGCTCCCAAACAAGAAGCTGGGGCTTCCCCAACTCGTGAACAACTCCTGAGTCTTATTGAGCATGTGGTCATGTATGACAAGCTGGAGGGCAATGTTGGCTACCTGAGGATTGATTATATCATAGGGCAGGAAGCTGTGCAGAAAGTTGGAGCTTTTCTGGTGGACAAGGTTTGGAAGACGCTGATAGAGACATCTGCCCTGGTGATAGATCTTCGTCACAGCACTGGGGGACAGATTTCTGGACTCCCCTTCATCATCTCATACTTACATGAAGCAGACAAGATGCTGCATGTTGAGACCGTGTACAATCGACCCACCAATACCACCACAGAGATATGGACACTGCCAAAGGTGTTGGGAGAGAGGTACGGCAAAGAAAAGGATGTCTTTGTTTTGATTAGCCGCCACACCACAGGAGTGGCTGAAGATGTGGCTTACATCCTCAAGCACATGAACAGGGCTATCACTGTTGGGGAGAAGACAGCCGGGGGCTCACTGGACATCCAGAAGCTGCGTATTGGTCCCTCCAATTTCTATATGATGGTTCCCGTGTCACGATCTGTGAGCCCCTTGAGTGGGGGTGGACAGAGCTGGGAGGTGAGTGGGGTGATGCCATGTGTGGCTATTGAGGCAGAGCAAGCCTTACAGAAATCCCTGGACATCCTGGCAGTACGCAGAGCAGTGCCTGGCACCCTAAGCCACCTCATAAACATATTAAAGGACTACTACAGCTTAGCGGAGCGGGTGCCAGCACTGGTGCGGCACCTCATCGCCTCTGACTTCTCTTCTGTGCAGTCAGCAGAGGACCTAGCCTCCAAGCTCAACACTGAGATGCAGACCTTATCTGAAGACCCTCGCCTGTTGGTCCGAGTCATGATGCCAGGTGAAGCTGCCCCCTCCCCTGCTGAGAAGCCAATTGCAGTGGCAGCTAACTTACCTGACAATGAACAACTGCTGCATGCCTTGGTGGATACTGTCTTCAAGGTGTCAGTGTTGCCAGACAATGTTGGCTACATGCGCTTTGATGAGTTTGCAGATGCCTCTGTGCTTGCTAAGCTGGGACCTTACATTGTCCACAAAGTGTGGGAGCCCCTCCAAAATACAGAGAACTTGATCATGGACCTACGTTACAACCCTGGTGGCCCTTCCTCCTCTGCTGTACCTCTGCTGCTCTCCTATTTCCAAGACCCTGCTGCTGGCCCTGTCCATCTTTTCACAACATATGACAGGCGCACCAACCACACACAGGAGCACAACAGCCAGGTAGAACTGCTGGGACAGCCCTATGGGGCTCAGCGTGGCATCTACCTGCTCACCAGCCACCACACTGCTACAGCTGCAGAGGAGTTTGCTTACCTCATGCAGTCCCTGGGCCGTGCCACACTGATTGGTGAGATCACAGCAGGAAGCCTCTCACACACTCGTACTTTCCCTCTGCTGCAGCCTGAGCAGGGAATAACCCATGGCCTAACTATCACAGTTCCTGTTATCACCTTCATAGACAACCATGGGGAAAGCTGGATGGGTGGGGGAGTTGTGCCTGATGCCATAGTCTTGGCTGAGGATGCACTGGAGAAGGCTGCAGAGGTACTAGCTTTTCACAAGAATATGGGAGTACTTTTGGAAGGTACTGGGCAACTCCTAGAGGCTCACTATGCCATCCCAGAAGTGGCTGGTAAGGCCAGTGCTATGCTCAGCACCAAACGGGCCCAAGGAGGTTATCGATCAGCTGTAGACTTTGAGACGTTGGCTTCCCAGCTTACCAGTGACTTGCAGGAGGCCTCAGGGGACCATCGGCTTCATGTCTTCCACAGCCATGTGGAGCCAACACCAGAAGAACAGCTTCCCAACATGATTCCCAGCCCTGAGGAGCTGAGCTACATCATTGAGGCGCTTTTCAAAATTGAGGTATTGCCAGGCAACCTGGGCTACCTTCGCTTTGATATGATGGCTGAGGCAGAAACAGTGAAGGCCATCGGACCGCAGCTGATAGAGATGGTATGGAACAAGCTGGTGAACACAGATGCCATGATTATTGACATGAGGTACAACACAGGTGGCTATTCCACTGCCATCCCAATACTTTGTTCCTACTTCTTTGAGCCTGAGCCTCGGCAACACCTCTACACTGTCTTTGATCGTAGTACCTCCCGCAGCACAGAGGTGTGGACTCTCCCACAAGTCACTGGGAAGAGATACGGCTCCCTCAAGGACATCTACATCCTAACAAGCCATATGAGTGGCTCAGCAGCTGAAGCTTTCACTCGCTCTATGAAGGATCTGCACCGGGCTACAGTTATTGGTGAGCCAACAGTAGGTGGTTCCCTCTCAGTGGGTATTTATCGTGTTGGTAACAGTTCCCTATACGCCTCCATCCCTAGCCAAGTGGTGCTCAGCCCAGTCACTGGCAAAGTATGGAGTGTGTCTGGGGTGGAGCCACACATCACCATCCAGGCCAGTGAAGCCATGGCTGTAGCTCAGCACATTGCCAACCTGCGTGCTCGGGTGCCACAGACACTGCAAACTATAGGCAAACTTGTGGCAGATAATTATGCCTTTGTGGACATTGGGACTGTTATAGCATCCAACCTCACACAAAACATCAACAAAGGTGGTTATAAAAGGATTAATACAGAAGAGGAGCTGGCTAAGAAGGTGACTGCCAACTTGCAAGCTCTTTCTGATGATGAACACCTGAAATTACTCTACATCCCTGAACACGCCAAGGACAACATCCCAGGGATCATGCCAAAACAGGTACAGTTGACTTGTACCCAGTTATAGTGATGCCAGCTAGAATGGGAGCACTGAGTCAGATATATTATCTTGTTTGTAGCCCATATGACAAACCCACCAGGATTTACCTTTACCCAGAAAAGAAGCCAGTGCCTGAGTGGGTTTTGGAGGCTGAGGCTTCTCTGACACTGAGGCAAATCAGGGTGGTAGCTTGTGGTAACAGATGGTAGTTATGGACACATGCAATTTGGGAAAAACCTTCAGGCTTTTAATCTCTTTCAGTTGCCATCTCACACAAGCAAATATGCAGGGCTTCACGGTGAGAGGAAAGATACCTCATTGTCTTTGTGATCCCCTCTCTCTTAGTGCTATGCCCTTTCAAGCATAATAACTTAATGCAGAAACCCACTGGTTACAAACCAACTTTGTAATTTAAGAAAAATGTGGTTGGACCAGGGTAAATGCATACACCCACAAAACATGCAGCCACATACTCTTTAACAGATTTTCTATATAAGATTGCTGTACCTGACTTCTATTACACCAGAATAATGAGCAACTCCTTTGCTAGTGACAGTGGAAGGTTGTTGTGATTGTATCTCATGCTCAGCATCAGACAGTTTCCCAGTGACCTAGAAATACTTTGAAAGAAGTATCTGGGTGGAAGTTAGGTGACCCCAGGGAGAAATTGATTTTTAATAATCTACTTTTGCCCTTGCTGTGTGGTTTGCATAACAGTCGTGCTTTGTTCTGAGTCTGGGTATTTATATACTGGTCTGCCTTGGCAATCTTCCTTGTTCATTGTTGTGTTGGACGGAGCTCCCAGGAGCACTTGTTAAAATTCCATCTTCAAATTAAAGGAAGGGTTAGGATAACCTGATCCCTTTCTTGGATGGAGTTAGCTCCCTTCTGGCTACTGCTCTAGCATGGCTATCAGAGACGTCTTTTCTCCAGGGACACATAAAATTACTTTTTGAAGAGAATGTATATGCCTTTGCAATGAACCAGGGTATACCAAGTGTCAGGTAACTATTAAATGTTTCCTGGGGGAGGAAATCTGGGGGCTTCCATCCTCTGAATTTTTTGGCATGCATGATTTAAAGTGGGCATGACCTTTGTGGTATTATCTCCAACACTAATGTCAAGGACAAAGTCTAAGCATTGCCAGGGAGGACACATTTTCAAGTTTGTTAACCAAGAAATGCTGGCCCCATTCTTGCCTCTGAGCTTAAATGGAAATAATTAACTAAAGGATTTTTCTATTCTATCACTCTCTTCCCCTCCTACATTTGTTGGGTGTAGAAGACTTCGCTTCAAATGTCTTTTTGACAGAGGTACCTGCAAAATTGTTAGCAATATATCAGTTGTGATACATCAGAATTTCTCCCCATTCTGCAAAGTGGGTCCATCTTGCAAATTAGTCAGTGTTTTCACTGACGGCTGATAATGGATATTTTTCGCTATTTTTACTTGTTCAAACCTTACTTTATTCAGACCTTTAATGTTGAGAATAGGATGTACAGGATAAATATCTTCTTTGTCACATGACGTGAAATTCTCATCCTGATAGAGCTAGTGAGGAAATGCCATTATACTAATTAATGCCTCTACCTCAGTTCTTTGTCAAGCAAATTGATTGGAAGATGTCGGGGATATATCCATAAGAATCCATATGGATTACCTTCCATAAGAAGGAAATCACATCAGTGTGGATGAAAATCAGGACAAATGTGTGCTTTCTTCAAGGGGAGATAATGTATAAATAGCAGAGGAAAAGCATGGGTCTCTTGGGAGGCTAAAATTATTTCCAAAGGTGTATGCATTCCCTCATAGTGCTTAAGGAAATGAGGAGGCAGAGAAACAAGAAGAAAGCAGTGTTGAGACATTTTAAGGTGAAAAAGGGTGAGTGAATGAAGACACATTGACGTAAAGGATTTTCCTTGTCACAGAGGTGAAAGAAAATTCACCTATTCCACAGAGCGCTGGGCAGCAAGAGTACCTTCATTTCCAGCCTTGCTTTTGCAGGGACAAGAGGGATGCTTTCTGTGGAAAATTTCAGGAATACCCCATACCAATACCCCAGAGAGCAAATGCCTTAAGATTACAGTGAAGCTTATATGATGGCACTAATTGCATTTGTAAATATTTTTTTTTTTACAGTCCTATACATGGACATAGTGGCTCTTTTAATTTGCATCACATTTATTCCTCAGAAACCTAAGAGCTAGTTTTTCTCTTGTGCTTCCAAGCCATCCTTTCCTGTGAAAATGGGATTTTCTTGATAACGACCTTGACAGTGAAGCAGATCCAACACAATTAAATGAAAGTGATGATGATTAACTGCAGGAAGGATGGGATGGGACATAGGAGACAGACAAGTGAAATGCATGTAGGCCTTTGCATCTGCTACACTAGAATAGCTGCTGGAGCATAATATGGGGTAGTGAATATGTCTCCTCTATGACAGCAGCAAGGTCAATGCTACCCAGAGTTGTCTGCTGTATAAATGCCACTTTCCAAAGTCAGACCTCCCAGAGGCAAATAGTATATATATTGTTTGTGATTAAGAAAATAGCATTTTGCTTATAAGGCAGAGATCTGTAAACTTGCTGATGTGCAGCTCAATAATCCCTACTTCTTATTCTTCTCTTTGCCTCTCTCTCCCTCCGGTCATACCTTCCCTTCCACACCAAAATATTTGTGTTCATGAATATCTGACTATTGTAGACTACCTATGGAAGAACTGCTGCCTGATTTTGGCAAATATTTTACACCAGTTTTAAGTGTTAAGAGTGTCCCTGAGTGACTCTTTTTGGCCCCTTGATAATGCCCAAATACTTTTAATGCAGTCTTCACACCTAGGAGTGGGTCTGTGTCAATGTTTTAGATAAGCAGCTGAAAAGGATGATCAGAGTAAAAGACAAAAAGGAATCCTTTATAAAGAGAAATTGTTCCTGCATTTGAAGTCCTCCTTTTCACAGATAAATAATATGTATCTATAGCAGAATATTGTACTTGCTGAAGGAGGCAATAGTTACAGATGTTTCTCCTGAAAGTTTGCTGACGTCCCTTCATTAATGACTGAAATCAAAATGCTCAACCTCAACCACATCTATTGCCAATATGTGGAAAAAAACTGTTGTGGGCCTACACAATGCTGATTTATATCAACATAACCACAGTAAAGTCTGTGGAACTATACAAATCTGCGCAAGCCAAAAAGATGTCTTGTGTTTGACACTCATTGACTCTTTACCTTTGAAATTCATGCTTGCTTCTTGTATTTGGTGCAGAAAAGACTATGACACTTTGTTGATCACTTTTGTTATTTTCTACTACCTTTCATCTTCTGATCTTGATACTCAAGCTCAAAACAGCTATATTTGCAGTTACAATCCCACCAGAGAGATCTGTTTGTGCTCATTTTTTTCCACCGACATTAATGTTACAGTAGATTTGGCCATTAGTTTTAAAGAATTTCAATGGGTTTTGGATGAAAATCAAAATTTAGCCAGGAATTGTGTTTTCAAATTTTGCTTTGAAATGTAATCTTCCAGGGCGCTGACTAGAAAATAACTGCTCACTGGCTTGCAATGAGTATGTTACAAGCTGCGTATTGTCAGAGTGGGCTTACACACCACCGTGCAGTGTCGCCCTTTACGGGGTGAAAGTACAGCTTCTCACTCTGCCCTGCACCCCCTCATTGGGGATGAGAGCTTTAAAATAACCTCTTTTAATCCTTTCACAGTCACAGAGGGTTTTCAATGTTTGCTTCTGGTAACCCCCAGTTCCTAGCTGTCTCAGTGCTGCGGGGGACAGGATTAGAATTCAAAGCTCTGGAAAAACTGGAGAAACAATCTGTGAAAATAAGGATGAGATCAAACAAGAACATATGCAGGGTTCTTACACAGTTTCTAAGGTGATAGTAATTGACTGCCCAACTCTGGAAGAAAAACAGCTTGTTTAGGGGCAGTTCTTGTAAAAAAGTACATGGGTTCTTCAGAGTTCATAAGCTGAACACATCAGTAGAGTCAAGTTGTTGCAGTAAAAAATAATAATCATGAAACTGGAATGGATAAGGAGGAATATAATCAATAAGATGTGAAGTCGTCTCCTACATTTGGCTCTAAAGAAAATTCAGATAGAGCGTACTATGTGCAGTCTTGGGTGATGCTTTTCTGGAAAGGTGTGGCTGAAGTGCGGAGAGAGCAGAAAAAGAGGAACAGGAGTGAAGAGAAGACTGAATAAGAGTAATTTTGAAAAAGTTTAAAAGATTTGGGTTGTTTATTCCAGAGAGAAGAAAACTGAGAGGAGACATGAAAACAGTCTTCAGATACGTAAGAGGCTGTTTCAAATATGAAGATGAATAAGCTGTTCCCTTGTCCATGGTAAATAGGCCAAGAAGTAATGCACTTAAACTGTAGAAAGTAGTGAACTAAGACTGTTTATACGAGATGTTAAAAACATCTTTGAAATAGTAAGGCTAGTGACGTACTAGACTGGATTGCCTGGAAATCACCCAGTTATATGGGTGCTTTTAAGAGGAAGGGATATAGCTGGTCTTGCTCAGTCCTCGAGCTGGGGGAACCTACTAGGATGGACAGTTCCATTCCAGCCTGTGAAGGTACACAAGGAACCCAATGTTATTCTAAGAAAGAAAGGTGCAAACCTGCTACACAGCCACCAAGAATTCATGGTTCTTAAATCAATCTCAGGATTTGCAATGGCACAAGGGTGTTGGCTGATAATATTTTAACAGCTGGAAGCTGACAGCGCTAGCAACCTGAATGGAAATCAGAGTTATGTTACAATGGTTAGCACAAAATCAGCTCTGAAAATACAGTTTCCATCTAAATAGACAAAACCACTTAGGGGAGAGGCAAAAAGGAGTAAAAGAGGGAAGAGAGGAACAGTTGAAAAAGTAGTTTGTCAATGGCTGGGGTGTGTCAGTACCAGAACTAGGCATGAAACTCCATGCATCTGTCCCAGGGCAGCATTCTAGGTCCTATTTTGCATCACATCACTTCTTCCAGTTATGCCACTTACTTGTGGAAGGAGATCGCAGAATAAGGCTGGAGACCCTATATAGTTAACAAAATACCATTCTTCCTTGGCTTAAGTGGTGTTAGCTTGGAGGTCCTTTAGTCTAGCCACATTGCTTATAGTGCTCTTACTAAGGCACCTGAGGGTTTATATTTAACATCAAGTCATTTGTATGTAAACATTGCCTGACTGAACTGCAGGATCTTACTTTCAGCTGCATCCTGTCCCAGCTTGTCCTTGGCCTGCAGACAGACCCCTGCCTTCCAAAGGAGAGCGCGCTGCTCTCTGAAGCTAGGCTCACCTCCTTAGGTACCAGCACAAATGGCCCATGTGCCAGTGTCACAAACCTGAAGTTTTGCAGAACAGTAACTTTACTGTCAGTCACAGCCTCCTGCTCTCTTTTGCTTAAAACCCCCAGAATTACATTCGGAGTGCTTTTCATCTGACTTCTGGTCTTAAAGCCTTCAGGATAGATAGATATATTTTCCTCCCTTTTCCTGCAGCCGAGAAGCAGAAGAAGAGTTTCTTTGAGATCCTTGCATATTCATTTTGCCCCATGATACCTGAGCCTTCAAGAGCAACCTGCCCACCTTGAAATCTGTAATGAATTTCTAAGAGTTAGCAACACTGCTAGCAAGTGCTGATGTCCTCAGTGAACTGAGATGTGATGCAGCACAGTAAAAGAAAGTAGAAAAAAAATTTTCCAGACATAGACAGAGAGGTTATTCTTAATGAACATATTAATGGGTATGCATCTAGCAACTATTGTTGGAGACAATATTGTTGGAGAGCTAAGAAATCTGTGTGTTCAGTTAAAATATCATTAGTAAGTGGCTGAGAGCAACACATCAATTTTATTTGTTGGTGTTACCAATGAGTGATGATTTTTTCCTCCTGGGGGGACCAGTACTTCTGAACTAGATATAAGCTCTGTCAGAACAATGCAATGCATGCTGGATGCTTCAAAACTGTGATTTGTTAATCAGAGTACAGTGGGCAGATCAAGTAGCATTGCTGTCACCGGGAAGCGGATTGGAAATGACAAACTCAGTAGTGCTGGACTGATATGTTTACAGTGCAGATACAATGGTTGTTTTTATAAGGTACAGTGAGAAAGAAAGGTACAGAAAAGGACTCAGTAGAGTTTGATTTTACCATCAGATCAACAACTACTGGCCAAGAGGGCTTTTAAATTAATATTTGAAATTTTGGCAATTTTGACATATGGAAGGCACTGAATGCTGAAGAAGCTTAAGGCAGTGAGAAGTGTGATAAGGTGGGTAGTTTTCTTCCAGGTAAAGGTAAAGTGCTTGAGCTGTGTCTAATACGGCTGCAGTCACACCCTCTTTCGGCTGTGACAGACCTGGTTTTGGTGGAGCACAAGCCCAGGCCAGAGCACTAGATGCAGGGCAGGGGATTTTCTGACTCCTGTACCATTGCAGAAAACCCAAATGCCTCCCAAATTCTGCAGCATTTTGCAGGCTGGGAGAATGCCTTTTAGCACATGGCTCGCTGCTGACTCCTTGTTCTTTTGGGTGTAAAAGTGTGGATTGTCTGGGGCTGAGCTATGGCAGACGGCAACTGATTAAAAAGCAAGTATAAAATCATTTTCACAGCAACACTGAGGAGAAAAGGCCAAATTGCTGAAGGTCACATAAGTCAGATGTATCCCAAAGCTTTATCTCCTTAAGCTGAAGGAAAGTCTTCCATTTTCAGACACGTGCATGCAAAACATAAGTTTGGCAATAGGAGCAGGCTGTCTCCAATGCATGTAGGGATTATTAGAATAACTTTATTAGCTGGCTACACATTGCTATTTTAAAAAAAAGTGTGATGTTTAATAACATAAGCTAAACAAAATGAAATTAATCACAGCCTAACACGTGAGACAGCAGGCACGTGGCCACCATATAAGAGATTTAACACATCTACCTCATGAGCATCCCAGCACGTGCCCAACACCTCAAGCTCCTCACTGTCACAGGGCCTAGCTCATTAAGAGGGGATGGGGCCAAGCTCACCTGTAGCCAGCGGCTGTTTGTCAGCTGAGGCCAATCAAGGGATTATCAAGGTCCCAAGTGCCTGATTTAGAAAGAGCTCCTAAAAAAATCCAACAAGTGGGCTCAGGTGGTAGCCTGGGATAGTGGCCTATGTTGCAGGCTGGGGGATGGTTCTTGTAGTCTGTTCAGGCTCTTTTGTTCAAGGAAATTCCTGTATTTTTGAAAAATAAACTGAGCTCTGACAAATAAGTGCCTGATCCAGATTCTGGGCGTGCTATCGATGCACCCTTTACTGGGCAAACAGTGCAGCAGCCAATGCTAACCTATATTTAATATGCAAAAATCTTATTATCATTCATTATGTTTTTCAAACTTGGTTACATTCCTCACATGTGTCCCACCTGGACTAAACTTGACCCACAACATTCTTTTTGAATCTTGTGCCAAGCTATCAGTGCCAGCAAATGATTTTCTTTGTTTTTCCAAACTCTTTCAGATCCCTTCCCCAGAAGTATTTGAAGATCTGATTAAATTTTCATTCCACACAAATGTATTTGAAAACAACGTCGGCTATCTGAGATTCGATATGTTTGGAGACTGTGAACTTCTAACCCAGGTGTCTGACCTACTGGTAGAGCATGTTTGGAAGAAAATTGTTCACACGGATGCATTAATCATAGACATGAGGTAAACCTTTGAATGGCAAATAACCAAAGCTCTTTCAAAACAGCATTTTACTTGTAACAGTGAATTAGCTTTACATGGCTTACTGTCCTGTTTACAGGCTAACATTGCTGGGATTAAATGAGAAAAAGAAAACAGCCAAGGAAAAAAATAACAGTCTGGAAGTATATCTCAAGATAAATTTTACCATCACTTAAGATGTTTAGAACTAAATAGTCAAATTTAGGGAATATGTTGCAGAACACAGTCCTGGATATTACATCTGTTTTCTTTCTCTGATTTCTTTCTAATCTAACTCTGCATGTGCCTTGTATTAATTATATAAATATATACGGCTTAATTACTTAATTTACTGCAGGCAGTGGGCAAGTGATTGAACACTCAAAAACCCACATCATGCATAAGGCTGTGTTACAACATCTAGTTTGCCATATCTGCAGTGATAGATTATCCTGGGCAATCAGCCCTGTAGAGAATGACCCTAGTGCACAGAGCACAAAGGTGTCTTAAAGGTACTGTTGCCTCAAAGGTACTGTGGCAGTCCTAGACCATGCTGCAGCACCATATGCCTGCTCTCAATTTAGGATTCTATTGACACTTCAGTGTGTCAACAATGCTCCAAATCTTAGGAGCCAGAAGATGGCATCTCTTTGTTGCCAGCTATCAAAGCAGATGAATATCACAAATATGCATTTCCCATACAATATTTAGGTAAGTCATTCCCTTGTTTTAGTTCAGAGCTAATGTTTGTGAGCCCAGAATATTACAAATATGAACTAAAGAAAATAAGGCCTTTGTAAAAACTCTTTTTTAATGCTAGAACCACTTATGTCCATTGCCATCACAGGGCTCTCAATATTCGGTAATCTTCTTAATATCCTTCTAGGATTTGCAGCATGTGCAGGAAAAGGTGAGCACGGACATGAGAGTAGAGAGAGAGACCTCACTATGTGAGCACAGAGGAGGGAGGGCAGCAACCAAAGCACACACTCATGACTGAATTCCAATTCAGCAAAGGCACCACCATCTTCCAGTAGACTTGACATAGGACTAGGACTTTCCTCTTTCTGCCCCCATTTTCTCGCAAGCTAAAACTCGTATCAGGACCAGCGGCAATAAGACAGTAAAGGTGAAATCATGTGTGAGCTACCAAGTGGTCTTATTACAGTTCTTTTCTTGGGTTGCTTTGGTGTTTCTGTACTTAATGTATTTCCAGACAGTCTCTGAAGGCATATAAAAGAGAACACAAATATTTTCCCTTTTGAAATTCTCCCTAAACCAATCTTACGATTTTAAGGCAAGGCTGATAATTTCAATTTTGCATGGGATTAACCATAATGAATAATGTTTCTCATCTTACAAGTTTCCCTCCTAGGAACAGATGAGCTAATCATGAACTTCATATTTTGATAATTTCAATTTTGCATGGGATTAACCATAATACATAATGTCTCTCACCTTAATAGCTCCCCTTCCTGGAACAGCTGTGCCACTCATGAACTTCATATTTTTAACATTCACAGCACTGGGAAGAGACACTGATAACTGAACGGCTTCCCTAAAGTCACACAAGAAGTCTGTAATGAAGTACTCTACATATCAATACTGTTTGCTTTTCAAACGTGACAGTCCTAAATGAAGCAGCTAACGCAATGTTTAGGCACAAAAAGAAACGGCCTGATCTTACAAGGTGACAAACACCAAGTATTCTCATTGTGTGCAGCAGGAAATAAGAACATGATTGTTCTACAAACATATGTTGCTTAAATTGGGATCTACATTTGTATATTAGGGTTTAGGTATTTACTCATGCTGCCTATGTCAGTAACAGCATGGGTTATTCAGAGTGGAAGAGTAACAAGAATCGGATGTTTCTCAGCAGATTGAGTCTTTGCTTACTTTCTGAATATTTTCTGGGCTGAATCAAGAAAAACATAGACTTTTCAGTTTTATGTTCGCTTTTGAAGTCAGTTGTGAGCAGTAACAGTCCAAGACTCTTAGGATTTTTTTACTCTGACAAATGTGCAAATTATGATAGGGGAGAATTAATGTAAATGTTTCAAAATGTAGCCATAAGCCCTTTCAGTACTGATGTTAAGGAACAATACTTGGAAAGGAGATTTTAAATTGTTTCCTTAATATTTTTAATTTTTGAAAAGGTACAATATTGGAGGCTCCACCACCTCCATAGGAATCCTATGCTCATACTTCTTTGATGAAGGACACCAGGTTCTCTTGGACAAAGTTTACGACAGACCCAGTGACTCAGTAAAGGAAATATGGACCCAGCCACAGCTCAAAGGTAAAAGAACTATTTCTTTTTAGAGTAGTTTTTCATTTCCGAAGTCTCTCCTTGTATATTTTAAAGTGAGCCATTAAAAACCATAACTCATTTGGTGAAAGCACCTGCCACGATTAGCTCAAGCAGTGCAGAGAATGTAAAAACAAAAATGTCCATTTCAGCTATGTCCCTCAATGCCAGCTGTAAATAACATTTTATCACTCCTAGGAATGGCATATATTTGTCATGGAGGTTTGTAAACTGGTACCCAAAAGCGTAGCTGAATATTGTGTGCAGCAGTTGTGACTTGTTGCTTTTAAAAGTTGTCAGAATTAAAAATAAATCCTGTGCTGCCTAGACCTCTAGTGGTATCTCTTCCAATACTCACACATATTTTTATATGTAGCTTCTCACTTCCTACCTGTGTAATCCATTATTTCAGTAGATTAAAACGCCCACAATAGCCCAGTTTGTCCAGAGAATGCAAGAGAGAAAGAAAAGCACTAAATTTTGCACATTTGAGTGAGTTTGGAGCATTTGGCAATGTATCACACACACCACACACACACACACACACACCCTGCCATGCTGTTCGAGGAAGTTGAAAAGATGCTGCAACATGCAGAAACAGAGCTGTTCAGTGCTCATAAAGTGAAGTTAGGGTGCTAAGAAGCCTTAAACATTGGTTTAAATTCTTGTCCCCTTTAAAGCTAAGATAGTACCAAAAAAAGGTATCACAATGGTGTCTGCGATTGTCTTGGCGCATACTGAAATGGTTAAACTTTGTCGCAGGCTGCAGGGTCCATCTATCTTCCCAGGCAGTCAGAGGTGGGCTGTGCTAAGCGATATGATTACCATGGACACATTCCAGTTCCCATCAAAGAGAACAGGCAGACTCATATTAACTTCAAAGAAGCTGGATCTGGTCCTGTATTATATTTATCTACTGTGAAAAGGGTCTTCTAATGGACATTACATCTACAGTAAAATGAGAAGAGCAAAGATGGTGTGAAAATTAATTACCATGCTATTGTCCCCTCTCTTACAGTTTAGTATGAGAATAACGTGTCATCCTGAAATTTACCCAAAGAATGACTTTTTTTTACTCAAAGAATGAATTTTTAGAGCACTTTTGAGTAGTTTTCAAGTTACCAGGTCCCAGTTATGACAAACTGGTCACTTTTTCAAAGGAACTAAGCTCTCAAAAAGTATCTAGCGTATTCAGATATATTGAAAATAAGGTGCAAAAAAATCTTCTACTCCTGTCAGCTGGTTTATGTAAGAAAATGAGATAACTTGGCTCAGATCCTAATAATAAAGGGGTATTTGTTGAAGGGCTTTCAACAAAGGCCATGCAACAGCTTCCATTTATAGACTATAAAAAGCCTGTGGGAAACCGCTATAATTATAATTTCATAAAATGCCGCTTGCATAGTTTGCAGGCCGAGCTCTGTGACAGCCGTGTTCCTAAAGCAGGGATAAGAGTGAAACTGAACATGCTGCTGGCTGAGCTTTGAGTATTCCTGCTGGATCAGGGAAAAATGTCGCTTTCCTCACCTGCCTATCCCACTCCTCTGATGGGATCTAGAGCTCCCGAAAAAGTCAAAGCCACAGAAGAGCCAGCAGTAGTAATCATGAGCTGGTCTCACAGCTGGAGCTCATAACCAGAAACTGATGGCACAAGAGCACCACATAGGGTGACAGTGTAAAATGCTTTAACATCACAGGTACAAAGTAAATTTCCAAACTTCTTTGGTTGTTAATAGGAGGTAGGGAATGAAGTGTGTTGTATCTTGGCTTCTTTTTCTCCATTATGCAAGTAAATCTCTGAAAATGGATGCATTTCTTGTCCTTTCTGGCAGGGGAGAGGTATGGCTCTCAGAAGGGGCTAATAATCCTCACCAGTGCTGTGACGGCTGGGGCTGCCGAAGAGTTTGTATACATAATGAAGAGACTGGGCAGAGCTCTCATCATTGGGGAGCAGACCAGTGGTGGCTGCCATTCCCCACAGACGCATCAAGTAGATGACACCAACTTCTACATCATCATCCCCACCTCCAGATCAGTCACCTCTGCAGAGAGCACTTCTTGGGAAGGGAAAGGGGTGTCTCCTCACATGGAAACACCAGCTGACACAGCACTCATCAAAGCAAAGGAGATGCTCAGTGCTCATCTGCACAGCTCTAGATAGCCCAGTGGGGGAATGTGACCCTGGAAAAAAGGTAGGCTGTAATTTTCAAAGGAGCCCAAGGGACTGACACTCTCAGGAACTGAACCAATAATGGGTTTGGGAACCCAGAGCAGGATTTAGCCATCATTTAGGTAAGTAATGCAAAATTGAGACTCTAAAAATCTCACAGCATTTATATGGGCAGGGTACAAGTGCTCCTCCTTTTGTTGCCTGTCTAGTTCAGGTTTCTTTAGTGCACAAGAGCCCAGTTCCAAGAGGAGAAGGTGCAAGGCCCTTTTGCTACCCAGAATAATTCACAACCATGAGCAATGGTGCTGTTCTGGGCAGCAGAAGTAGATTTGAGTTCCTATCAGCTGAACGAGGCTTCACAATGGAGTCTCATTTTTTGTGTAAGTTTTTAGTAACCATGTTCTTAAGGAAAGCAAGCTACCTCCCCAGATGTAATCCCTGAAAAGGAGTGGGAACTTTATTTCAATCTCTATGGTCATTGGTTGGTTCCCTGTATACAGCTCCAAGTTACTCACTTTTCAACACGCTGAGTTTTTTAGCATGTTCTGTGGAATCCAACTGGGCATGGCTGAGATACTTGGATTACTCGCTGAGGTTTATGGATTCCTCTCCTGTGGTCAAATGTAAATGTTAGTTGTTACAGTGTCTGTGTTTTAAGATTTAGCTCCAAATCACAGAGATTTCCTTTGGTCCCATAGAAAATCCCACCTGTAAAATATTGAAGCCATGTCAACAACCTCAAAGCATTTACGCAAAGATATAAAAGGCACTTCTGCTCCTTTGGAAATTGTGTACATTCCTATTTATACATATTAAAGGAGAATTAACCATAGTTGGCAGAGTCTGCTTTCAAAAATGCAAGAGCTAAATTAAGTCTCTTCTCCATTTCATCATTTAGATGTACCAAAAAATAACCATTCCCAGTCTGTCAGGGTTGCCCAGGCTCCTGGTATTTCTTAGGTGCATGCCAGCTTCTCTGCTAGTATCTGGCAGAGAGACGGGAAATGAGCAGGAGAAAGGCAGTGCATTGACTCTTCCACCTAGTGCTCAGATCAACAGAGTCAGGGAAAAGATTCATATGTTTTTACTTAAGGCTAAAAACAGATTGCTGTCTGTCCTGCCCCAAAGACAAGAAGAAAGCAGAGAAGCATCCTTTGCACCCTGTTAACAAGCTATTTATTAAGTAATGGTGTATTCCAGGGCAACTAACATGGTTATTGACATGAGCTTAATCAATGCACAACCTTCCTTGTCTTTCTTGCAAGTCTCATCTAGCCATCTGTCTTTGTAATGATTTAGAAATGCATGTAACTCAAAGCTAGATCTCAACATTTCTCATCTCTACAAAATGCCAGCTGTAAGCCAATTAAGTTAGGAAAATGGTCCTCCTAGATTTAGTCTGTTAGAGTCTATAGTAGTTACACATTGCTGTTTGTTTGCTCATTTGTAAGTTACTGCTGTGGGTTTTTTTATAAATTGTGTTTAAACATCTGACTGCAGAGAATCTCTTTCAGTATTTACAGGAAAAGAATTTTAACAACCAAATAGACTTTCCATCTTTTTCACTTCTTGTTTGTCTTACCAACTACACTCAGTGCGATCGCTAACCTGGACTCTTTTGAGTCATTTTCGTGTTCTGATTTTTATGCACTAGCTAGCTGTTGAACTTTTCAGTGTTGTGGAAAATACTTAAATGAATAAAAACTCATACAGAATTTTGTGTAAAGTGATATATGTATGAAGAATATTAAAGATACTTAATATGTAAGAGACTGGAGTAGTCAATGAATGAGTAAACAACACTAATGTATTTCTTCTAATGTCTTTTAAGCCTTTTAATGTCTAAATGATCCAGATAGATATATTGCTTTGTTTTCCTAAACACAATCAGTTGTGCTGTCATGTACAAACAATAGTAGTTGTTAAACCCAACATTTAAAAACTTTAGCCATTCATTCAAGGACAAAAAGCTACACCCTGTGGGTGCAAATAGCAAATAATTTCTTCCTCTAGTAATATGGTAAGTATGTACAAATAATAAATATGTCTAGAAATTGGAATCCAGTTGGGGAAACAATGAAGATGCATTTTCTGGTGAGTCCATTTGAAATCAATAGTGCTGTTAGTTCACTAAGTGATTGATTTCACTGGAAAATTAATGTGCAACCTTGACAAACTTTATTAATTGACAAAATATTTACTATTTCATAGCTCATCTACTGGCTAATTGTCATTGAAACTATCAGGCCCAAAAAATAATTTTTTCCTGTCTTCACAAACTGCTATGTCATATTTATTCCCATCTCATTGAGTTTAGAATCTGGACATGGTGTACTGTAAATTGTGTTAGATTGTACTTTTTGCTCAAGGTAGGGTCACAGGAAACATCTTCTTTGAAGACACTGAAAAGACTTTCTTATCTCAGAGCAGAGATAACAACCAGGACAGATGAACTATATCCTATTCTATCTCACTTTCGGACTGTGAAGTTGAAAGGGTGCAAATTCAGAACTGACAAAAAGGAAATACCTGCAAAGGCAGAGCCTGCAGGACTCACTGAGGCAAGTGGCACTGAACCTAGTAAGACTGTAGTGTTTAGAAGTACCAAACACTTATAGAAGATCTGGAATTTTGACAGGTAACAGAACTTTCCCTGAAACCTAAATCTACACTTACGGAATTAAAGCTGATCTCTACCATCTCTGCAGTCGAGAAGACTTTATTTTTTTCCCCCACAGCTGCTTTCTGCATGTATCTTCCACCTTGTTCTGCAGAGTCGAGGCAGACGTAAATCCTGAGCTGCATGTCAACTTTGTGTGTACGTCCCCCAGGTTTGTCTCCACCTGGCATTTTTCATGCTTCTAGTGACCACTGAAACTGTCAGACAACCAGAGCCTCTTATGAAAACCTAAACAAACCATGACCACAGCACAGTGTAATCAACAGATGTCACAAAACGATAGACAGTAATTGTATAGAAGATTACACTGCATTGAAAGGTTTAAACATCACAAAATTATGAATGTGAATCAGTTATGGAAAATCCAGGTTTTGCTGTTTAAATGAGAAAGTTAGACGGAATTTTTCTTAGGGTGGGACAAGATTTCAGAAGTCCTCTTCCACAACACAACATGCTGAAACTGCCGCCCTTCTCTCTTCTCGTTCCAGAGCTGACATGGACATTCAGCAGTTTATGGCACCATTTATTACCTAGAATGACTTCCTAAAGTTTATTCCTAATCATGTGCCTTTTAAAAGCAGCAAGAAAGGAGTTGGTATATCAGGCCCCCTAGCAGTATGATCTTCTTGTTTTAGCACTCATGGAACTCTAACCAAGAAATGGCAGCCAGCTTATTAATTTTTTTTTTTTCTAGAAAACGATGCTTTCTTGCTCTCTGGAGAGTGCTTCTAATGCAGTCTTTCCTGATCGTACCGTAAAAGCTGTCCTAGTGCAGTGATTTTCAAGCCTTGGTCTGTAGACCAACAGGAGCTTACAGACTGCATCAATTAGTGAAAAATTACCCCCAAAAGCAAGTAAATATATGCTCTTCAAAATCCTATCTGAGTGCAGTTTCAATGGAGGAACAATCTTCTTTGAAAAAGTTCAGGAGTCAATGAGTGAACAAATATCCTAACCTGGCATTGCCCATCAGTAAAATCACAGCCCACTGCAGAAGCACAGCCTGAACAGCTAAGCTTGGCAGCAGCGTATTCCATCACTTTTCACTGATCCAGAAGCAGATGTCATGAGAAACAGTGGTTTGATCAAAATGACAGAGGCTGTGGTTAGCGAAGACAGGAAAAGAACCAGTCAGCTGACCTCAAGTTGTCTCCTTCTCCTGTTTTAAAAAACAAAATGCTTTTTTTTTTTTCTTCCAAGCATTTCTGCTTGTAGAAAAGACACAGATCCCTGCTGTAAAATCACAATATTGCACTGGGGCTGAATGCAGTCCTTCATGAATTCCTCAAGTCCCTAATTTCTTCACAAACCCCTTGCTCTATTGCAGTGCCTTTCCTTCAGCAGGATTTCCTTTCATCTGCACCAATTTAAATGTTCAGACTTCTAGACATAAGAAAAAAAAGCTTCCAGCATGACTCAATTATAGGAAGTTTGTTTTTCTTTGTCTCGTTAGGCTTCCTTCTGCCTGTACAATATTTGGTTCACTCAGCTTTAATGCGAATATTTTTGTTTAAAGAAATAAAATCTGCAAAAATTTTGGATAAGCCCCCTGGTTTATGTAGCCCAGTTTAGATGAGATGCTCAGTTAAACTTGAGACACATAAAAAACATTCTCTCTGCCTGCACAAGGGGCTTTACACGAGAGCTCCTTTTACACGTAGGGAACCAGGTTCTGGTTCTGTTGGCATCCGCGCTGTTCTGCTCTGCTGTTAGCACAGGGGTAGCGGGCAACAAGACGCTGTATTGGTCAGTCGTGTGTGGAATCAAGTCTTAGTTCACAAAACACTTTAGTCGAGCACAAGAAGCAATTTGTTCGCTCAGTTTTTATGCCAGTGCCCACCTACAAAGGAGCAAGGGCAGTACTGCACACATTTGCCTGCAGTGTGATTTCCATGCTGCAAGAGGAAAATCCCTGGTCTTTATATGCGGGGACCAAACTGTGCTGTCCCTGCAGCTGGAGGAGGTGAGGACAGTAGCAGAAATAAAGCTGATTAAAAACCTCTCCTCTTCATTTTTGCATTTTGATTCAGCTTTGCCACTTTTCAGAACTGGTTCTCTTGCCTTTCTGTGCAGAGAAAGCATTTATGCATTGCTTGTCATCACAGTATGCAAGTTGCTGAGACTGATATATGGCCACAAAGAAACGGGTAAGAGTTCATATCCTCCCATCTCCCCCAAAGAAAACAATGTCATGACATACAGGTCTCTCCCTGTAGCCTTGCTGCTTGCTTAAGCCTCATTCCATAAGCAGAGTGAAGAAGTTTAATTACTGGTGAGACCTCTGAGGATGTAGATCTATCACCTCATTGGAAGAGGTTTTAAGATTCGGCAGCTGTTTATCTGTGGCTGATTTTCCATACTTCCTCGAGATCACTGACACCAACACAAAATCCATGAAAACATGTAACCAGTTAGATTTGGTACTGCTTCATCCTGATCTGAGGGATATGGCAGGTGTGGCACATTGGAAAAACAGGCCCCTGGAGCAGGGTAATGTTGAAGTGACGCGCCAACATAGTCCTGGGAAGCATTACACAGCTGGTTTTGTCTTTCTGAAGCTAGGTTTCTAACCATAAAACTGTTAAGAAAACATGGCATCTTTCAGTAAGTGCAGAAGAGAACATTTTGCAGCAATGGCACCAAAAAATCTTTAGTCTTATTTATACTGGGACAGGCTGATCTTAAAGTAATTGATGTAAATCAGGAGTAGCAACATGGAATTTTCTGGATTTGCACTGGAATAAATGAGATCACAATCTGGCCTAAACTACTAATGGGAACTATAACCCTAACCACATATGAAGGCAGTTACACCACGGAGTCCTTCATTACACTTTATGGACACAGTAAACTGGCTGGCACCCAGATAAAACCAGATGGAGTGAAATTTGGCCCATTAAACCTTGCCATAAATATACTCCTTGCACAATAAATGTTATTGGACACAAAATAGAGATGGAAAGATTAGCAGGAAACCACATCATCTCCTACTCAATGCAAGGTTGTTCTCTGTGCTCCATGTTTCAAAGCTTTTGTTCATTTTGGTTTTTAATAACTCCAGTGAAAGAGCTTCCACCACTGACCTTGGGAAGCCGTGTTAAAATCCAGCCAGACCTCCAGTCTCAATTTATGTCTTCAGAACTCAAAGGCATAATGTAACAATTTAATCACTTTATGTTTGGAAAATAAAGCTGGGGTGCACAGCCAGTGGTTGGCCTCTAATTAGTCAAATGTTTATGTTAATAGGAAACAGCCATGTATTAATGTTCAACAGCAATATATTGGGAAGAATACAGTGTCCTGACTTACAGAAATTTCCCAAGAGATGACAGTGAGCGTAATATCTTGATCCCAACTGACAGCCTAAAATGCTCAGGCTGTCTTTTATCACTCAGATGTGTTTAGTTGCCCATACTTGCATTACCAGCCTAGGCATCATCATGGGAGTTCAAAGAAAACTTCTGTCCAGTGTGCAGCAGACAAGCAATGGACTGTATCATCAGTATGGTAGAAAATAATAAGGCGCATATTGCAATGTCCTTTACTCTTAGCTGGGAAATGAGTGGTTTCTTATAATTCTGTATCTGAAAGGGAATAATTTAGCAGATGGGGTTCAGAGACAGGCCACAAAAACATCAGACAACCTGAAAAAATACTATACGAGAGAGAGAAATGCTTGCTTGAAGAACGTCATAAGCTGTCAAGAGCAAACCCCTGAATGGATTAAAAACTTAATTAAAGGCTAATTAGACGAGCTGCAGTTTCAATAGAGAGGATTGTTGCTCCCCCCCCACACCCCTAGAGCAGTATAAACTCATCTGCTTCTGAGAAAAAGCAGAGCTCAAACCAAAGTAGGCAAGAGAAGTATGTCTCATACGGACAGGCTATAGAGAGAATTTGGCACTTGCTTTTTAAAAAAAGCTGGAATTGGCCCGTGTAGAAACCAGAGGACAGACACACAATGCGATTCCTGTATGCCTGTTCGTGAAGGACATTCCTCTTCTCGCTGTTAGCAGAACAGAGCCTATCATCCACATTAAAGTGTGCAGATTCTATCAGTAGCTAATAGTAACTCAAATACCCTAGTTGCTTTCTGTAGTATATCCCAAACTTGAAAAGAGCAGGCCAAACTCTACCCCCACCAGATCTGTACACCTACTAAAGTCACACAGATCTTGGAAGACCAGGGCAGAACCTGTGCTCGCCGTCTACACAACAATGTTCACAACAGGTCACATTTTGATACAGATCCAGGTTGGTTTGACTTCCTAAAAGATGCTTCAAAAGTGGCAGAGCCTAGAACAGAACTCAGATACGCTGATTTACAAGCCACATCCTCTTTGTCAGTCTACTGGTCAGTTGTTGACGATCACAAATTTCAGAGTGTATTAACTTCAAGTCCCTTTCACAGCCAAGGAGACAGTAAGATATAAGTTTTTTACTCAGACTCACAAATCTGATAATAGAGCAGATTCAGCTAACATAAAGGAGTAGGAGTCCACCAAAGCTGCTAGAAACAGTAACTTCTTTTCTTTTAGCATATAAACTCTGATTTTTGTAGTGCTTAAAGGTTCCTCATTCAATGAGGTGATTGTTACTTCTGTATTTACATTGTACTGCACAGACACCAGCAAATCAAACACAAGCAAAGAAAACTCTGTCTGCAAAACAATATTTTTGTTCCCAACTCTTTGCAAATTAATACTGCATGTGCATTCATTTCACTGTTTTATTTCCTCAAAAATAGATTGACAAGGGCTAGGTTGAGTTTTCAAAACTTACAACCCACTCAGACTCTTGTAAACATTTTATATTTTTTTTGCAAAGCATCTATTATAAATTAGTGTAAACAGTGATTTCCTGTAAGAAATTTACGTAAACTCAAAGAGAAACGGATACAAGTGAATCGTGTTCCCCTTCTTTACCCAACCTGCCCAGTCCCTTGGTGAGATCTGTCTGCACAGCTCTAATTATGAGAAGTCATGTGCCGGGATAAATGATGGCGTTCTCGGAAGTACTCGTGACAAATGGGACATGTTAGCTTCTCCTCCCGTCTCCTCTTGCACTGGGACTCAGCTGAGGAGTATTCTTTTTTGTGATGTGACCGCATGTGGAAGACCAAATCAGATGTCATGCGAAAGGACAGGTTGCATTTGGCACACCAGTTCTGGGCAGCCACTCCAAAGGACGTGAAGGTGGGGGGAAGAAGAGTCAAGGAAGAGGAGGAGGAGGAGGAAGTGGTGTTTGTGTTTTGTAACTGTCCTCCTGCTTGTTTGGGCCATGGTTCTGAGGTACATGGGAAAACATTGCTCCGAGTGATGTTTGTCTGCAGCATCTGAGCATTACACAAATCACTGACAAAGAACTTGGAGTTGAGCAGAGCGCTGCAGTACATGATGTCCGTGGTGGCAGTAAAGCCGGACAGGTCCCCCAGGCTCTTTGCTGACTCACTCATGGGATGAGAAGAATTTATTGCAGCTCTTTCTGCTAGACACTTACTGGGTTTGCTGAAAGCACTCTTCTGTTCTCCTCGGGCTCTGGTGGGCCACACAAAGGAGAATGCACTACCGGAGGAGTTCAGCAGCACTTCCTCTGATACCTGCTCTTTACCAAGCGGGACCATGCCATCCTCCTGTTCTGACTCCTTCGGTCTCTCATTCCTCAGCTTCTCCTTCATCCTCCTGACCTCGGTGAAAGCGCTCTGCTTCTGCTCTAAAGCATCCTTCCCAGCTGATGTCCTCCCTGAACTAAGCTTCCAGAAAGAACCAGCCAAGGCATGCTCTCCCCCAGCCTCTTCCTTGCCCCCACAGCTATGTTCCTCACTCAGATTATTGGTTTTCTCCAACAGCACTGTTTTCCTGCTTCTGTTGTTCTCAGCCTCTTCAGATTTTGCTCTCTTTTCTCCTGTAAGACCATGGGCATCATCTTTACAAGCTGCCATTTTGACCTCTAGATCCCTTGCCAGGCTGTGGAAATTCGTTGTCTGCTCAGCTAAGTTGCTCTTTTCAGTCTTAGGGTCCTGGAAGTTCCTCCACAGCAAGGCGCTCTTCTCTGGGACACATAGGAAGCGGACATGGGAGAGATAGGAATGCTCGCATTTAAAGACTCGGTTACATTCCTGGCATCTCAACTCTGCAGAAACAGAGAACGGATGATGAGTTTTGCAAAGTTACAATCATGGGCATATCCTGACCCTGTCATTGATACAAACAAAAAACTCCAGAGGTATTTATTGAGTCAAGATGGCACACGGTAAAGCTAATGCTAGTGCAGAATCAGGCTGTTACAGAAAATGGTTCACCCGTATTTGCCTCCATGTGCTACCTGCAGAAATCACTTAATTTAGACTCTCCAGCCAAATTTGTATTATGTAAAACGGCCAGTACACAGTGATCTAGATTAAACCATATGGACTTTGTGACAATTTGAAGTCTGAACTCAGATTTGGGTCTACATTTCCGACGTAAATCACTGGCTTTAATACAGGCTGAATGATAAATTCTATATACCCAAGAACTAATGTGTTTCAGACCTGGACTCAAAGATTTTGGCATGAGCCTCTAATTCCTGCATAGGATATTCTGGAAGTTTCATACTTTTCACAAACCATCTGATGATAATGCCTGAAGCTCATTTGGCAAACTGCCATATGCCTCAAGGCACAGATGCCTGTGGCACAAAAAATAACATGTGAAGTGAAACAATGCCAGTGATGACGAGGAGGAATGGGGAACATGCACTGGCATGAAACTTCTTCTTACTGGCCTTTGGATGTATTGCATCTCTGGTTCATTTGGATGATTGATTGCCCGTGAACAGAGAGTACAGAATTCAGAGACCAAGACACATATGGCACATCAGTTAAGATGTTTTTAACCATTTTTTAAACAGTATCCATGCTATGTTATTTCACAACACACAGCAGTTTCTAAATGCAAATGATGAATGATGTCAGACAGCACCTGAGGCCTGGGATATGTAGTACAGCTCATACATTGGTGGGGTAGAACTTCAACCTCCTCATTTGTAGGCTCAGCACAGTTTAGATCGCTTCCCAAACTACAGAAACTAAACTCTTTATAAGAAAATAAGGCTGCTGATTTGGCTGGAACATTATTCCTGATAGTTTAAAGTCTTGAGTCTAGGTACAGCGTTTTTGTGTAGATAACAATTTGGCCTGGTAAATTCATAAGGCTGACAGCGTGTGTCTGCACAGAAGCTAACAAAATATGCTGAAATCAGTTAAAACAACTTAGTGGGTTCCTGCTATTATTGTGTCTATATTAATTTAATATTAATTTACAGGTAAGTACATTATCATATAAATTTACCAACTCACACCTTTACCAACCAAGCTATATCAGCTGTGTTTAAATCAACCAAAGGGAGCGTAGAAAGGGATTTTTTCCAGTCTAACTAGGTCGAAGTTTGGAGCAAATGACAGCTGGAGTCAACCTTGTCATGGACCTTGGTCTCTCCATAATCTAGATTTTTTTTTCCAACAACTGCCAGATCAATTTCTTTTAGAGCACTTAATTTCTAGCAATATCTCAGGTGAAAATAATGTCCTTTTCCTTGCTCCCACTGCGCCCCATGCTAAAGAGGCAGACTGTTCTGTATGCGGTACTGTTTGGGTTGTTATGTATTTTTTACAGCTCTGCTCATTTACAAGACTAAAGCCAAACAGTAGCCTATGCCCTATTCCTCAATGAGCTAAAAAAGGCATATTTCCAATTGATATTTTAGGCTACTATATATATCTAGGCCTAGTGCACCATCCTCTGCTGGAAAGTAGCAATGAAAATGGCATTGAAGACTGTAAATTTGTTCTTGCTCTACGCACAAAACAGAAGGTCTTTTCTTTTAACTGACCAGCTAAGGATGTAGACAGGTTTTATTTCCTGTATTTCAAGATCACCATGTACTAAAGAAGTTGCAGACTCACTTCAGTCCTCAGTGACCCCTGCAGTCAACAATTTAGTACTTACCATTCTGGGGGCTCTGAGCTTTTATCTCATTGAAACCCAAGAGGCTGGAAAGCTCCTCATCATACCAAACAAGCAGCTCCTCATTTTTGTTGATTTTCCTAGTAGAGCGATAATATAACTGACTGTTTTCTAAGTAAGCTTCCAAGTTCTGCTCCTTCCTATTGGCAGCTGCTTGTACGAGTCTCATCCAAGGCAGTCCTGTGGGACTGTGCACAGAGGTAACATCTACCTGTGAGACAGGACACAAACAAGGGAAGTTTTCAGATCTTGGGACCCAAAATAGATTTCCATCAAATTCAAGAACAAAGCCTGTTTTCTGCCTCAGGCAGAGCCAGTATGCCAAAGCTGTGAACCCAACTCATACGCCAGTGTCACCAAATCCAAAGTCATCACAGGGAGAAGGCTTCCCCAGTGGGAGCGCTGAGAGCTCAGGGAACTCAGCTGCGTGGGAGGGAGAAGGAGACACGGCTGTTCACATGCAGCCCCTCGTAGCAATGCCAGGGGCAGTACGTTGGCCTGTCTCCAGCCCGCGCACAGCAAGGATGGTGTCCTCTGCCTGATGCAGGCTGTCCCACGGGACTGTGCCAAGATGTGGGTCACAGAGGTACAGCAGGTGTGCTCCTCTGTAAGCAGGGGTCTCAGTCCCACGGGAGAAGGGGATATGAGTGAGAAGTGCGGTGGCCTGAGGGGTATGAAATGCGCAGACCCCTGGATCCGTGCAGTGTGAGCTCCGAAATGAACACACATTCTGGGCAGCTGCACGTGGAATTTTTCACTGACATAAGAGGATATGGATCAGGAGGTGAAAGAATAATCTTGGTTTTTTGATTCAACACCCCAAGGAGACAACATCTGCACTTATAACTGTTTGGCTAGATTACATAAAAATTAGATTTTAGTAAATACAAGAGGCACTTATATGATCTCTTTCCTTTTTCAGAAATAAAATTATATATTCCTATTCCTCCCCTGAATAATCGATTAAATTCATTTCAAGGAATCTGAACAGATAATAACTCATCAGATGAACATTTTTCATTAAATTATTTCTTAGAGTAGTGAAGGGTTGGTTTACTTTCAGTATGTGTGCATTCAGAATTAGTTAAAAATTGTTGCTTAGGTTGCAAGGTCAGGTGCTCAGAAGTTAAAAAAATAGTATTAAGTCTACTGCTCAAATTAAATTTCCCTCTGTGTGTGTATTACAGCATAGTCCTCAGTCACACCTACTCCTTTCTCCACAGGACTCCTAAGTTGTTTAGTCACAGGTTGACCATGCTCTGGAAATAATACAATTATAAAACGTTGGGCTTTGTCTTCCTCATTCAGTGTGTGGCTCCCATCTTAGTTACTTTATTGGATTTGCTCTGAATAGGGAATGATTTATTTCTTCAGAGGTTTTTCTTTGGTGTTTACCACAGCAGATCTATGTCCTCTGCAGCACTTGAAAGATGGGGAAGATTTTCATAGCTTGGAGGCTGAAACACAGGGCGATCAAGGGCAACTTTTACACACATAAAAAGCCTCAACTAATTTTTGAAGCACTAAGTCATTGTTTAGAAAGGAAGAAGTTTGGAAATGAAAAATGTCTAATGACAAGCATGATCTAAATCTCACCCCAAGCAATGTATAGCTCTTTGTTTTCCACTAATTGCAGGGCAGCCACTCATTGGTGTTTGTTATCAGAAACAGTATTTTGGCTATTTCTCTGTTTTTAACTCTCTCTGACTATTACCTACCTTGAAAAGCATGATCACATTAGTAGCTTGAATACAAGAATGAAACATTAAGGGGCCATTAGGATAAGAGTTAATTAGTATAAGGGAGAAAATAAATTAGCATGCCCTGTAACTGGTTCTCTCTAAACGCTATGGTAATTAACAATGATTGAGAAATACAAAAGTCTGACAGCGACACAAGCACACTCACCCACCCACAGTGGTTGTAACTAATAGCTATGACAGAGGCTGTCATTTATTAGTTTCTGTGTCTCAGAAATACCGAGCATCCACCCGGCGCTCTAAGCAAAGTCAAAGGGAACACAGCTCCTCCAGGAACCAGGGCTCCAGGGAAAGAGCTGAGGGAGCTAAAAGAAGGTGGGGAGGAGTAAAGGAAAGAACTATGCTGCCGAACTATGGTGAACATGAACCTCAGCTGCAAAGAATCCACCTTGCCAAGTTACTCCTGTGTATATTCTGTTCATATCATAGCCAACATAGCAAAACACATTTCTTTTTTGCACCTTGGTGCTATGATAAAAACATAGTATCGTGATTGAATTGTTAATTAATTGTCTACACACAGAGTTAGGAGCTTAACAATAGTTCCTGGTTTCTGGAAGGTTTACTTTTAATTATGAGTAGCTAACAGGATATGGGACCACCAATTGCATCTGAAACAGCTACTTGCACAAAATTTGATGTATTTACTGCCACAAGACAGAGATCTGAGCCAACTCAGGCATCCAGTTTCATGGCTGCAATACAATTACTTATCTCAAATGTAGCAAAACACTGAAGCCATCCCTCTGGAGGGCTCTGCCAATGTAGAAACCCTTTGAGGCTCTTTCTTGAGTCTACAGTCATTTCAAAACTCCCTGGAGAAATACAGAAATATTCCATAAATAAGGCCTAATTTCAGGAGCTATCTTTCTCCAAAGAGCTTGTAGTTCTCCTGGAGTACTAGTAACATGGTCCAAGCAAATAAACTGGTGCCAGAGATTCAAATAAATATTCAGAAAAACCCTGAAGCCCCTTCTTCTCTTTCTTAATTTGTTTAAAGCTAAAGTGTCAAACAGGTATCTCCCAACAGCTGCATCTTCCATATTACACACACTCCCTGGGATTTCTCTCCTCCAGAGCACAGAAACCTTAGGACAATCTGTCTCTCCCCTGGATCCATCCATGTGGGAAATTTGCTTGCCTCACATTGTAAAACACTACCTCCTGTCTTTGCCTAGACCAATGGTGACCGAAATGCACTCCAAGATCCAGAAAGCCAAGATAAGAGGCCAGCATGAGAAATACAGATTGCCCAAATGAAAATGTTATGATACACAGTGGCTAAGGAACAAAAAATTTGGGAACTAGAGCTGGAGAGTTAACATTCCACCACAGTCCTGGGGTTTCTGACTTTCCTTACATGACAGTTCCTTTTATTTCACAGACGTATCAGTGTGGCTTCTCTACAGTGACTGAAAAGTTCAACTGTGACACAGACAGACATGCCTAAGGTACATTTAGGAGGTCCATGTACTAATAGCAATAAGTTGTGGCTGCCTGAAGATTGTGTGGACTAGTTACTTGACTGATTATCTTCTACAGTTCATACAGCCTGTGCTGAGATCTCTGCCATTGTGATTTTACGTTTATGGATAACTGAGCAAACTGGGTTAACACTGCCAAGATCTGTCAGTAAGTGCTGCGAATGTACCACCTGCATGAATCAGTGCAATGTCACAGCCTTCCCTCTCTGCTCTCACAGGGCTGTGACGCCTCCCGATAAGCCTCCTTTGTAAGGACAAAACCTGAGCGTGAAGTTTCTAAACTATTTGTCCCTCTTTCCTCCTGTTCCTGGTCAGTGCTGAAGCAGGTCATCAGTCATCAGCAAAGAAGCGGGACTTGTTGCTCTTCTTGCACAGGAAGCAGTTTTCACTGAGGTCCCTCCAGTCTGCAGCTCATAAATCAGGAATGCTCCGGCTACTTCTGCCCTTTGGAGGAGCTGTTAGTTGCGCTGAACAAAACAAAAACCTATCCCTCGGCAAAGTCACCTTCTCAGGGATGTTGTAACCCTTTTTGATATGACTAAAATTAAATGCTGCTTTCTCTTACCTTAAACACATAGTGGATGTTCCGTCTGTCAGAACACTTGAGAGCAATAAAAGCTACGGTGTCCAGCAGGGTGTTCTGGAGCAGGCATGGTCCAAAAACAGCTTCTTTGGGAATGTCTTGTGTGGTGTGAACAGTAGCCAGTATGTCCGGAAAATGGTGATGCAAAAGTTTGTTGTCGCTTGTCCAAAGGAATTTAGGCAAAGATGTAAGTTCCATGATAAACCTGTAAAATAAACAAGAAATCACATTTGGAATAGAGATGGAAATGGAAAGAGGCATCGCTAATTACAAAGACTTCCAGAAGCTGTAGGTGAATTTTAAGAGCATGCCAGAACATTGCTGGTTACAGGGCTTCCAGCTTTATAAACAGCCGGTTCAGAAAGAGAAAAATGACTTTGGACTAAACCAAAATCTTAGTTTTGTAAACAAGTGAGTAACTCTTTTCTGGAAGAGGCAGACACTCCAAGAGCTCAGGTCCTGCTACATTGCTACTCTCTCCAGCCAGGAAGAAGCAGCTCTGGGAACAGTAAGCAAAATTTTCAGTGAGTGTAACTCAGCATATTCTTGTTCAGCATATTCTCAGATATCCTTCTTATTTAATATTAGTAGTTTGTAGAAGTGTGAAGAAAGGTAGAGAAGGAGAACAACAACAAAACAAAAAAGGAGGCACTTTTTGAAACACATTTTGAAAAGGCTGTGCTTTTTGACTTGGGAATGCAACATGAGCCTCATTTTTGGTTAAGCCAGTACCAAACCAGGAATAACCTGAGTCTATCCGACCTGAATGCACAAAATCTGTGGAGACAGACAAAAATAGTATTTTGATCCCACCTCAAAATATATGTGAGATCTTACTTATCTGCTGCTGTTGGGAAAATCGAATCAGATCATGACTCTTTGCATGGTGACACTCTTAGCAGAGATTGCTGTCTTTAGAGGGTGAATTCTTCTGCCCTGAATGTAGGATATTGCACTTTTCAGAGCAGAGGCGATTCTGCAATATGAGCCACAATCTGAGGACTCTGGATTCAATGAGGAGGCGGGTTTGAGTTGTTTGTCATTCCAAGCTTCTCTAGGTTTTTAATAAAGATATTGCCATCTCCAGCTCCCAGTTGGAGGTCATGGAAAAATCCTCATTTATGCCATTGGGAGCTGGATCAAGTCCATTAGGCAGAGAAAATTAAAGAGAACAGCAACGAGCCCTGAAGAGCCTTAGCCTAATAAATACTGAGATAGAAGGGCTGAAGATCCAGTCTAATCTTTCTCACTCTCTGCTAGAAGAATTGATTTGTTACTCTCTGACTCATGACTTAAACTGAAGTGATAGAAAGTGCTCAGGAGAATTGCATCGATTTAACTAAATCAATTTATAAATCAGTATAGTTAATTCAGTGTAATTTCTTCCTGGTAGGCAAGGTCTAAGGCCCTACCCTGAAAATATTAAAATACATGGTTATATATGCAGTAAGTAGTAAACATCTGAAGGGTGGAGGCCTAAACCAGACAACCAAGGCAAAAAGTGGCACGTAAAAGGTAAAAAAGAAGTCAGGTGGCTTGCCATAAAATAGCCATTAAGAGAAGGATAGACTGGATTTCTGCTTTCTGCTGATGATGAGTTTCACTGCCTGGTTTCCCAATAATCTCCTAAAGTTACTATTGGTGTAAGAACAGAATGATGGGATCTATGTGTACATTTATACTATATAGAGAATCTACCTAAATAAATACAACATATTCATACATATGTTTGTGTTTCCATGTAAACTATACCCATTTTTAATAAATGGAAACAGTCAAGCCATGCTGATTTTAAATAATACCAAAAATTTAAGCTCCGAAACAATTGGGTTGCCCAGAGAAACTGTGTCTGCCCCATCCCTGGAGGTGTCCAAGGCCAGGCTGGATGGGACTTTGGGCAGCCTGGTCTAGTGGGAGGTGTCCCGGCCCAGGGCAGGGGGGTGGAACTGGATGATCTTTAAGGTCCCTTCCAACCCAAACCATTCTATGACTCTGTGACTCAGTAAATAAGTTTGAGATCTAAAATGCTTAAAAGTCTCTCTAAATAAGGAAAAGTTTAGAAATAAATTATAACCTGAGCCAGTTCCTTTTCTAAAGAATTCACATTCAGGAAATTCCTGATCTCTCTGATGTTATTTTACTTATCTGCTTGCCTAGAAGGCAACTTCTCTTACTAAGATTTCCCTTTCTGTGAAATTCATCTTAATTTCTCCATGTAAACTAAGAGAGTGCTGTGCCTTGGCACATTGCTGTCATTACAGAGGAAAGAGTAATCCAGGGCCCTCAAAGCTGAGTTTTCCATGGGGAAGGATACTGGATTTGAGCACACATGCTTCTCCTAGGAAGACACAGTCTCTCCCTCCAGAAATCTCAGCCCAAGCACCAATACGAGGGTCTGAAGAAGCTACGCTCCCTTCCAGCTAGCTACTGCTGCCTGCTACTTTCCTCTGTTTCAGCAGCTTTTCAAAGAGGTACCGTAAGCTCAACCCTACCAAGAACCATTTCTTCCAAAGACTTAAAATGTGTGGATACCAAGAAAGAGTGTGAGAATTATGTGTAACAGCACCACCTAGTGATTTCTGCCATGATATACGTCCCAAAAAAAGACACAAGGGGGAAGGACACGCTTTGGCACTCTTGCCCCACTCTGGTTTTATTGCCTGCTCTAGGACAGATCTGCCACCACCAGCTCCCGGAGCACACCCGCAGCTCACACCTCCCACCGGGACAGCTCTTCTGAGCTCCTCGGTGAAAGCAGCGATGGTTCCCAGCAACGAGTATGCTGCTTGCAGTGCTGCCTACTCCCCTGCCCCAAATCCTGAGCCCAGAAGGGTTTCCACACATCCAAAGGGAAGGGAAGGAAATAATAAGTGCCCTGGACATAGGAGTCTCTGCCTGTGTGCACTGTCCCACAGGCCTGTCTGCAGGCTAGTCCTCCCTTCTGAGAGAGGAAGGGAAGCCATCACGCCTCATTAGAAGCACGGCCCTGTGGCAAAGGCATCGGGCCATGGGGCAAATAAATCAATATTTATTCTACACCAAATAAATCAATATATGCACATCTTCAGTTCTGTTAAATTCACCTAGATTGATGGGATAGAGGAAAAGCAGGTTAATAAGGAACATCAGATAGTTTCTAACAGATCTTTCTTGTATCCAAACTCACACATCCCTCAAACTCAATATGCCATTACGGCTTGCTTGTTGCTAAGTGACTTGTGAATTAGTCAAAGATCTGTGATGGGCAAAAAAATCCCCCAAACCTACAGGCATAAATGCCCAAGTCTCAAAGTGCAGCCTTAGCAGCAGTGGTCACATTCAACTCCTGCATGGAAGGCTAACTTTGTGAGAAGCTATGAAAAGGATGTACTGTGTGAACACAACAGATGGGCTTCTTACGGTCAGCCTTGCATCATAAGCTTTCGGCATGGACAGATCAATCTCTTCAAATAATTTGTCAAATGCACCATCTAGTGTAACATCTCAGTATAACACAGTGTCCCATGACAAAGTGACAGCAGGACATCCCCCAAGTCCCTGCCGGTGTTAGCCTGCTCATCATCACAGCTTCTGGGCGCCCAGTCAGGCATGAATCACTTCTCTCACGAGTGGGTCATTCTCTCTGCCACTCTCTGCTCAAATAGGATGTTAGGTGCCTCCAGAGGGGTTAGGTGCCTCCAAAGGTACTGGTTTTTATAGGGTTTTGTCAGGTTTATGTCAGGGAGGGAGTGTAGTTTAAATTTACAGTGTTCTCTTTTTGAAACAGAGAAAGTAGGCTGAAGATCTGCTGCTGGTACTTGGAGTGGAGAGTGGTGATACTCTGCAACATCTTTAGAAGGAAAAGGATGAATCTGTCTTCTCTGTTGTCCAAGCAGCACGAAAAAGCTCTTCCCTCTACACAGACGAGCATTACACTTGTGTATAGAGGCAAGTTCATCCCCTGAGGGGTAACAGTGACCAAGCTTGACTGCATTGCTTTCAAAAATGAGCTGCTACCTCTGCAAAGGGACATGCTGTGTCCTATGGGCTTTCCCACCTGGGCCAGCACCAGCTCCAAGGTCTCCACTGCACAGTGCAGATTCATCCACAGGACAGTACTGGAACCAGCCCCACCTCCTGCACAGGTGAGGGGTGGTAGGGGGTTCTCTGGTAGCTACAGCTCTTCTCTTAGAGAACTGAAATACTGACCTCCTTGAAAGTAAAGACCAAGTCTTGAAATATGACTTGAGAAAGAGAAATTGATCAGATTTACTCTCTGAACACTCTGGTGAAGCGAAGGAAACACAACAGAGGAGCTGAAGGGAGATAAAGGGACCATGGTCAACAGGAGTGAGAGGTGAGGGGGAGCTAAGTGTCTATAAAAGCTTTGCAGGCATCACTGAAATATGCTGGATTGTGCAACTCCACAGCTGCAGCATAAAAGAGGGCACCCACACACACCCACAGACAACCTAGGCAATGTGTTCCTACACTGCAGACTTTAAAAAGTCACTTTTTCATGGTGTTTGCTGTTAAAGAAACTTATCAAGCTGCGTGGCACTTTTAAAGAAAGTTTACTAACATAAATTTTACCTTTTTCCCCTGAATTTGAGGATGGCAGTGTCTGGAAAATGGACACGGAGGTGCCTTTTCAGCAAAGCTCAGAGAAGTTTAGGAGTCTCCCAAGCCTAAATTTGCCCTGTGTTCTTCCCTCAGCAAGTCCAGTAAAATACTCACTGGCACTTTACAGGAGTAAATCTCAACAGGGCATGGGCAGGAGATTGCCCAGGGCGCTCAGCAGCTCTGCTCTTTTCGGTCCTGCCAGCACTCATTGCAAACCCGGAGACAGCTGAGGGACGACTGTGTGCAAGGTGAGGTCTGACCGCTCTCAGAAGGGCATCGGCTGGATTCTCCGGGGGGGTCAGCAGGTGCTGGGCTGCACGGGGGCAGCATGCAGTGCAGAAGGGTCACTGACTAACAGTCAGTGCAACCTCATGGCTTGAGAGCACCAGCAGATAGGTCAGCATTGCTGAAATATAGCAGCACTGCCTGCAGCACTTAAACCAGACGACAGAAATGAGCTGGAACAAAGTAAGATGAAGTGTAAGTGGGCTAGAATATAAATCTGAAACACCTCTCAATTTTGATGCTAGTTTGATTTGGATCTAGACTAACCTCTACGTGTTTTTCATTTGGTTATCATCTAAAGCCAAAACTTCAGCCACAACCAAGAATGCTTCTTTTTCGCAAAACTTTCCTTAGTTCTCAGGAACCTCAGACTTGAACCTGAATGGGAATTCTACACCAACCCATGAATGCAGAACTTGAGCTCTTGTTTAATTCTAAATCTGGTCTCAACACAAATCTCCCATCCTTGACAACAGTCTTCATGGTCTAAGGAAAGTCATACTTATTAAGAATATACAAATGGAGTCATAATGAGAAATGCAGAAGGTATACCAGAATGCCTGGCATTTCTCTTCAACAGACTGAAGTAGGTGAATTGATCACATTCTTCATAGTGAGTGAAGAATGTGAGAAGAACTCACTTCATAGTGAGTGAAGGATGGAGAAAATGATCGTAAGAATTCTCCAAGACTTCACCTAACTGATTACTCTTGTCTTATGTTACTGATTTCCACACTTTGGCTACCTCCTTTAAAGAGCAATAATTCTGCTGTGCTCTCATTTCTTACAGATTCACTGGCTCTCATACATCTGACTAATTCACTCCTTTTCTACTATATAGCAAAGTTTACAGAACTCTGTCCTAAGCCTCTTTGTGAAGGTCATATCTGCAGCTCTGTATCATGCAGGCAATGATATGCTTGCCTCAAACTGCCAGTGCTGGGAGTGCCATTGCCTCCTAGAGACATGATCCCCCTCATGCAACATAATCCTGCTGTTCTCGCCCGTGTTCTGCATAAGCAGTTCCTATCCCTCTGAGCTTACCCCCACGCATGTCTCTGAAAGGGTGAAATACAATTAATATTTTTAGTGCTTTAGTAGCGCATTAGAGTCAGATCACCTGTTAGACGATGGGTACTCTCCATATTCTATCTGTCACAGATGCGAATTCTTCATATGGATGAGTTTAGGGACTTGCTGTTTAATGGGCTCTTCATCCCCCAGAGAGTATCTGATACACATATACCATGTCCCTGAGTGACGGATTTTGCATCTTGATTTCTGAGAAGTGTGACAGATCTGTCAAATAACAAGTACCTATGGGCAGGCAACTCCCTGTGGACTATGCAATTGTGGATGTTCCATCAAAAAGCCCATGAAATACATGGTGCTCACAGCAACTGCTCCCAGCCCGCTTGCTTCCAGAAGCAGCTCACAAACTGATAGTCATCTTCTGGTTTCCTGGATGTTCTTCCAAGCTGGAACCCTGCAGATTCTCTCTCCCCATTTCCTAGCACTTGCGTATCATCTCATTAACTAACTGGGGTTTCAGCTTCTGCCTTCCTGAAAAACTCTTACATAGCTCCCTCACCTCATGAGAAAATATGTTTCTAGAGAGGGGAAGTGAGAGAAGGGCATAGGAACAGTTCTGAGCTAATTTTCAGATCCCTGATTTTCTACTATATGGCCTTCAGATGTCACTGCAAGCTCTTCTAAGAAATGTCTGGAACTGCCCAAATGTAGAAAAAACGCCTTGAGCAAGGACTCCCCTGCCTCCTATTTTCCTAGGACTTGGCCCAATTCTCCTTGCCACAGTGACGATGTTGATCTGTGGTATCGCCTGGAGTTTCTTAGGGGTCATAAAAGCACTGTGAGCCTTGCATAATATTATGATCAAATTTGCAAATACGAGGGAAACAAATGAATCACCTTTGCAAGAGGGGAAACTTTTCAGGCAGAACTTAATTAGCTTGTTCAGCTCTTCACAATCATAAATGGAATGGCATAGTAAAAATTGTTTCCCTTAAATAAATTTGATTTTTTAAAAAAAACAATATCTGCTTCTATTTTACCTTAACATTCCATTTTAACTGTGGATTAATTTGCATATAGTGCTATCACTTTCAAAGCAATTACCCTAGTTGGAAAAAACCACAGCACAGAAGTTACTCATAAAATATAGCGAAAGTATTTGATCCTGGAAAGCCTCATCCCACAGTCTCACCAGCCATTTTTACATCTACTCCAGACTTTCTCCAGAGCAGGGACTAACATAAACAGGATAGCTCTGCATTTGCCATGTCAACAAAACTGAAAGAAAAAAAAAAAGAAAAAAGAAATATTAAATACTGGAGCCATCATTTCCTTCACCTTTTAACTTACTTCTTCCACCTCAAAAGTGTGACAGTGCTTTCCCTGAAGCACATAACCTGTGACTTGTGCCAATGCACTCCTGCAGCCGCTGCCAAAACTGCCTTTGATTTCAATAGGAGGTCTGTCGGTCTGAGGAATCCATGATCAGGCATGCCGTGTCACGCACAATAAACTACAGATATTAAAGGAATTGAGCTGATGCAGACAGAGTGCTTCTGTCTGTAGCATTTATTATTCTCTGTTGCTATGAGGAACTGAGGATTATTAAGACATGAAGGAAATTCCAAGGGAATCAGAGATGGAAAAGTGAGACAATCCACTTCTTGGGTTTTATACATTTGCTTTCCTTCTCTGCAAGCTTTTCTTCTCTTTTTATTCAAGTTGTGAACTCCAAAACGAAGAACCAAAACGAAACCTGAAGGAAACTGGCAGGAAATCAAAGAAAAGAATGGAGAACTCTTGTTTTAAAAGATAAAATAAGTAATTCCAGAACCCACAAAATAAATCCTGAAAGAAACTGCAACCTGTTACCTAAATCTATTAAATTACAAGCTGAGAAGGTCCTTTTAAAGCATGAAAAGTCTACACAAGCCATTTCTTTTAGTTCACTGCTGCTGCAAGATAGAGCTTCTGTGCTTCAGCTTGGGCACAGGTCTGGGAGATGTTTCCTTTTGGGCATGTAGTTCATAACTTTACTGCTGGAAAATCTCACATATGTGAAGAAAATTGTACAAGGGCACATGGAGAGGACAGGCAGCTATAGCTATGTGCCGCCATTCCCAGGCTGTTTGGGATGAACAGAGCCAGCTGTGGGTTGGTTACCACTCAGCCAGCCATTATATCCCAAGTGGAGTATACAAAAGTCTTGGATTACCTTGGAAAGGAAGGAGCTGCTGTTGATTTTAAGAAAGAAAACTAGTCATGTGTACTTATTTCTAAGTCTCAAGTTCAGCAACCCATCCATCTTTGAGAAACAGACAATATTCCTTGAATTTCTGAGGTCTGAATATGCTTTTTCATCCTCCCATTTTCACTGGTGGCAAATTTGGATCCCAGCAATGATTCTGCATAGAAGCAAGTGGGCAGCTGATCCAAAGATGTCCCTTTCCTGCCAGTGAGCCACTTCCCATCTGTGCATTAAGAACAGCCTAATTAGCACTGACAAAGTAACTGAGATCATGATAATAAAACCTGTGGAGACTGGAACTTTTTGCTGTCCAGGGCTACAACTGGAGCATACTGTGAGTACCTCTCTTCTCAGTTCCTTGTAGCCCTTGATGTACTGCTGCTCTGAACATATCCCCTGCACTCCTGGGATGACCCGGTGCCTTCAGCTTGCCCGAGCTGGGCATCTGGGAAGAAGCAGAGGGGAATACAACTATGCACCAAGGAGGAATTTGCTGGCTGCAGACCTGAACTGAATCTAAAGAGAGTGGAATAAAAGTGGGACTGATGTAGCCTGATACATGAAAATTGTTTTCCCTTGGCATTGCAGGCACATCCAGCTTTCTTTTGTCATGCCTTCCTGTACAGAAGCTGCACAACTCTGGCCTGAAAAGCCCCTAAAAACAGTCAGTAGGAACAGGGAAACTCACTGCCTAGCATCCTCTGAAAGATCATGAGGCAGCTCGGGGTGAAGAGCCTGGTGTCTACTTCGAGCTTCCAGAAACCAGCCCCTTCTGGAGTGTGAGTTCAATCTGAAGGGTTTTTTTGTGAATCAGAGACCTCCAAGCTTATGGGGTGCTCACAATTTTATTGTTGTATCATCATATCTTCAGGGAGCAGTTCTCCAGTTCTTACTATTTCAAGGTTTTGTGGTCTTCAGACTGTCTTTCATCACCTGAAATCCACGGTACATGCAATGTAAGCTGACAGCTCTTGATGAACCATCATTATATCTTGGCTGGATACCCAGCCTAGTGAATCATGAAGCTGCCAAATCTTTTTATTATGAACAATCCCTCAAACTTCAGGGGGAATAATGAAGAAGACAGAGCTCAAATCCCTGCTTGGGAATGAGTAAATACCTCAAGCTCCACATTGGCCTTAAGCAAGTCTTGTGAAATATAGGAGTCATTTGGAAGTGCAGATTAAAAGAAAAACTTCCAAATTTCTTCTTATTTTCTCTGAGATTAGGGAAAGCTGAAGTGGGCTCTCCCCTGATGCATGGTAGCTGCCCCACAGACACGAAGAGCTGCCTCTACAAAGTACATGTGGATTGAATCACTTCTCCAAGACCACAAGGATTCAATTTCCGCCCTTTACCTGAAGCCCAGGAACAAAATGCCTGCGACTGAGCGTCAGATCTAGCATGATGAGAAAATAACTGAGATTTGAACAAGTCCCAGTAGAGCTATGTACCCTCACCCCACTGACTTTCACATGGCAGCTCAGCACCAAACTTCCCTCTGTTCTTAGGAAATTTCCACATTGAACCCATATTTCTATTGTCACCAAATTCCATGTCAGGAAATAGGGTAGGCAGGAATGGACATGGCAGGAAAGACTAGTTAGTACTGATTTGCTGGGACATGTGATGCAACAGTAGCTCCAGGTGAAGCCTTCTTTGATTTAGCAGACTTTGCAATAAACTGGAGGGTTTAAATCCGGTGGAACATGAGCAACAGGGTCACTGAGGTCTCTGTTCCACACATCTCAAGGCTTGAATACAAGAAATGCAGTACAGACTCTTGTGGGAGGGCTCTTGATGTTTCAAGCTTGACAATGAGCCACAGGAATACCATGCTGCCATAATTAGAAAGGATGAAATATCTTTATTTTCTGCTCTCCCAGTGGTTCAGACAGACTGGGTCTAGGAGTTTGGCTCCATGATGCACAAAATGCCAACACTACTTTCCAGTTGGGTTGGCCCCAGAGGCAGAATTAGTACTTCTGTCTGGCACTGCATCTGATCTAATGGACCCTGGTAGATGGTACAGGCTTGAACGAGGCATTCATAAGTCAGACAATCCACCTGTGGATAAAGGGGAGCTGACTACAGCTCTGTAGTCTGTTGGCTTTCAAAGACAGTTTTTGTGTGCAGGGCACTGTACTGAAGGGCTAACTCTTCACTGGACTACTGTTCGGTCTAATGGAAGCATTACCTTCATCCACTACTTTACCACTGCAGTTTCAAGGCCTAAGACCTAAAAAATGGGGTTCCTGTAAGATACAGGGAGCATGTTTTAACTCTACAGCCAGGTCTGAGGATCATCAGACTGTCAATGTTACGAATTAATATCCTTGCAGCTGCATAGTACATGCCCTACATTGTATGGATGTATTTCAGTTGAGAACACACAGTATTTTAACCTGAATTGTGCTAGTGGTCACCTCAGAGCCTTGGTCGGGTTTCTGCTCCCTCTGCTCTGGCATTGCTCACTGTTCAGCAATAGGCAAAATGCTCCAAAATATCACAGAAGTTTTGAATTTTACAGGGGACAACCAGGAAGGGAGAGAAAGCAGATGTAAAAATGCCTCTACTTTTCTCACACATGAAAAAGCGTATAACAAACATGCATTTTAAAGCAACAAAGTTATTCCATGGGAAGGAGAACAGAGAAAACAACTATTCATCTGTATAAGAAAGTTACTTGTCACACAGATTTTTCAGCAAAATCTGCATTTGATTCACGTCAATAGGATCCCTGACTATGGCCATTTGTGCTAACACATTTGTTCTCACACATCTGTGCATTTGTTCCTTCACCCAGGGACCCACGTAGACAAAACCACCATTCCCTTTGTGTAACCTCAGAAAACAGAGAAACAACCAACCAACCCACCAACCCAGTCCAAACACAACCACACTGAACCAAAACCTGTGACTTGTGAAAATAGTCATAAATCATTTTTCCTCTCTCTTCATGCAGTTCACATTCATGTCTCCTTTTCACAAATGAAAAGAAATTATGCCACCTGATTGATGTTCAAGATATATAAGGTATGTTCTTGTTTAACAGTTCTAGTTTGGGGGTTTTTTTTGGTAGCTCTTAATTTTAAAAACATTTTATCTGTCCAAATGTGTCTTTCTGACAGAAAACTAACATATTGGTGTGTAAGCATATACATATATATGTGTACACACACATATATATGCACATACGTGCATTCACAACTATATGTATAGCTATACATACAGCTAAATAATGTTTTAAATGTTGACGGTTCACTATCTGTATTTAAAGAGAAATATTTTAAACCTAAGAGCAGTCACTTTCACATGGTTAATACTGGAGATTTCTTTAACAGTACTAAGTACCGCTAACTTACATTAATCTTATTTACATTAATGCTAAACTTACTACATAATGTCAACTCCAATAACAGCGAGTGCCTGAGCTGAAGAACACTTCATAATACGAAATTGTGGGGAACAATGTTAACAACTTATTTTACACTACAATGAAGCAAAGAAACCTTTTAATGGAAAGTCAATTATGTAAATGAAAATTTTCCCAACAAAATACCAGGTTCTTTGCCCTGGAGTTTATTAACAGCATTTGCAAGTAACATATGACTGTGCTGTAGGAAAATTATACTAACTGATTCATAGCATTAGACATAGAAATATCCACATATAACATACTAGGAGTAATTTCTTCTGCAAAATCTTCCATTCACTCTATAATTCTTTACACAGAATTTATTTTTGTACTTTCTCATCTGGTCATGTTACGTTCAGATAACAGAAGCTAAAGTAATATTTTGACTTTACATCAATATTTCTATGGCTATAAAGCTATTTTTTTAGCTCAACTTTGCTTAGAAATACTGGAAGATGCTGAAATACTGAATAAATTTGCTTTCTCAGAGAGCAGCTTATACTTTGGTGTAGTTTAACACATTAAAAGAAATAAATCTTAATTTCCCAATCTTCCTATTGCCTAAACAAATTCCTCTGTCTAGTATCAATTATATTTAATAAATGGAAACAAGAGCTGTCAAGAACTAAATATTGCATTTTTAAAAGCCAAAAATAAGGGATAGCTCCTGAGCAGTAATTTATTATTAAATTCTGAATTCCATGCACGAGTACAATTGCTTTGTATTTAAGAACAACTATAGTAAAAATACAAAATATTTTAAAAATCACGTCTTCCATCAAGTTTTTATTGAGATTTCTTCTTAGTACCTGCCTGATCAAGACATTAAAATGCTTCAAACATTTGCAGTAGACTGAATTCCCGCAGAAACCTTTTCGTGAAAAGACTTGCGAATATAAAGATGAATGTGACATTTTAAAATGACAACAATAGCAGCTTCTAACTTACTTAGCCAGTAGGAAATTTCTGCTAAGGAACATGGATATCCTTGTATCAGCTACAAATCGAGAATAGCAATGTGAGACATTTCAAAGGAAGTTCATCGATTTCTTAAAAGCAGTTGGACCCTAAGTAAGTACCTAAGACGCCACGATGCTCTGTCACCTGTCGAGGTTGGAGGGATGAGGAGAGCTGCGGCCAATGAAAGGGCAACTGATGCTCCAGAGGTCTCGGCGAGAGAAGAGGCGCCGGGAGGGAGGAACAGGGCTACTACCTTCGGGGTTGTAGAGGGGGGGCCGCCTTCCCCCCCAAGCCCTGAGACGCCTCCGCATCGCCCCCCGCAGCCCAGGGACGGTACCCGCCGCCGGGAGGGGGGGCTCTCCTCGGCCCCCCTCCCCGCCGCACTGAAGCCGGCGGTGACAAGGTCGGGGTTCAGCACTAGTCACCAAGGGGCACCCCCCTGCCCTCGCCTGCTCCCCGGCAACACCCCCCCGGGGCAGCCCGGCGCCGGGGCTGGCCGGGGACCCCTCGGGCCGCCTCTCCGCCCCCGCGGCCCCTTCGGTGCGTCCCCAAGGGCCGCGGTCCCCCGCCACCGTCCTTACCCGCCACCGCGGTCCGCTCTGCCCCGGCCCCGCTCACCTGCGGGTCCCGCTGCGGCCTCTCCGCGGACAGGGGCTCTCCGCCAGCGGGGTCCCCCCCGCGCCCCCTTCCCGGCGCACANGAGGGGGACCCGGAAGGTGGACGGGATTCCCCCTTGTAAGAGTACTTTAAACAGAGAAGTTTCTTTTAAAGTTGGGGGAATAAAACCCAAACCAAACAAAACCACCTCCAAAGCCTTCTTGCCGGTTGTCCTTCAGGGAATCCGACAACACTGTTGAATATAAGGCTATTCGAGGAGCTGCAGGTGCTGACGAGACTGGCTTAAAATGAAAATTGCCGTTTCATAGAAAGTACTCGCAGGACACAAAATTAGGAATTTGTTTGAGGTATGAAACGATTTGTGGCACAGCTGGTATGTAAAATAAAACCATCAAACGTCTTGTCATAATCAAATATTCGCTAAATCTGGACTGGAGACATTGCTTTTGAAAGATGTCGTTCCATATAAATGCCTTTAACGCCTGGTAGAAAATTCTTATGAACATGTTGACAAATGAAATAACCCGGGTTATTTGATTAGTGTCCATGTAATCTGAATATTGGCTTGTATTGGGAAAGGAAACGTCAACCCTTTAATGCTTTTGAAAGGACGGATTTTTGCTGCAATTAAAGCGTAATCTTATACCAACAAAGAGAATGAACCACGCTCTGCGTGTTCTGTGTTACAGGGATTAAAGAGGATGAAGTCAAGAGTTTGTGTTTTCTTTTAAAATTCCGCCCAGGCAGAAGGAAGCGAGTCACGGAGCACAGCTGGTGCCGGGAGCTGTGGGGAGGTCCCGCGTCCCACCGCCCCCCAGGGACAGGCTTCTGTGCCGGGGGCACCTCTTAGTACTCCCGTGGAAACGCGTTCTGATTTGGGGTGCAGATGTTAGGAAACCGAGATGAACAATTCCTACTGCACTTCATATCGCAAGAGTTTATGTTTTCACAGCCTTTATGCACATAGGTACAGAAGGCGTGGAAAGGGACAATCAGACGTTGTCACCTGCCTCACGGAGCTCGGATCACTGTGGGAGTGCGCGGAGGTAACCTGTACCCCAGCGCAAGATCCGCATCTGACGGTCAGCTCAGCTGATGGTTGGTTTGAGTTTCCTCCGAGCAATACCCGAGCAAATAAGCCCGGGCGCCCGGGCCACCGTCAGCCCCGCGGCTGCGACCACAGCCCGGCTCCGGCAGCGCCCCCGGCCCGGCCCCCCCATCCCCCTCCCCCGCACTGCCCC